>JASJUZ010000227.1:0-570533 GCA_037159825.1 Tupiocoris notatus | reverse complement strand
AAAGAAAGGGTATTTCTTGTCGGGAAAGACTGACAATTGAGAGATCTTGTGATTGAGTAAATGAAATTGAAGGGCACTTCTTGGGGTGGAAAGAGTTGAATTGAAAGTCAAGATCTAAGCAAAAAAGACGATCATAAAGTGTTGGAGAATGGTGATGAAATCGGGGAAAGTACGGTAAGCATAACGAGGAAGACTTCATAATTTCGGTGGTCACCAATTTTTTTTTTAACATTGTTATCACCATTATGAGCTCAACTGCACAGGAGAAGGAAATTCAATTGAATTCATGGGTCTATACAACAGTATTCACTGATAGTCTCAGTTCGGTTCCTAATTTCATTACCAGAGATTTACTCGTTCGGAAGAATTCAATAGAGCTTGAGGAATTAAAAATCTAGTGATTGCATGAAATTCTAGTGGCAATTTTTCTTATAGTGAGTGCTTGAAGCACCAGGAGGATTGAAATGCAAGATTGTTTCAGTTACATCGAAGGGTAAAACCTTGGAATCATAGCCGGATGTTGCATCGTGCCGACCTGTTGCAATTGCTGAATCGTGGGTTGCAAATGGATTCTCTTTGCTTGCGGTTGGGGCATATACTGAGCCGCGTGAGCAGCTTGCGCTTGGGCGATTTGATTTGCAATTTGCCCTGAAATTTGACCGTTGAGGCCGATTTGATTCGGATTTTGGTATACGGCCGGAGGCGGATGAGTGAACGCATCGTTCCATGACCGCTTCAACGGTAGCATAACTTTCGGTAGCATTAGCATCGGATCGACAAGATGGTAATTTTGTTGCATTTGCTGCATTTGATAGATGGGGGGACAACTCATTGGAATCTGACTCATCATTTGTGGCATTATTGGAATTTGACCGTTCGGCGGTTGCATTTGGCCGATTTGCAAATCGATTAGGCCGTGGTTTATACCTGGTGAAAGCATCGGTTTTGTCTGAGCTGGTAGTGACGTCACTGGGCTCAATTGCGCCGGCTGTGCCAATACACCACTGAGGACGAGGTTCATATCCTCTCCAGAACACTGGAAAACTTCGATGTACCGCAGTTTCTTGCCAAAAGACATGTTCCTGAGGTTGGAAAAATGGGATGGGGAATAAGCAGAGGATTAGTATACTAATACAATCAGATCAATAGATCAATATCTTGTTGGGAGATATTTAAAAAAAATATTCTTAATATTTTATTTTTATTACCTACCTATTATTATTTTATTCTATTATTTTATTATATTATTTTATTATGTTTTTGTTGAGAAAATTTATTGATTAATGAAGCGGAGTTTTTTGTAGAATTAGAATATTTTTTTGAAAAACCATTCAATGGTATCTACCTGTGGTGTCTCTGCTGTGACGCCTGGTGTGCTGATGTTTCACTGTCCATCTGTATAAAAGCTTCACCACTTGGCTGACCCTGAACATTTAGGGAAAATTGTTTTGGCAACTTACAAAAAGACATAGTTACAGAAATTGTGACAAATTCGATATGAGCAGTGAACAACTGATTAAAATCGAACTACTGAATCTTTACCTTATTATTCGATGTTGCTCCTGAATTAGATAGGATAGGCATGAACATGAACATGGAATACAATGAAAAACAATGGAGCTACACGTGAGTGAATATTGTTTTAATATTCGGAGCTTACCTGACTGTTATAGACCATGTGAACGCCTTGAAAGACGATGTTTTTTGCATGGTCGCCAAGGAATTCAAGAATATGCTCAACTTGGGCTTCATAAGGCAGTCCTCGAAGGCGAATGCAGTCTTTCCTAAAATTGAAAATTAATTGTCATAAAAGAATATGCATTCTATAACATCCCAACACAACCGATTTTTCATAGTGACAACTAATCTCTGAATTTTAAAAAGGAATGATAGTAAACTAGTCATTTTTAAATGACCTGTATCAATACAGAGAAAGTACAGAGAGCAAATAAAAAAAGTCAAAGACCCAATAATTATAAAACCCAATCATAATAGATTTATTCGCTACCTTGTTCCAGAGGTGATGATGTGTTGAGGTAGAAGTGGAACAGTTAGCGGCGGTGGTAAAATAGTTGTTGGTGTTTCGGCAGTACCCTCCATTGTTCGGTTCAAGACCTTCAAGCATTTAAGAAGTATAGAAATTCAGAAGAAGAATAAACGAATAAAGAAGAATTGAAATAAGTCGAAACTCAATTATCCAAACAACTGAATATATTTGGCCGTTTTCATGCAATAGAATAGTTACCTGTTGCACTTCAGCTGTTGTCGACCTGAACAGTTCAATGTACCTGCAATTGAAAATGTGACTCTCTGAAATCAAGGACGGATTATTCACTCTAATATTATGAAATCAAGCCGAAATTTTTACCTGGTGCCGATAGTTTTTCTATGGCGCGACAGCGCTTTAGGAGCATCTGATTCTTCCTTGAAAAGCACAAACGCATCTCCTGTCGACCTTCCGCACGGTTTCCGCACAAACAGTAAACCCTCCTCGCCATCCATCACTTGACAAGACTGGTCTCCAGTTTCAAAGAATTCGATCTGTAAAAAATAAAAACCAAACTTATTAGCTAAAAAATATGGCAATTAAATTAATATTTTTTTAATTCATTTTTTTTTTTTTTTTTTTTTTTTGTTAAGGAGGAAATTGACAGACGGCATGAGCTCATAGTAAGATTTTCAACAGGACTTGAATTTGGAATTTTGATTTATGCAAGCAGTTAACAGGTGAAAAAATAGAATACATCATGAAACAGGATGGCAAAATATCAAGTTTTGAACCAAGCAAAGAGATTCTCAACGAGTCCAAGAGATAGTTGAGTTTTGGTAAGAACTTACTATTTGTTTGGCTGTGCAGTCGTATGGCAGGCCTCGCATTCTAATGATTACTTTTGCCCCTCGTGTCAGAAACGCTTGCGCTTCATTGTTCGATCCTGTGGCACACGGAGAAAATTAATAATCTCCAAGTCCTAAAAAGTGCATTTCCGAAGGAAAAAAATTCAAACCCTGTAGATGGACCTTTGAATTCCAGAAGGGACCAAGGCATTAATTTGAGAGTCCACTGAAAACATCTGAGAGTATTTCCCCCAACTGATTGGTTCTAATAGGAATGTGTTGTGAACACATCCTCCGATTTCGATTACCAATCACAATACAAAATAATTGCAAGTTGCAAAATCTTGAGTACGAAGTTCGTTCAAGCAGATCGAGATAACATTATGAAAAGGACAGGAGTATTTTATTCAAAGGCGCTGTTACGGTCACGCATTAAATGAATATATATCACTTGTCACTCTACTACATTATATTATGCTATCAGTTATTTCCACGGCCATTTTCTACTATGGTACCCATTCACGTCAAAAATCATTAGCATTTTGTCGTTATATACTCATTTATTCATCCCAAGATTGTCCAATATTTTAATTGATACTTTTTAACCAAATAGCTGAGTTCATTATTACCTCCAGCGACGTTAACATAGTCTTCGCCGGTAGCCCTGTAAACTTCGATATATCGCTGTCCGATATGGTGCTTATGTCGTTTCAACGCCATATCTCTGTGTTCGGCTGAGGTAAATCGCACTAACGCTTCTCCGTTTCTACGTCCACCAGGTGACAAACACAATGCTACTCCTCCCCTGCAATGATAAAACTCAAGTTTACCAAACTGGTTCGAACTTGAGATTTTTAAAAAAATAATACAATATGAGAACACACTTGGAGATATTAAGGCCGCTGAAAAATTTGGCAATATCCTGATCAGAACTTTGCCAGGGAAGACCTCGAGCTCGAACTACGCAGTTGTTGTCAACCTCTTCATACCTTGAACTGAACATGATTGTTTTTAGAATGACAATATTTTGCATGCTAACCATACTCGTACATCAAGTTACCTGATTGTAAGTTCCTAGCGGACTGCAGGTAACAAAGAAAACCCAGATTACCATTTTTATCTCTATATTGTTCTTAATTGTGGTTTTTATTTGCCATAAAACGTCAAGGTAGCGGAACGCCGTAAAATCGGTAGTTCAGCCAAACGCTGATAAAAATTCACAACTCAGAGCTCGAGGAAACTTATTTTGCTTTCTCGAAACATTCAATCAGCGTTGAGTGTAAATAGTTGGGGGTCTATATTTATAATAAATCCAATTTGAAGATCATTTTAGGCTTGCGAAACAACAACAGTCATTCCAAAACTATAACTATATCTATAACTTGAACATTCAAAAATGATCAAAACTCAAATTTCCTCAAATGTCCCCAGAGATAAGAGCTATTATCAGGCGTTGGGAAATTTCCACTCAGTTGAAGTTAGTTGAACATAAAATCCATCAAAATCAATATAATTCTAATCGTTCTCAGTATTCCACTCAGTTAGCAAACAATTTCAATCAGGTTAGTTCAAACACACAGCACTGATACTGGAAGCGTTGGGAGTTATTCAGTTCGAGTTACGTAGGCTTTGAAAATTACTGTTTTTGAAGGCTTACAGAATTGAATATTTGGTTTGGTGCGAAGTTGAAGCCTGTTTGCCTCGTACTGATCAGCCTCAACACCTATACGGTGAAAGGATAGCCACTTCTTTATTGGACTTTTCAGAAGAAGAGGAGGTTGTTTGGAAGGGGAGGGGTAATCTGTACAAAGAATAAAAACAAAAACCAATTCTGGATTTCCTAAGAAATCCCAGCAAATAAGAAAGGTTGGAAAATCTTTAGGACCCAACTCTCAAAGCACCGTACGTCACTACGTACGTCATTATTAATATTTTTGCACACCTACTTTGATAAGATTTGAGTAGGTAATGGAAATCGAAGTACGTAAGTACAAATTTTTTCTAACACAAGTTTCACCACAGATCAGTAATCCGCGCTAACTGTACTGAAAAACAATTTACAACTGAGCATTTCAACTATTTCCAATCATTGCAATTACGATTCTTTTGTGCCGATGTCCTCTTTTACAGAATTGTTTGCTTATTTGTTCAGGTGTTCAACCTTCAGGCACAGCCATTTTATGACCGTTGAAACGCCCGTTTTATTTCAATTTTTATTAGCTTGCAACACGACTAAAATATTCCTACTAACATTAGCAACAATTTAAGAAAAATTGTTTTGATACTTATATGGTGCATTTTCCTGTGGTCTCTTACCTACACGGCTACCTATTTTTGTTTTTCTCGCGGTAAACGAAATAGCACACAAATAACATAATAATAATCATGTAATTGATTAAAAATATAAACAGTCTGACTGATCAAGAGACCCATATAAAGATATAATATTGAAAAAATAAAGTAACTAAAAGTATCATTCGGTTTATAACGTACAATTCATAGGAAAAATCAAAGTTATCAAATAGTACGAAAATTGAACTTACCAAATTCCAGGTTCTAGCTGGGTTTGTACAGTTTCTACGATTTTGAATTTATACCCTGCAACAAAAAGACAAAATTCGATCAACGTTTTCAAACCAAATAACGCCAGGGCGGAATTTTCAAACACGAGGGAAATCTCGAAACCAAATAAAATCAGGCTTTTTGTCTGAATAAGTAAACACAATGGTAACTGGGAAACGATTAAATTACGAAGGATTTTTCTTGATTTCTTTGGAATAATAATTGTTCAATAGAATTATCAGGTAGTGCATCCAAAGAAAAACCTACAACAGGATTGGATGAAGAGTGAGTTCCAAATGGGGTTAAACAGAGTTGAGCGGGCAGGAGGAGGAAAAAACGTCGACGTGTGCAGAAAAAATAGCGAAGAACTCAGTAGGCAAAAGAAGGGCAGAGTGAAGGTAGCATAATATTCATCGTGAAAGGGAAATGGGGACAATTGATATAATGCGAGGGAAAAACAAATGTGGACAAATTAAAGACAAGTAAAAAAAAATCGAGCAGATTTCTGTGGAAGAGGAAGAGTAGTAATGGACTATAGCAAATGATGAAATTAAACGAACCCGGGCTCCAAATATTTGTTAGTTTTCCAATAACACAATTCAATTACTCAATTAGTTTTGCATATTATACATTTTATAAATTTAAATACAAAATTAATTACATTATATACATTTCAAATTTAAACAGATCCAATTCTGTACAAAAGTGTATATCAAACTAGGTATTTGATAACTATTGTGAGGCTTTTTTCAAATTACTGAGGGGTACTTAACTTGAATGAACTTTTAAAACTGTTACTACAAAGTAGTTACTAATTTTGAATGCAAATTCCAATTTCAACTCATGCGGACATTTTGAAGACTGATTTTCTTATCCAACTGCGAAATTTGCGAATTTACAGAGAGCTCATTGAAAAACTGAGTGGGTTCTTGTGGTAAATTTTCATTAGTGAGGGAAATTTTTCAGAACTTGGTGAGCTTGAGAGAGCGGAGCTGACAATATAAGCTGCCGACCTCAGCAGTGTCGGATTCGCCCAGACCTCAATTGCAATAGAACCGGGGTTTTTATCTCAACTTGGAAATATTCAGTGCGTAAATGAAAGCACAACTTCCCGTCTTGCTAAGTTCTATGATATGGAAAACCAATCATATGTAACGTTGTAATGGACAAACATTCTGAATGTCACTTCAAATTAAATTTAAAAAACAAATCGGTAGGGACCTATGCTGATTGTTTTCACTGAAATTATGTTCAAGCTTTTAAACTGATTATTATCTTCATAAAATACCTACGAGGATCTGTAACTGAAGAGCCGAGAGTCCAATGCAAATACAACCAATACAAACGCAAATTAGTAAAACGGAAACCATATTCAAGATATTGGGTATCTTCACAGATAATTCTTGATAGAGCAAAGGACAAGAAAGTTTTTTCTTCTTGTTTGGAGAACAGAGACATTAAAAAAGAAAAGTAACAAGATGTCACTAGTTTAACCTGAGCTTACCGTCTTGTATCATGCGTTGAAGTATGTTGACCATATCTTTAAATTCCTTGCCGAAGAATGACGCATCTCCGGATTCAGGAATATCAAGGACTATCATTTCACGTTAAGGAGGATTACGAAATCGTGTGAATAGATAAAAATATTGTATTTAAATACAACTACCTAATACAATTAATTGGCATAAGCCATGTTTAATGGTGTTAAAAAAATTAATTCAAGTAATAACGACGTTAGAACTGTCCGTAGCACACGCTCGAATTTCTGAACGCCAGGTCTGCTCTTTCAACAGCCATATTGGGCAACTATATCTTACTTATGGACCCAGAAGTCCTGAAAATGGCCAAAGGGGCGAAGGATCTAGGCCGAATAAAACAATTTTTTAAAAATCACCGACAACAAGAAGAAGATTCTCGTTATAGGACATCAAGGATCCGTCACGAGTGTTGCGAATAATGATCTCAAAACCTGAGCTCCGAGTGATTTCTAGCACCTACGTGTTTGCTTGGCCAATTAAAAGGAAATTAGAAAAGCGGATTCCTCTTTGAAAATTTTACAAACCCAACAGAGATAAATATAATGGTTTTGATTTTAAAAAATCTCGTTTGAATAACAAAAATTAAAATAAATAACAATAATAATAAAACCAAAAATGAAATGTTTTTTCCTTTAAGTCGACTTTTCAGACGATCTCTAATAAGCAAATTGATAAGAACAAATTGCGAAATATCTTTTTTATTTTTTAATCAAGAGGTTACCTAATTATCTAAGGTAGAACTGACTACTTAACTACCTAATTATCAAAGGTAGAATTGTAATAATATCTCAACTGGCAACGAAATTATTTTTTTTTTTTAAGTCGATTTTTCGGACGATCTCTATGAAGCAAATTAATAAGAACAAATTACGAATCATCATTTCTTTTTTATTTTGTTATCAGAAGGATACCTAATTATCTCAGGTAGAACTGTCTACTTAACTATTAAAGGTAGAATTGTAATAATATCTCAACTGGACTCGAAATAACTTTTTTGTGAGCCTTTAAAAGTCGTTTTATGGGGTTGATGTAATAGTACCTAATATTATTTAATTAACTAAGACGTAGTGAACATTGAAATAAAAAATGAGCCATACAAATTAATTAATAATAATTGTATATAAAAAAAATAAGTAAGCAAATACCTGCAGCAGGATTAACTAGATCAGTGGAGCGGCCAAACGAATTGAACAGCTAAACCCCATTCGGAACCCCACAATATGCACTCGTTCAAACAAATTATTTTTCCGAATCCAAAATCACTCACGTTTCTAATACCCACAGTATAGACTGATTCGAAATGAAATCTTGGCTTATCTAATCTGACCCCACCCCATCACTACACTAACCCCTTATAGGAAATTTTGAATAGATCATCGACCTTCGAGCCTATAGATAAGATTTCTAACAGGTCACTAACGGGAGAAAAATAGAAGAAAAAAAGGTAAAAAGTCAATATATCAGTGAAATGTGAGATAAATTGAAACAAAGGACTAATTTGCGTTGTAAAATCATTCAGTCTCCGATTACAATGAGAATTGTAATGTGAGAAACCCTGCGTCGATTTTGTGTAACATTATCATTCGTGACTTGATCGAAACTATATTTATACCACAATAACATAGTTGAAACCTGTTACGGGTTATTTAACGATGATAGTTAATAATATTGAAAATACACCTATGTACGGAAAATGTATGGCATCTAAATTGAGACAACTGATCAATAAACCAATTTATTTTCAAAAACTTTAAAAACGATAAACAACGTTGAAGCTAAATATTTCTGAAATCAGACGCTTTTTTGAGCAATTTAATATTTGTCCAAGTTATGGTAAAATTTGTTCAATAATATCTTGGTTAGGTACAACTTTCCTGAGAATTTTACATTTACATCTACTACTTCAATGGTCAAGTGAAAAATGGAAACCGATTGCTTTCACAATTCGGTAAGGCGTTCTAGTAAAAAATTTGAACATTTTAATTTTGTTCAAAATTGACAGGATGGCAGTTGGTAATGTGTATAAATAACACACATTCTGGTGTGTGTATAAATGCCACATTCTTAATTTCTTTTGGTGTACATGGAGGAAAAAATTCAAATCAATATTAACTAGTCAGATTTTCCAAGCCGACAAGAACAATGTTAAGAACCTTTCTCGCAATGGCTTATTGCAGCAGATCGTTAGTGAGTGTGGTGCCTCATTACTTGGGTTGTAACTGCTGAGCCAGCTGAATCACCGACAAATCCCACCCTTGCATTCCCATTGTCGGTCAAGCTTTCAACTCGATCTATTATAACAAAAACTCTTTCTCGGGTTTGATTAGGAAAAGGTGATTATCTATTGATCACATGCCTTTGATGAACTCTTTTTGAATATCGCGTGAGAGTAATTTTTGATGGAATAACTTGATTTTGGAGCCAAAAGCGACGACAACAACTTATATTGTAATAATTTTTTGGGTGTTGTTCTACAAGTAAATGACAGTACTGTGATCATATTGGAATCAAATTAAGAACAAGAATCTCTTCTCTGATTATTAATAGGTTGGTATTCGTCGTAACAATTTAAACTAAAATTTCAGCAAAGTTGATCAACGTTTGGTCAGTTTAGGTATAAACGGTTTTTATTTCAAATAAAGGAGACATTTTGCACTACTAGGGCTCTTCATAGAGCTCCGGGCTACCGAATGACAGCTTTTGAAGCTCGTGGCCCTTTTCCAGTTGAAAACAGACGACTCATCCTCCTCAACCAATTAGAGAGTTCTGATTCTACGTATAGGTCTGAGGTTTTTACTGCAATTTCCCCATCCATTATGTTTCTACCACAACATGGACTGCCAACCAGGAGCTCAAGGGCGAAAATTAAAAGCACTGTGAATTTTCACAGTTGAAAGGCCAATTAACAAGCGTTCACAGTAATTTTAAGCGCTATAATTTAACTAATACATGACACCCTAGCCCAATTGACGTCAAACGCAAACCAACGAATCATCCTCACTGCGCATTGATGCAATTATTCAAGTTCGCTGACTGATGGTTCTCGTTTTATGCCACAACTATGCAGAAGTGACACATCAGAATAGATGGGGCCATTTACCAAGTTTTGACGTATGGGTTAGGCATGCCATGTAGCCAAACATATAAACGACTACTTTCTTTCAGTGACCTAACTGATGCCCAATTGAAATAGCTCTAAACAATCGTAGTTGTTTTCATTCATGGTATAGTACTTGAACTTTCATTCAGTGAAAGAAAGAGAAGCCAAGTGAAATCTTTATAAAAGAGCCATAACTACTGAGGCATTGAAATAAAGGCTTTTATGTTTTGAATGACAGTCAATAAGTTTCTAATTATTTAACTTCAAGTTTATGTATATGTACAAGTCCTGATTATAATTTACTTTTCAGCAGCATGAAACTATTGTGAAGGGTTAAAAATTGTGTTAATATTCTCATAAATCATGCGATCCAAATATTGGACATTATTATTTAAACAAAACCAATAAAAAGGATACAGGTCATAATTTCTTGCAAGCTAGTGAATTTGGAATCACCAGCACCATAATAACGTGCCACGTCTTTCCTGAGATCGCAAAATCTGAAGTACTGTGAGGGTAGTTCTATATCCTGAAAAGTTAAATTATGAAGAAAAAAATTAGTCAGAGAGGATTTATGGGAGAACTACAGCTAAATGAGCACTTAATTTATTCTGCTTGAAAATCGGAATAAAATAAAGTATGGCATACTTTGCTGGTGGCTTCCGGGTGAAGACACTGCCTCAGCGGACATTGGCCATCAGCGACGAAGGTTAACGACGATGGATCGACACAAAGTGATCGACAATAATTTTCGAACTGAAAAACATTAGTGAAAAAGCTCACATGAATAAATCAGCACACACGAATACATTTTGTGGTTTTTGAGGAAAGGGGGAAATCAAGGGGCTGTTTTTCAATTTATTGTTCTTTTATTCCAATGAGAAATCCACTCATTTGGAGATCATCAGGGTACTGTAGTTCCATGTGGTATCTTTGATCCAAATGGGCTTTCACTTCTTGGAAGATTCCTAATCGGGTAAAATAACTCGTTAAAATAAATGGATAGTTGAGAAACAGTTGCCTGGTTTTTCTCCCCTCAATCCTACAACGACAGAAGTAATGTAACAGTATGTGAAATCAAACCAGTAGTCCTGAACTTGCTCTCAACAACTGGAAAGAAAACATCTGATTTAAGGAGGAATAAATATCTTGAGTTTTTTCTAAGGGGTCAAAAAATTAGTCTGGGATCAGAAGCCAGCCAGACGGCGAAATATGTTGTATAACCCCTACATCTCAATTGAGAAGGGGTCGTCCACAGTACACCTTAGGTATGTTTAGGTATGGGCATTTTTTCAATTAAATCACTAGGATTAAATACTAAATCACTAGGATTAAATCACTAGGAAAATCACTAGGAAATATCGTCAGTCCAGTTCAAGAGTGGTCTAACTCAAAAAACACGATTTTTCAGTAGAGCTGTTCAAAGTTTTTGCTTTGCCCTTCCTCCAACATCCTCTAGCTGGTTTATCCAATCGAGTTCCAATTTTGCACTCACCTTCCCACAGGACTCTTCTATCCATTCTCGATGATTTTTCCCTCTCTGAATGCCCTGACAATATTGTGTATGGTCAAATTATGGACAAAAACGAAGATGTTCCTTTCTTGCACCAAAGTATTTTAGCGATTTTCAGGATGAATCAAGCCAATATTAGAATAAGAACTCGAAATAACTTTATTTTCGTAAAATAAATTCAACTCCGTACTTCGATATTATCAAAACTGATACCTATTCAATAGATTATCTTTTTTAGCCCAATCATCCATGCTCTCGCAAGAATATAACTCCTAAAGAGATGAGGGAGGCGAAAGCGCTTTTCGTTCATCAACTTCTTCAGAATGAGTATTAGTCGATACTTACAAGGTCGATAGCTTTTTGTAGAGGGACTCCGGTTGTCCGGATGGCAGCTTCGGTTAGACGCGTTTCCTGTTTGACGTCATCAGAGAGGATGTTGGACGAATGGTTGATATCACAGTTAGTTGGTTGGACGACGTATTCTTGGAGGCCAAGAACCTTGGTAAATTTAAATAACATTAGACAATTTTTTTAAATTTTAAATTCACTGTTATTAATTTTTGCACTGAATGCTTACTTGGTTAGTAGCTAAATCTATGACAGAATATCCTAATAGGACGATCTCGTGTTCGTCCGAACCAAGATTGGTGCCGAGGAGACCCGAAGTGACAACATATAACCCGCATATGGCCATCCTGCAAAAATAAAATAAATTTATAACCACGATAATGATGACAAATGGAAAAGCTTATAAAGCACAACGGACTATAAAGTATAATGCTCTGAAATAGCAGGTGGTCTCTAAGGATAGTGCATACAATTAGGATTAAAGGGCGAATTAAACAATTCAAGTTAAACTTATGTTCCATGAAATGTCAATCGAGTCGACTTGAATAGACTGAGGGCCACAAAACGTTGGCTACCTATTTTCAAACTATTTTCACTGAACGGTTTTAACAAAAGAAACGCGATAAATTCTAAAAGAGGATGTAATTCAACAGAATTTAAACATTTATAACTATATATTACATGGATTAGCATTTCGGTAAAATAGGTGTTTCGCGTAGACTACAAAATTCAGCAATAAAATGAAAAATTATCATCTACCCATTAGGGCACAGATCATGGACAAGCCTTCATCTGCAGGGTCAAATCAATTCCGAAAAGTGCTTTCAACTCACAGGTTCATGAAATTCAAGAGTTCAATTGAAACATTTTTCAAAAAAATGTTCCCAAAGTGAAACCAGTCCAATCAATTAAATAGACCACTGCACCAATCAAAGAAGTTGAAAAAAGCAGATTATCAAATCTTTCGAATTCGTAGATGGCTTTACAAAATCATCAAACTCATCGACCTTAGCCTCAAATCGTACGAATCATTTTCAAGACAGTATATGTCTGTAGTTGGCGATAATTTGAGTATTACGTACATAATGGGAAGGTGGGGGTTCGAGGGGTAATTACCGTTCGACTGGCGGATTGGCCTTGAAACAACTCAGAAGCAGCAGAAAAAAAGGAATAGAAAATCATCAGTGCGGAATTGACGCATAGTCACGGCAATGATTTATAAATTCTGTTCAAAGAAACCACTGCACCTGAGTGATGATGTTTCAGTAGTATTTCGACCTACGAATTATCAGTAAAAATAAAAATGTGGACAAATTATAAAGATTGGGATTAGAGATTTTAACAGCGAAGTATGAGATATATAAATCTAACTGATTTACCATATGAATTGAAATATAAAGACCTCCAAACAATTTTTTTTAAATTCAGAACTGAAAAGAATTCTCAAGCCTCGCAGCAGGAAACAAGAGGACAAGGAAACTTAAAAATGATAGTAGTTTTCTGCCATCCTCCTCAACCACTACACACTGAAAGAAACTCGCGGATCTCTCGAAAAGCAACCAAATACCGTAATACTAACCGAAGTATTTTGTCAGCAACAATAGTTCACCTACCCTATATTTTTATTTTTTACAAATCGTCAAAATCTACAAATTTGAACACTCACAAACACAGATTATACAAAAATGGCGCCGTTTTTTGCCCTCAGATTATTAGCAATTAAATGTTGAGTAATAAGCAAGCGTATTTGAAGAATATTAAACTAGCGACTGAACCATGAAGAGCACAACTCGCCTAAATTTATCTCAATCAGACTCCAGGAGTGACCAACATAGTTTATTATTACGGTGATAATTATGTACTCAGTGGATTTCTCACGTTATCAAGTTTTATTTTTCCTCGATAATAAACTATATTCTCCAGAGGGGAGCCACGAATAACCAACTTTCTGAGCTGAGGAAACGAATGGAGGTCGATAAGAATAGGAAGTCAGGGCTAGGATTCAACGGAGCATGAGGATCATTGAACTCTTTTTTCTTTAGGTCTCGACAGGTTCATCTCAGGAGACACTTAGCAGAAATAAAAGGTTAATGATCACCCTACAGAAAACATTTTATACCTAAGACATTTGTAATTATCTAACACATCCATATAACTGAGTCAATGAATGTTTCCAGTCCCACAGGTATATAAATTATTGCTTTGCCGAGACTCGGTTGCAATTCTGATTCAACTAATGCACCCATCGCAAGAAAAAAAGAAAAGGAAAACTAGGTAAATGTGAATCAAAGATACGGAGGAAATACGAGCTTATCACAAACCGGGTCAGATAAAAGTAATTATAATCAACCTTGAGGTTGCTTAGTGTTTTAGACAAACTTACAATCAATAATAATTACGCTGAAGCAGTTTAGAAAAAATTTAGCTGATATTTTACTTAGTTTAGAAATTTTATAATAAACGGGAAGGTCTCATGTTATATTCATAATTCCCAATCGCGTGCAAGTTTCGAGTCGTGAGAAGGTCGCAATTGTATTCTGTTGTTCCTTCAATGGAAGAAAATTTCCAAGGCGAAAACGCACACATGTCGACTTTCAGGCTTCGCAGGTCTGAACGTGCACTGCAGAAGGCCCGTGAACTTTTTCAATGGCCCAATAGATATTAGATAGAACCGGGAATTGGCACGGAACTCAACATACGAAATGGTTGAGGGACTTGCCTACTGGATATTATAATGGTTACGACTACATCTGCCGTATATCGAAGCTAGCTAGCAAATAGCAAGATTTTTGACTTAGTTTCAGCCAATGATATGTAATAGGGGCGCCAAATTGTGTCGTTTGGAACCCTTGGATAAGAAACATGATACCTTGTCCTCTCACAGAAGTAGTATTCTGACTAATTTATAGCCCAATACATGAAAGACTGGAGCTTCTCCCAGTCCAGATATCTCAAGCTGTTAATGAAGTTATTCAGTTTTTTAGAGAACAGGTTATCGCAGTGCTTAGGGGCAGAGTACAATCTCGGACATGAGAGGCAGAGGCATGATATGGGCTGGATATCTTGTTTGATGTCGTTTCGTTTTCCACAGGAACAGACTTCAGTACCAAGGTGGCTGTAGAATGGGAAATTGAGAGGTTGTTACCTTTTATTGTTAGTTTATCATCCTGAATGAGATAGAATGTGTTACCTAAAATGCCTTCATTAATTATAAAAGAAAATAAGGTAAACTCGACGTCGAGTTTGAATTTTATGGGAAGCATGGGAATCACGGGTGCAGAACGTACGAATTCACGAACAAAACATGGAACACTTCCGCATGCCTGGTGAATTTTTCATTCTTCAAACGTTGTTGCCCACTAAATTTTCATTTTATTTCAGTTTTTTATTTATGGGTGCATAGAATTATTTTTCATAGTTTTCGAAACTTAACCATTTTGCAGTTAGTTTGATACTCTTGATTTAAGGCAACCTCAGAAGTACTTCACGTTAATAGTCATCCCTTTGATGACGTCTACTGGCAGTAGTTAAGGGGCCTGTTTTCTGGCACTTCTTCAACCCATTCTTTGCATTTTTGTTGGCTGAACAGGCACTTTCGCTGATACAGACATCCTCAGGGAGTTACATCATGAGTTTTCAAGAGGTACCCTTTTTATAGCTCGCACATCAGTTTGATATGTCATGGAGTTCAAATCTACGCTAAAAACCGGCCAATTCCTACCTCCTCTAAATCACCCGGTAAAATAAACACAAGGATCTCCTAAAGTTTTCCCTTGTAAAAAATAAACCTGATACTGAAAACCCAGAATTCAGTGTCGATTAGTAACATAATTAAAGAGGTCTTATGTATAATGGATAATAGCCTTTTTGAATGGTTTCTAGACATTGTAAGGCACATCTAGAGAATTGAGGTTGTCTCGAAACCGCATTAAAAATGCATAGACACGAAAAAAGACGTGTAAAAGGACACAGAGAACCGTAAAAAGCACTCAGAGGCCAGTGGACAGATTTAAGCATGCGTACGCGAGGATAGGAATAGGAGGAAAGGACACAGGGTCACATGGGTCGTCCTCTACCAATAACAATACTCAGAGACCTGTTGAGAGTTTGCAGAGCTCATCGACCCAGTGAGATACCTAATAGGCTTTCAGATAACTTCTGAAATCTGTAAAGACTTGTATAAAACTGTATCAACCTTAGAAATCAACCGTCCCGAGTTTGTTCGGTTGTTGAACCCACCGTCGTCTCTCGTAACTGGGGACCAATCGAAAGGAGAAAAAAAGGAAGCAAAGGAGAAAAAACTTAAGAGACAGAAAAACCAGTTCTCTACCATCCTAGTCAGACCGGCTACGAGTGGTCCTTTACTTGGATACCTATCGATGATGTTACTCGATCTAAACGACACGATACATTGATTTCGATTCAGGTTCAACAAATGAACTATCCTTGCCCAATGGTCCGTGGGCTAATTAATCTCAGTCCGTTAAAAGAAATAATAATAAAAATTTACGTACGCTCAGCCACGAGTTAGAGCGATTTTGAGGAATTTGAATGTATGCAATAACTTTGTTCGGAATAATAAAACGAAGTACAATTATCATGCTGGCGATAGTAGTATTCAGGTAATTAAATGGGTTTGAAACTTCCTTGGGTTCGCTGTGATTATTACTCAGCTTGTAGGAAACGTAATGACCCGCTGAAAAAAGGAGAATCATTTTTCCCACGTTTCACGCTCGGAATCTAATTAAATTCAATACCCATCCAAATGTTGACTAATTTAGGTGCACTGAGAATAAACGAAATTTTTTTTTCATTAGTCTCCCTCATAGTACAGAAAATTGCGGTGAAAAAATTGTATTTACATAGAATTTGACACTATTGTGAAAACATAAAACCCATCAACCCGATTTTATTTAATCGAGGAACCTTCGCAAACTCAATATTATTCTTCTCGGCCGAACAAAATGGAGCCGTTATTATGAAAACTGTAAGAGCCCTTGACCAACAACAAATCATTAGATTAGCTTGGAGTAGAAATAAGTGGTTCATACCACTTGAAAAATATCGTGCAGTCTTCGAATCATCTGAAACGAATCAGTTGGTCAGAAATCAACTGACCCGATGTAATTTTAACAAAATTGCATCGATTCTCATCAATTCATAAACTATCAAAAATATCTGACAGCACGTTTTGTTATGTTTGAGATAAACATAACGTCCAGTTTTCGATAACTTTTGACAACCAAACACGCTCAGCTGATATAAATTGATTACCAGGAACAAAATGCGAAATCGTATACTTCTGTACTGATGCTGAACGAAATGGAGGCAGTTTTGAAATTACAATAAATGCGTCAGTATGCATCAAAAAGCAATATTTTGCATCACTGAGTAATATGTCAAGCTGTCAAGATTTTTCGAATAATTTTGATTGACACATACAGGCCGGAAAATGCAGGATAGAACTCAAATCTGGAAACGACAATCCTCTATAACCATCGTAGTCAACGGAATTTCTCCAAACTGGACTAACATCAGCTGAAGGCCTTGCTATTGATTGGGTACGTTTTCTAAATTTTACCTATGATATCTAATTGCGGATTCGTAGGATGAAAATGATATTTTTTTAATTTTCACTTCAAGGTTTACGTGGCAAGTCGATGTCAACTTGGGTTTTCTGCACTCAAAATAAATCACGATTGGAGAAAAGAAATCTGGAACTAACGATAAAAAGAAATACAAATTGTAAGGAGGTCCGAATGTGAGGAAATGATAGAATATTGTATTTCTAATTACTACGATTTTCCATGTTGTAAAAATTGGGGAAATGACCGTATTTAGTTCATTCGTGAATTCGATGCGCCTAGATGAATAGATTTTACTTCATTTACAAATTTTTGGAAGTGGTTTGTGGGAAATGGTACAATCTCGAGACTAAGATGGATAACGGCGCTTTTTCCATAATCAATCTCGTCAATATCGAAAAAGCTTATACGCAAGTTGATAAAGCAGTTGGGTAGATCATAATTTTTATAGGTGATCTGGGGGAAAGCAAGGCTTTATAACTGGTGCGAAAAGGGTTTTTTTCAAACCAGTAAATCGGTGTCCACTAGTCAACTTTCAATCACAAAACCCTTCATAATTGGCCAAGAGCGATGGTGATTTTTTTACAAGCGAACTTTTTCATTTCAATTTAATAGTTGAGAACAATGAAATCCTAAAAAAAGGTTGAAGGTTTTCGTGGAGGAATTTTGAGCGTGAAATTAGTCAAATAATTGCCATTTCTTTAAAAAAAAAAAGAAAAAAAGAACATCCTAGCACATTTGGAGTTTGAAGTATTTCTTCCTCGACGGAATCAACTTTTTGTACCCAATTTCGGCCTACGATTCAACAAAAATCAATCTCGCATTAAAATTAGAAAACGACGTTCATGCTACGGATCTCCTGAAGCACTAGTGATGAATTGAAAATATGCCTCATTTCTAATCTCGGCTAATTGTCAACGAATTAGGGAAATCCATCGTTCAAAAGATAAAAAATATTTTTCTAGATGCAAATTCGAAAGAAAATGACTAGGCAAAATTGGGGGATTTCCTTCTCAGTCGTCGAGGTTCGAATATCTCCAAGGCGAACTCACCGCTCTCATAAGGAGCAAAACTTGGTGTAAATATAGGAAAACTGAAGAAAAATCTATATATTCTGGCAAATAAGTATGAGAACTCTTACCTTAATTAGATTAATCGAAATCGGTTCACGTTGATAGCGTAAAATCCATTAGAACCATCAGTTGGCCATGTTGGCTCACGAAATCACCCAAAACACTCAAAATTGCTCTCCGAATTTCAAAACGATCACGGCAGAAACTCGAAAACGTCAAAATATGCAATAAAATGATCAAAAATTCGTTAAAAATATTCAGAAAAATTACACCGAAACTAGAGAGGACTGATATAATAAAAATGGTGGAACACTGGCCAGGTACAGTTACCTGAGAGGGGTAAGGAGGAGGGGTTTACCTGTTGAGAGAGACATTCTGCGCATGCGCAAGGTGCGATTAGAACGGTACCCCTTACCAGTTTATTCAGACACATCTAGAATAAGCGAACTGTTGTATACCGTGCGTTTGTCAAGTAAAAAAATAATTCTGATTCGAACGATAAATTTTTTCAGCTATTTTTTACAGGCCAAACGTAAACAATGAAAGAAGAGAAATAATGAAGAGAAACGGAAGCAGAGAGCGTAGGTAACTGGATTCAAATGACCGGTACTCGCGATTCAGACCTCAGAACTGATTCACGAGGCAGAAGAATTAAAGATTGAAAAATGTCGATTAATACAGTTAGACAGACTTCAAGTTCACATCCTTATGGGTGCAAAATACCTGAGCACGGTAGAGATAAACTTATGGCGCACATATGAAAAATAAAATTAACCCGCAGAAAACAAAGAGATAAAATATTAAGAGATCGCACCTATGCAGAGTGAATGTCACACAAGGTTCTTCTTAATGCAACAAGAGACCTGTAAAGTTGCTCTAAAAAGTTCCGAAAGGACCTGGGTTGAATTCACAATATTGTACGACGTATTGCAGCTCCGGAAAGTCATAAGAGTGAGTAAAGATTGGAAAACAAACATGGTTATTTTTTAAAATACAGAGAGATAACGGAAAAGCAACAAAACCAAGCTTGCAATGGAGCCTAAAAATATGAAATTTGAGAAGAACGCAACTTCTGTAGATAAATTGAGTGTAAATTAATGAACGTGAGAACGCTAGCGGTGGCCAGATCAGGGGAAAAGGACAGCGAAGTACTGAAGACCATATTGTGGTTAAAACTTGACCTAACTAGTGCGGTCAGATAATAGTTTTGAGGTCTAATTCTAAACCAACTCTAACAACTGCATGCAATGTACATAACTATTTAAATGTTCCTTTTAATGGTTTTTTGAAATATATAATCAAATTTAACCAATTTACCATAGCTACAATTTAAAAAAATAGATAAATCGGTCGAGTTTTTAAAAATTGAAAACAGTTTGTTTCCTCTAAAACTTTTGGATTTACTTGACAAACGAATTAAATTTCCTGACATGTCTATGGAACATTTTAGAATATATATTATGTTCTCTACAGCCGAATACCAACAAGATATATGAGTAGAAATAATGTCTTTCTGAAGAAAAAAATCACAAAAACCAATAAAAATGCGATATTTTTGCACTCATTGTTTAATCACCGAGATGGAATGATAGGCCTAGGTGTCTGACCGATACTCAGGGAGCATAACTAATGGCAGAAAAAGTATTCGAACAAAAACCTCAACATCGACAATTTCAAATTTCATTAGCACTGGCAAAAAATAAATTAATTAAATTAAATAAATAGATTCTTTCCACGACAATAATTCGCAACTTTTAACAGACAAATAAGGGTGACCGCAAGAAAGGGGATTTTTTTCAAGCAAGTTCTTGCCTTCACTTCTAAAGGGAATGACAAAGTTCTATCGAAATCAGAATACGGAACCGTTTTATTGAACATGCTTTCAAACAATTCTCTCCAAAAAAAATCTCATTTTGAAGTTTGAACCCTTATTCGGTGAAAAGTGATAAATAAAATAATTGAACACCGTTCTAATAGTTAATTAATTTAATCACTGAATGTTATTGGCTGAATTCTTTTACTTTTTTATTTTCAATTCTTTAACCCTAACAGGTGAAGGTTTATTTTTTGCCGACTTTTTACGCCAAATTAAACCCGCGCACGAAAAATATCGAGCGTGTACACGATTGCACATTAGCTATTAGCAGGAAAATATTATTCCCTTGAATGGCTATTTAAAATTTTTAAGTTGGTTGCCGTTTTTCTGATCTATACTAGTGAAAAAAGGAATCGGTTCTTCATTTCCTCGACATAGGTAATGAAGAATATTCTATATACGGTTGAGAAGGCACTCATCATTATAATGCAAAATTATATAGTGTTCTACAGAATGCAAGATTCTACTGCAATCTATGAAGTATCAGCGTAATACGTTGATCGTAGAGAGTAGATAATTTAATTCGATTATTAAATTAAACACTCTGCAAACGGCGAGGCACACATCATGACATCAACGACAGAGGCAACTGCGTATTTTTTTGTTTCAGCAATGAAATGGCCCCTGATAACCAGTTCAATAATCAAAGTTCAGCAAAAGACGACTCGAAGGACGTAGAAAACTTCAAGCAAGATAATCAAAACCATAGAAAATATTTATGAACAGTGTTGGACGTATTTTTGGTCCTTTTAGCACAATTGTGATGCTCGAAAAAGGGACTTTCTCAAGCAAAAATAATCCTTCGGAAGGGACGTTTAAAAATTCGTGAAATGGGGACACTAATTGGCAAAAACAGCTTTTGAGCTGGGTAAACCTGGCTTAGACTTCGTAATTTGTGTCTGATTAAGATATTTTTCAGGTAGCCGACGAGGAGGAATAAAATAGAAGAACAAAGCATTAATGGGTTTCTAACAGACACGCAAGCTTGCAAATTATGTCTATGAATAGATTTGAAAGGTGAAAACTACCACTGAACTGATCCCAATCTCGTACACGTCCCTTGGCAGGTAGTGAGCTCTGGTAGGAACTGATGAATTTTTCGAAAAAGAAACAACGCGAAATGGACTTCCTTCAAAGATTGAAATAACAGCAAAAGCTTGAGGTATTATAATATTTTATTACTGCCGTTAGAAAGTATTGAAAAAACCCTACTTACGACTAGCAAATCAATTAGAAATTTCAGTTCACAACTTCATTGCAGCCCTACGCCAAAAGAGAAAGCCAGCCATTAAAATAAACCATCAATATTTCAATAGCAATGTGACAATTATTCACTGAGACTCGCACTCGTCTTCTCAATCACCTGTTGCTCCAAAGAAACTTGGCAATCTTTTTACGATGACAATAAATAATTTACAATGGATAGGATAAAAAAATATTGGAACGCATCACATTGCTTTCGGGCCTCTGCAGAGCGAGGAAGAGAGAGCAGAGCTATTTCATACTTCAATTGAAATAGCACGCAACTGTAAACTAACCCCAATTTCTGACTGATATTTTGGCTCCAATATCGTAAATTATGTAAAGCACCGAAGAGAAATTAATAGATGTGTATACGTCCAGCGGAAGGGGCCATAAAAATGACTCAACCGACGAAGACGATAACTTAAAAAAAAAAAGAAAAAAAACGAACAAGAGCCTAGCACGGTCCGTTTTTACTTCCATATTTATAGTGTACATGGCAGTTATTGTTATGAATTTGTATTTTTTTGTTACGGTTGCGTACCCGAAATTCATTCATCAAATTTATCATATTTTCGCCAAACGTTTTACAATTTTGAATACTATGAGGTCGTCATTTACAGGCTGTCATAACTTCAAAACTGTACACGAATTCGAAAAGCACTTCAGAGTAAACGCGAATTTTTCGGCAGTTTCAAAAAGCGACAACTCGTAGGCATTCTGTTCAATGAACAGATAGAAAACGCGCTTTTACCGACGTTCGTTTCTCGCGCGCTCTCCCAATTTATGCGGTTCCCGCAGTTGCAACCTAGAAAGTTGCAGCCACTTAATCGCAAAAAAAATTATAAGGATAACAGATACAAAAATTCTATTAATGATCTAGATCACATCTTTAGGCATTTACGTAGTACGAATACGGTTAACTATGTACCTGAATGAAAAAGGGCATTTCAATATGATTTAATAAAATGTAATTATATCCAGATCAAATTTAGGCCTGTGGCGTTGCTGCGTGAAGGAAGAAATTCAAGCTCTAAGTAGATCTAGAATCGGCTTTTTGCGCTTCATTTAAAGTTAATTAAATAGTCAACACGTTTCTTGCCATGTTCATAGAGATTCGAATTCAACTCGTAAAAAAAAGAAAAAGAAAAAAACTTTAAAATATTTATTTTCAGAGTTTCCCACTTCTGAAAAGACTAATCTTGTAACAACGTTGTATTGGACCTCAATTACAGACCATTTCTTGAGATTCAAAATAGGTTGCTCATTCAATACAGCAAAAAAAAGCAAAAAGCAAGATATAGCAAACAAGCAACAAAATAAGAAAAATAAGATAAAATAATTAAATTAAAATAATATGTAATATTAAAAAAAAGAAAATGTGGATTAAATCCACAGGTGCAAATGTGCACATTTTGCACTATTGGTGGTAGAGCTGACATAATCCCAAAATTAGAACAAGCTGCTAGTCTACGAATTCGGTTGTCTTATGACTGGCCTACTAATCAAAGGAAAAGCTACAATTAATAGTTCAGGAAGACCTAATTATTTATTAATCATGAAATATGTTATTGCCACCAAAAAGTGGGGTTGTCTACTTTTTAAAATTAAATTATTAAAAAATTAAATTATTTAAAGAACGGTCAGGCCGGATGTCAGTTACCGCCAGAGCAGTTGCATCCAAGCATCATGACTTCATAATATTTTTTAAATTGATTTCATCGCCATCTAAACACCGTTCTTATATTGAACTGAACCTTATAAAATCAGAGAAAACGCTCTCGTTTTTCAGAGTACAGAAAACCACAAAATTTGACCGGGAAAAATCCAAATAAAACAGACGAATAGTTCACAAAGAATATCGCACAATGGATTGAGAACCACTAATACTTGTAGAGATACAAAGCTAGTTTTTCCTTTGTTTGTGAAAGATTAAAGGACAAAACGTTGAATAATCATGGAAGCTATGTTCAACAGAAAATAAACCGACTCACCTACTGACGAAGTTGCCAAGGCTGCAAAAAACGTCGAATCGTTGGGAGAAAAATAAAACACTCGAAATAGAAGAGATCAGTAAGAACTAAAATAGTAAAATCAAGAACTAAAAACTAGTAATCTTCGCGAATGGACGGAAAAAAGTGGAACAATCAAGAAACTAGGAACTTTTGTTTTTCATGAGTATACAATCACCGGAGCGCGCTATAAAAACGGAGAAAAAATATTTGATCGAGAAGCTCTATAACTGCATTGTTTGGACTTGGATTTATATCTCCTAATAATAAAAAAGTAACGTATTCGTCGTTTCGCGTTGATGTCTTGTATGATGATGAGACAGGTGGTCGATTTTATCAGACGGTCTTATCGAAAAAGTTGTTATCGCGCAAAGTTTCGACGAAGTCGAAGTTAGACAAGAAATAACCAGCGCTACCAGGACAGCTTTTGCCATCAAGGTACCAATATTGCAAGAGCAGAGGCTAACCCATTTTCATCAAATTGGAATTCGCAGGACAATGAAATAAGGCTCTATGAACACATGTCATTAAACTAATTTAATATTCAATTTTTATACAGGAACGTATAATATTTATACATTTTCTTGCTCAAAGTTCAAAATTAAAACTGGAAATCTTTTCAGACATGATATTCGAAAAATCTTCATCAAAGCGTATATATCAGTAAAACCGTTCTTTACATCATAATTATATTGAAAGACATTAAAAGCAGTTCGAATAATATTTTATTTTTTACATAAATTGTTTTCGATTAATCAGAGATAAAATTCGCTGTTAGTTTTGTCGAGGCTTCAAACCATTTTTTTTTTAAAGTTTGCTTATCTGTTGAACCAGATGTCACCTTCGGATTTCCTCATTGCCTGTACATTAAACAAATAACTAAATCAGATCAAAATCGAAAAGTCGGATTTTAATATTTTTATTATATTCATCTATACGTACCCGCGTTGGAACGCTTTCATTCTTTTCATCTTTCATTTCTTGTTCTTTCTGTTTTCACCCGAATTTGGAACACAACAAAAAACAAACTCAACACTACTTTCAAAATCTACAATAGGTAAATACTTTTAGTTAACAAAACACAAGGTTATACGAGAAATAGGTACTACATTTACAGAATATAATAACCGTACTTTTTAGAAAATCTAAATACTTGTATCAACTTGAAACCACTTCAAAAATTAAAAAAAAAAATTGTAAAAATATCCATGACTAGGGGGAATAATTATGTAATATTTGTCACTCGGAAAAGTGGCATGACAATCGAAAATACGATATGCACAGCTACTTTTTCAAAATTGATCGCCATGTGGAGAAAGATGAAGAAAACCGGAAGGACGCAATAATCGCATTGGTCTTATTGTTCTGGTTTAGGCCTTGGAAATTAGGAAGTTGGAAAGTATTTCATGCAATCATAATGAAATTAACTTTCTCCATTCATAGGATTGTTTGAAGCATGCGCACAAAATGATCAACTGTACCCAATATGTAAACAAATCCCACAACCCAAGTTCAACTGATATTTTCAGCGATGCCCCACCATATTCCCAAGTTTTTAAAATATTTTTTCACTAATGTGGAATTTCTATAAGCGAAAATCAAGTATTTAGAGGAGAACAAAAACTCTCGCCACTTGCCATTGGCATGACATGGTCCATATACCTACTCCTTACTATTACACTAAAATGCCAGTGGGAAGTTGCCAAAGGGCACTTTTAGTAGCATGGGGCACAGAAAAAAATTTACAGGGGTAAAAAACCAAGGGCAGTAAGTTCCTCGACACAAGGTAGTATACGTCTTAAATTTCTTCAGAATAAAAAACTGCTGAATTATTTTTAAAATTCGCTGAGACCAAAACTCTACGAAAACCATTCAAATGACACAATTATTTACACATACAAATATTAATTAGGTATGCAATTACCTGAGCATAAGCGTTAAAATGAGCCTCTCGCCATTCTTCAGCTTGGTTCTCATAGTCTGGATAAATAAAAAGTCGTATTATTCAGTTGAACCTTAGAACATAAAGGTATGTAATGCTCTGAGAAAAACTTGGTTCCCATAGATAAATTAAAACTCACCAATTGGCCTTTGCATACGATCCTCGGTAGGTGTAATGTCTGTATCTGATTCTGGAACAAAAAAAATGTCAAGCTCAATTAGATGAAAAATATCCACTATGTTATGCATTCACATACACAACATAAAATAATAAAATACCAGAATTAAGCTGAGAAACAAGCGACGACATAGCATTGGTAACCGAATCGGCAGCTTGGAGCAGTTCGGTGCAAACTGCTCTACCCGAATTATTCAAGGATGAATTTGATGCACCTAAACAAACAAGTTGCAAGGCAAAAGTTGCAAATTTGTATTGTAGGTTTGAGCAAATAGAAAAACACTCATTACAAGCACCCGCAATCTTTTAGCCGTGGGACTTGAAACTCTTGAAGATTTAGGAAGATCAAACGACGACGAATATTAAAAAGGCAATAATAGCTCACTCACCCATAAGTCCTGAATGACCAAAACCACCCAAACGATCAGAATTCGGAGTTGGTGGTGCTGATCTGGAACTAGGTGGTGGCGACTTGCAACTTCTTGGGGACGAATTTGGCGTTGACTTAGGTGATGCTTGGTGGTTCTGAAAATAATGAGACGCTTTTAATAGCAAGGACATAAATATAGGTACAAAAAAAATTACCTAAATCAGTTTTGAAGCTCATACGTACAGCAAGGGGTACCTTCAGTAGTTTCATTAATCCCTCAAGCTGTAGCATCAGATGCCGCCGCGAGTCTTGTAATGTCGTTAGATGCGTTTCTAATTCATCTTTGCGCTTGCGCAATGCACGCAGTTCTGTCATCAATGCTGGGTTCTCGTCCATTCCCACGCATTCCTGCTGCCTCCTGTTTCAATAGTAATATTTTTTGATCCTGACAAAAACCATCCCTAAATATTAGGGATGGTTTACTTATAAGTTACTTATATCAATAAGAATCACTGTTTACCTCAACCGTTGAATTTCTCTCATTATTTCGCGGTTTTTTGCTTCCAATTGAAGTATAAGCTCTCGCTGAGCTCTCGAAGTGTCCAAATTCAATGCAGCACTATCTGTCGGCGTTCGACCCTGAAAATGGACGTTGATATTATTTCAGAAGCCTTTAAATGCCTACTTTGTTTAATAGTACCACGCGACTTACAGCTTGAACTTCTTGGGCGAGCCGAGCAGCATATCGTGCAATCAACTTGTGCTCATCATCGATTTTCAATGTGTGCATTTTTCCAGGACTAAAATGGAAAAGGTACATACGAATTATGTGAATAAGTTTTGCTCTATGAAGGAAACGTTTTCAAGTTAAATGATGAAGTTTTACCTGCGGTTCATTTCAAGCGATCCATCGCGACTGTACTGCAATCCGTTGTGAGATGGTAATGGACTAGGTGGAACAATGTGGCTCAAATTGACTGAACTTTTTGTCGAAACATCAGGATATCTTGGCAGAGTGTTGCGCTGTTTGTCAGGTATACAGCGAAAACTTTTGCGTAAACTATGACCAAGTTGTTTTGACGGTGACTGCAACAAAAAGTAAAAATACTGGCGATAGAAAAAATATCAAGAATGTCAGAGAAGCAAGTCGTGAAGCTCCAAAGCCTCAGCAGGTTTATCTAGTGACACTTGCAAATACCGAATTGCAACAGTAAATAATGCGCTGCTCTTTCTCGAAGTATTTTTTTTTCTTCCTTAAATGTATCACCCTTTCAATTTTAACTATTTTTTTTCAAATATTTTTTCTTTGGACTGATGCTAAGGCTGAAGAGAAATACTCACATACGACGCATATTCTCGCACTTCATGATCTGGACTATGGTTCCCAGAGGAACGCCCAAGCCAAAAACATTCTTGGCACAGATTGTACGAATGGCACTTAGCGCAACGATAGCGGAAACCAGTGAAATCCGATTTCATGCAGCAATCACATTGAAGACCGTGGACGACTGGAAGTAAATAAAAAGTCAAATCAAAATTTTATGTAACGCTCAACTTCAGTCGGAAGTGGTGAGTAGCCAGTTCTGAATTGTAAAAACACCCCGCCAGTCAATCACAGTAACCTCCTCCTTTTGAAGTCGGTTAAAAATGGTTTCTAGCTTTACGTTCCCCAATTGATGATCGATAATGGATTTGTAATAGGACAACTGAAACAAAAGATTTTTAAAAATTATACCATTTTCAACGGAAGCCAGGCGGTGTAGGAGTGGGAGCCAAACTAGAACAGGTGGCCCAGGGTCGGACATCAATGTGTCCAGGAAATCATTTATGGTTACTTTCCCATTCTAAAAATAAACATTAAGATAAATTAAGATCTTAATCATCCTGCAGACAAATGGATCCAACTTGCTCAGAGAATCAGTTTGTAATATTTTCACACTTTAAGGGTCAAGAGGATCAGGGTCTTTGTCCTAATATTCGTACCTTACTAACTACATTTCTTGAATAAGTATAAGGTCAACTTACTCCGGCAAATACTTGCGTTGCTAACTCTTCTTTGAAAACAAACGAAGGAGATTCATACACGGATGCAGGCAGTGCCAATACTTGGCGCAGATAGAGGCTGAATTTGGCCACGACCATGTGGCCATTTTCATCACATACCTATAAACAATTTGACTTGATAAAAACCAATTTCCATTTGAGAGAATAATAAGAGTAATATTACGAACGAGTTTTACCTGAGAAAATATGTAGCGTAATTTATCAACAAGCTTGCCCGCGCACATTGTCGCCAACGCGACTTTGATTGAGAATACTCGGATTCGGCCCAAACCTGGAGTCAATAGTACTTATTTCACATAACACTGATGCTATTATCAACCTCTTTGCTCACAGAATAAGCAAGCTTTAATCAAAACATTACTGCAACAACTTTGAAGCTGAAAATCTGATTGGATGGGTTAAGAGAGGCTAAGATTTGTGAGTAAAAGATGCATAAAATAAATTTAAAGGTGGTTTAAATATGAGTAAAGAAGGTCGAAAGAGAGAGTTAAGTTGTTGCAGCTAGGTAAACCGTACAATAGATTTACAGAAAACTGTTGCTATTCGAAATAAAATGCTCCTTTATTTTGCCTCAATGTCAATATAAAAGTACTTTCTTGTTGTACCATTGCATACCTTCGACATTGTATGCGCATAGGAGCCAGTTGAGTAATAGACTGGAACTGAGGTCGATAAGTATGTGCTGATTCGGAGGGAGCCTTTTGTTTAAATTTTGATAAAGACTCGAAATCAGTGACTCCAATCTAACAAAAAAGAATATTATTTAGGAACGGACTTTGAAGGGAACTTGACAAAGGAAAACGTTGCGATACTTACCGAGATACGTTGAGTTGAGATTCTATTTCCATTGCGTTCAGTGAATGGTCCCTAAATGCTTCGATTACGTTCCAAATATCGATCAAATGCACTGTAAAAAGAGTGTTGTGAGGAAGTTTAATAGCAAATATTCTGACATTGCAAATAGATATATTTTTTCATCACTCCATACTTACAGTTTAGTTTTTTCTGTATAAACCGTAATTTACAAGCAGTTCTGTATGAAGCAAATCGAATTGAATCGAAATTCTGAGACCTCAATTCCTGCAGAAATTGCAGTTTAAGGTCAGGCCGACCCCATGAGTTGTCTTCTTCCATAGCGCAAAAAAAAAACTGAAAAAATCCAAAACATAATTTTAATTGTTACCTACCTAATCTAAGGTTTTTTTCCACAATAATAATATTAAGTGTATATATATAGACAGTTTTGAACACGTTAGACGTGCTATATCGAAACTGTTATAATGAGGTCATAATGAAACACCTGGAAATAAGTCGAATTGAGCGGTCAAATAACGGCTTGAGAGAGAATGCTCGTATCAACTATTTTCAACTCGATGGACTATTCAAGAGCCGAGGCCGACGTTTCGACAGTGGCTGTCAGGGAGCACCGGTGCAGTTAAACGTACACAAAGGCATATAGCATACTTTAGACTGTACTAAGGTCACAAGAGTAAAATCATGCTATATTTTCGACATAGAACATGATTTTTCCCGACGGGTAGAGAGATAGTAGACTAAGCACATCGTAGAATCCTCAATCTAATGAATCCCAATTGAGTATTCGAGTGAATAAAGTTTCATAGAGAAATGCATGATTTAGTACGGCTAGCCTTCCATTCTCTATATTCCTATAATAATGTCAGGATGATAATAATCATAGCTAAGAAGTAAAAAGCGCATTAGGTAAACTACCGAGTACTTGTCACTTAGTAGCTTATACAAGAATCAACCGAATGCACAGAAAATCTAATTCCGGCAGGAAATCCTTTAAATTAATACACTTAATTAATTTACATCACGAGTTACAAACCTGACTGCGGCAAGATGACTTAGATCCGGTGAATTGCGATGTTCAATAAAACGAAGGGTTATAACCGGAAATTCCCAACGCGTAGCTCGAATTCTCGAAAGAATCGAGCTTGTAAATACTTGGGAAACAAATAAAAATCAGTTTTTCTCGACGCTTTTCCGCTTTTAGGGGTTGAATCAGAAATGTTCGGGCTGGCTGAAAATCAATACAAGCGGGTGAGGGTGGCCAACAATGTTACCACATTAAAATCCATCCGAGCTGAAATATTTCAAACAAGTGAAATCGTGTTCTTACATGCAATCGTAACAGAAGCAAACCTCATTCAATAAAATACGCAATTTGAGTTATTCGCATTTTTTCAGCTCGAGAAAAATGTCAACAAAACAAAGGATAACAAGAATTGACAATTTAACCTCCCGGATAGCGGATACAAAATAATACTCCAATGCCTTGGATGAAGTTGAAAATATACGTTAGTAACATGAATTCGAAATTTAAACTTATCTATCTCAAGCAATGCGAAAAGTTTTCGTTTTCTTTCTAATCTGTGTTATTGAATTTTATCACAAAAAACAAAGTCGACAAAAATTGCCGCTTTATTTCATATTTATGTCAAATTGAGCTCTTACAAAAACAGAAACTTGCACAAGTTGCAGGCTGCTCGTTAGCACAGTGATGCCAACCTTGCAAATAATAAACAATAAACACTACTTCGATTTTTCTGTCAGCTAGTCCCTCGAAAATGATTATTGTTCATTTTAGAAATTAGCTTGTACTTAGTGTGAATTTCACGTTTTTCCTTGATCCTCCAAGTGTCAAGAAATACATGGCAAGTGTAATGATTGTATGTATAATTTGGCCCTATATTCGATCTATCTTGAACGTAATGCTTTATAAGTGACGTTGTAATTTATTTTAGTTTGATGGATTTTTTTATGTATAATTACCTACGTGAATTTCACTATCAGGTAATCGTGCTTATTGTCAAGCTTCAGATCTATTTGAAACGTTTTCAATTCCATTAACCCTTGACAGTGGTCGAAGAATTGTATAGTTATCAGTCATTTTTTATCTTTCAAAAATTAATCGTTAAGTACCCATCATACTTCTTACGTTTTCCAGATCCTTCGGGTACTTGGATGATGGCCAGCTACGATTTCCAAGGTGTCTGCTGTTGCTATTGATCGAATCGTATTCAACCGCCTTTTGCAAATTTACAACGAAATGGCTCGCGATTACCTTACGTTCCGTTCCATGAACGGTAAGTTCATGCCTACTTTTCGTGTCCTAGTTAGGCCATAAATTATTGGTGAAATTCTCAGCTTCTGAATTATTTAGATGGCATTAATAGTCTCACTTATCTGAATCAATGGGTAAGAAAATTACTAATGTTTGAAATGAGTGATCAGAAATCATGTTAGTGACAGGGAGCAAGTAATAGTTGGTAGTACTGGCTTATTGTTACACAACAAAAATAAAACAGAAAACTGAAAATACAATAATTGAACCAGGTACAAAAAAAAAAAAAAATAGGTAATAGGTATAGACTCCTCTATGACAAATGCTGCAAATGATTTTACAGTGGTTCTTTATTCCTTTGCTTTCATAATGATTTAATTAGACCATCCATTTGTGACAGTAACTGTTCAAAACATTGATGAACATTTCCACCAAAAAGCAGAATCGTCAACTTCAAGGGGAAACTCCATAGCAACTTTGTTAATTTTAATAATTTTTCTTTTTTAACTTAATGCCGAACTTCTTAAAAGATTGGTTTTTGGGGAAATTTAGAATTAAGCTTTTATAGTTTTGTCAGAAAAGTGTTGCCGTTAGACGGACAGATTTTTTTAAAATTGAATATTCGAATGAAACGTTAAACATCAAACCACCTAAAATGTTGAAGTCTAAGATAAAGTCTCTTAGTCTTATTCTCCAAGGTTGTGTAGACTGCTTGAGAGCTTTCGCCCCTTTGGGCATCCTCAGGGTGGTAACAGTGATGTTAACTGTTGTAACTATGTTAAATATCGAACAGTTAACGTTGAAATTATTGTGCCAACCCAACTATTTTTTATTGAAATTAAGTGGGCAAGTGCTCCTTTGTGGTGACAAATTACGAATTAAAATCCTTACCTAAATGTTGACGACTTTCACTTTTTCAGCTAAAAGAAAAAGTGCTGTTGAAATTCTGCAAGAAACAAAATCCCTATTTGTCAAAAGCGAAGCCGTCCTGGACGCTGAGCAACGTCTAGTCAAAGCACCAAAATGTGATTCAGGTACGGACCATTGATTAGGAGCTCAATTTCATTCTACTTTCCTCCCAGTATAATTCAAATGTCTTATTTTTTAACTTTTAGATACTGTGTCTAAGCCTGTGGTCGTCAAAAAAGAGCCGACATCGGGTAAAGTGCGAAAAAAAGTTGCACCAACTCATACCAGGTAATGATAGTTAACTAAATGTGTTTTTGATGCAATATAAAGCTATTTTTAATATATATTTATGAACAAATTTTTCTAGAATATGTGTTTCGGTTAGTTTACCCATTATTACTTTTTAGATCTCGCTCGGATCAGCTGCAGAACAAATTGAGGCGGCTGTTGAACAGTAGCTCAAAAGAAAATGTCGCTGATGTAAGTAATCTCAATGTAATATTAATCAAATATTATTCAGCATAAAGGTTCTTCTGGATTCATTTTTGTTGCTAGGTACTGGGCTCAGACGAACCAACTGATGATGACTGGTCAAGTTTTGACTTGCGCTGTAATCAACAGACCTCACTCTCAATTTTCGAAAATCATATGTCCAGCGATATTCAGTACAAAAGTTTACCAGATTTGAGCACTGGGTCATCCAGGGATAGTCATTCTGTCACAATATTGCCATCCATGAGGTCAGTCAGCCAACCAAATAATGTTATTTGTATATTTAAATCCAACTCGTGTTATTCATATTAAATGGAGAAAAGCGTATTATATGTGTAGCTACACAAAAAAAAAAAATTGCCGAAAATTTGCTCATTATAAGTTGTCAGAGCTCAATTTCTTTGGTGTCGAATGGCCTGGAGTTGACATCAAATAAGTTACCCTCCCAGATTTCATATCATCCTTGTCATTTTCTTTTAAACTATTTTGTTAATTGTTGCAGTGATAGCAAACGGTCTGATCATATTTTGTCTGAAGGCAAAGATATGGCTGTATCTTCCAACAGCGACACATCCATCGATGTAAGTGACATATTATTATTTGTAAGTTTCTCCTTATTAATTATTTTGGTTTATTATTCAAAGTGAACCGCTCATGAAAAAATTCCAAACCCCTCAAAGTTTGATGTTTTACGTTTCAAGGTACCTACGTAAAATCCAAATATTAAATAAGAACATTTCTATCTGACTGCCGTATGCAAACACTTTTCTGATGAAACTATAAAAGCAACATAATTGAAATGTTCACCAAAACGCCAAATCTTCTTTAGCCAAATCCCTATCATAATTGTAAAGATATGGGAGGGGGATTCGTATTTTTGACGATTTTTTACAAACAACAGTTAAAATTCTGTAAATAGATAGGTAGGTAGGAAATAGATCGATCAACAGAAATTCCATTCTGGGAACGAAGGTTTCTTTCTCCACCTGTTAGACTGCAATTGCATAGTTCGATTTTTTGAACTTTGATCTAGCACTCGCTGTATTTATCACAACGGCAATTGAAGCTAGTTTATTACTGGTATACCTAAATTGTTTAATTTTCAGGAGTCTATTGATTCGTCAGAGAAAAGCTACGGGAAACCTCCGTCGTTACCCAAAAGTTTGCAAAGCATGGGCGGCTCGTTTGGAAAAGTTGAAGACAGGTAAATTTCTCCTTCAAAATGCCGTTCTTGAGGTGGAAAATGTCTTTGAAGTGGACCTTTTTTGTACGCATTACCTATCAACTGTGAATTTGGGCTCAAAAATCGCCACATTACCTGATTGGTTCCAGTGTTTGACTAGATTTATTCACTTTGTTAAACTACAGATTGACTACCTGGTCCCAGCCGAAACATACAGTTTTGAATCGATCCAAATCCTATATAACGGTCAGCGACGATCGTCGAATGTCCGTCTGCCGATTACCTCACCAGCCATTATTGCCGTCCGAACTAAATGAATTCTTTCAACATCTTGGTCTCACTTCTGACCAATACAAGTGAGTTAGCCTCAGAATATCGGCTATTTGAAACCTTGTTTTACTGCCATTAAAATATTTTGACATTTATTCCAAATTTAGAAAAAAGTTTGCTAGTGTTTCAAAATCAGGTTTTAATATGGGCAGAACGTTGTTTTAATGAACTTATTATTATTCAAGGTGTAAAGCTGTTGTAGAAAATTATTTTAATGTAACGCTATTTATGTTATTGACATGATACTTCTGTTGATTAAATTTCTACTTATTGCTTACAATTTTGATAGATTTCCCAATTACATTCCAGTTTACCTACATCAAAATACGTTTGAAATTCACCGCTAGTACTCACACTTGAGGCAATATAATGCACTTATTTCAAGTTCACCTATTCAATTTTTAATTTTACAGCGAATTGACCATCAAGGAATCAAAATCAAGTTCTCCAGTTTTCTTCAGTACACACAGTTCAGTTTCGGACGATTCATCATCGACTACGCGTCGGTATCAAGTGGACGATCGTGGTGACTCGCCAACACCGCCATCTCCTGTTTCAGTTGTCCAGACAAACGCGAGAGTCGTCAAATGGCTCTGCAAAACTTCCCAGTACCTGTAATTGAAAATTGTTAGCCGACCTTTCGAAGTTTCAATCTCCGAAAAATTTTAATCTATTTTATAGTTGTTGACACAAAGTGTGTGGCACCAATTATAAATATTTCCAAGTTAACAAATATAATCGTAGTGATGGAGTTCTTGAGGAAAATATTTACGTGATTTCCAACTTCAAATAGTTATGTACCTTCTGAACGTTGGATCTCATTTGTGTAGCAATAATTATCGGCAGGTTGGAGATGAATTCTTTGTAGCGGATCTGCCCTAGAGACAAATTATTTTGTGGAACAAGCAATTTATTAAACGCTATCACTCTTGGGCCCAATGTGAATAGCTGAAAAAAAGTGTGAACAATTTTGAGGCCTTTTCTATAATCTACGCGCATGTGAAAGGATTGTGACAATTTTAAAATGCAAGTCAAGCATAGGGACTACACACTCGTTTAGTATTGTTGATGATAACAACTGGATCTGCCTTGAGTTCAGCAGTATTAAATGTTCCCTGGAGAGGCTCTCGAGAGGGAAAGTGCTTAATAAAAGTAAACTCACAAAAAGCTTTTACTTACCCTCAACATAGTGGCCCTTTCAAGAAAACAAATAAGCCTATTCGCGATCTTGGTTTCTGTTCTTTTCTGTGTATTAACCTATTTCCGTAAGATTGAGTTTGACCAGGCAAATAGGCTCGTCTGGAACTTTTATAACCTTAAATCGTCAGGTACAGAATTTATTCACTAAAATGTGAGAATCTAATTATAGCCTTAGCATGTATTTGAGTCAGACCAGCGTCACGTATTAGTCAACACGTGAGGTTATTTTGTAACTACTTACTTGAATTTCTGACTCACACGCAAATTGAAAATCGGCACACTGTTCTCTCCTCTTTTAGGTAACTCTCACGTTATTTAAAGTTGAATCAATTTTTCCCCCAGATTACCAATCGTTTCCAATTATGGTCGTTAGCTTCCAAACATTCATCCAAACCGCTTTTCAACCATTCAAACCGTTTTGCCTTTAAATTATTTTATTCATTCCTTTTTTCTTCCTTTCAGCTTGTTTTCTCTTATTTTATGTATTCCGAAAGTATAATGTTTAAAAAATGTTTTTGAAAGTTCTATTCGATCCAAGAATCGATTGTGTTGACTGTATCAATTACACGCTTATACTGATTATTTATTGTACTATACGAAAGAACTATGCAGTTGAAAAAACGATGAAATCTACCTTGGAAAAAGTGCAATTTCTAGATTTAAATATTTAATTATAGGCGTACATTTGCTTTTCCTTAGAGCTCAATAGTTCTTATTGTTGTTGAAGTAGGTACCTACGTTCTCTTAGTCATGAATGATCTCTATGTGCTAGTCATTATAATACGCTTCAACGTACCATATTTTTCATCGAACTCGGATGTTTATTTACGATGACTTATGTGAAGAAATATAAAATCTCATTTTTTATTCGCTGGTTTCGATACTTTATCCTCTGTAACACGATTTAAAAAAATTGTAGTAGAGATTCTACTCCGTGCGGCCCTCGTGCACTTGAGCTATTTTCAACTATCGTTGTGAATGGGATCGCGAGGAATTATGCGCTTCGTAAATGGAACGGATCATCAACCCGAGATTGGGTCTGACATTGGCTCCACTCTTGGATATCTCTAGGTCGACTCGGAACGTAAAATGATCCAATGCGGCTTTGTTCTTGTTCGCTCATGTACTCATATCAACCCCTATTCCAGGAATTTTTTTTTTCATTTTTCGCCATATATAAAGCTTAGGAAATATAATCGAATAAAAAATAATGCACGAATAGTTTTTCCCTATTGATTATTTTTAAATTCAGGTTCAGAAAAGGGGAATGTGTAAAATTACCGTTACCAATAAATAAATAACAGTCAGCATTGCTATGTTAGGATTTCTTGTTAAAAATATAGAGAAGAGAAAACCGAACAGCTTTACTAGATAGATCTGAAATACTCACATTTTTGAAACATATCAAGTTTCGCTGACCGAGTAGCATAGAATGTTTCAAAAATACCTATGACATGAGTTTCAAATTTAGTTTTCTTGTACTGAAACTCAAATGTAAATTCCGAATTTTGAACGAGAATTTTCATTAGAATTAAACTGATGTTCGATGATATATTTCATCACAAAGAGATCCTGAGACCTATAAAATTTTACTGCTAACGTTATTATTCAGGCTATGATAGTGCTACTAATTTATGTTCTATAGAGGGACTTATCCAACTTCACCTTGAGCTACTTGTCAAGCTTAGAAATAGACTTTTTAATCAACTTCCAGATCCGAAGGAGCGCCGCTGACGTCATGCCTGTTTCTCATCATAAGACCCGAATATTTTCGCATCTATTTTCTCAATGCCTGTTCAATCTGCTCTTGTACTCCTCTAGCCCATTGAAGAGTCATCTGTTATTGTGAATGTTCTCAAACCTGCATGCCCCGAAGCAATGCCGAGCCCAATGGCCCGTTTGGATTGTTTGTCATAGGAACATATCTAAAAATCTCTGATGATAATCAAAATATATTATGCACCTGGTAGAAAAATATTTGATCGCCCCAGTTCTTAATTGGTTCAGTTTAGAATGAAACTTGAATCCAAGTTGTGCTAAGATGAATTCGTAAATACATGAAAAATTCTATCAACCATTGTCAATCAACTATTGTTGATTAAAATATGAGAACCGCCTGAAAATGTCATTCGAAAAAAATTACGATAGTTTACAAAATACAAAAAATTCGAAATTTTTCAATCGATGCCTTCAGTAAGTGTACCCCAATTTCGACCCCAATGACCTTGCAAAGTAAAATAATATTAATTTACTCTTCCAAGTAGTTGGTATGCTTCTTGGTCATCATCCAAAGAGGCAACCACTGATGTGATCATTATGACATTTACAAATGAGTATCTAACTAATAATTCGCATGATAAATTTTTTTCATCCAAGCAATTCAACATTGCAAAAGTTCAGTTCGTCAAAGAAGAGAATTTCACTTTTTGTTGATTCAATCGAGATAAGAAATCATTTGAACGTTGAATTTCACATATTATATCATTCAAGTTTGAGCGATATCGGAATTAAGTGTACAGGATCTTTTGTGCGAGCGCAGAGCAAACCGCTAATAGTAAAATAAGAGAGGAAAGTAAATCAAAATTTTTGAACTCTCGTTAGTCGCGTAAAAATGCAAAAATGAACCATTTAATTCAAAGAATTGTTTTTCTGTCATAGAAGGAACAATTTTTCGGGTCGCAAGGCTATCAATGGTAGAGGAGAGGCAAAATAAAACCGCATCGTTTTAGAATTGATGATCAACCTGTAAACAAATCATCCGGTAGTTTGAGTATCCGCATGAGCTGATCGTTTCTGAGCTAATTCGTCGAGGTAGCCTAATACCCGTCTTCTAACTAATGTCACTCTTCATCACAAGTTGACGTCACTCAACTTATCAATGCAGGTTCCGCTGCACTGCAATTCATAAGTTCTATTTTTTTCGGTTTTCTACTCCAGTCGGTTTTTTCTTTTAGTAAGCAAGAGCGTCAGTTTCGCCAATTGACACTAGTCAACTAGAGGTCAAACAACTGTTATAGTCATACCCGATTTTTTCCTCGAGTGTGTTTTCTTGGAAGCTAGAATCGGATTTTTTCGGCACATTTTCATTGAGTTGGAACAATGAACTGTCATCTTAAATTAAGCCAGTTGATTTATAACTAAAAACGAACCGGTTGAAAAACGTTTTTTTCCGTCAACGACTCTGCGTCCTTGTTACACCGTATCATGCGTGTTAAATAGTCTGAAAAATCTCTACAAAATACTTCCGAATTGGGTCCTCAAAACTATGTAGGAAACCAATTATAAAAGAAAACAATAAATTAAGGCTGCTTAAATATAAAGGCACATAAAAATACTAGGTATAATTGAAAAATCGGTTACAAACATTTCGACCCAACTTCGAACATAGAAAATTGTAATAACTTTTCAGCATAAATACATGGAAAGGCTGATCAAGGCAAACCTTGATGGTGCAAACCTTGCTGGGGAAAACACTAATAATGACATCGAATTCTTTTTTTTTCTCGGTGATAGATAGTAGTTTTACTTTTTGTTGACCCCAAAAAGCCAGATATGAATTTTTCCAAATTCGTCTTTTCAGACGATAAAATACAATAACTTCCATTTACTGCGTGAAAATAGAATATCAAGTGTATGATTTTTGGTTTGTTATGAGACAACAATCACGTAGACGGGCCGATGCTATTGCTATGAGATCACAAGTGATGTCACTGATGCCTGTGATGTCATCAGGTGGGGCCAGCCTCATTCTGAGCAATTGGCTTGTAGCGCAGGAATTTCATCTTTGAGTCAATTTATGCAAATTGTATTCGGGTGATCTCATTGTCAGAAAGAAACCACAAATACTACAAGCTGCGTTGAGTACGTTAAGTGGGACAGCCTTCTTAAAATTAATACCACCCACAATATTTTATGTCAACAGCCGGTCATAGAGCGAATTTACGAGTGAGTTAATGGATCCATATAAAGGGAGTATTCGTTGGCCGTGTGGTCAGCGAATGTAATGAAAACTAAGGTCATTCTCATGGCCATAATTTATCGCATCACCATATGGGTCATTAATTGATTGTATGATTCGAGTATACGTAACTGCATAACCAAAGATTCGAGTTGAAATAATAAATAAAACTGCTGATAATAACTGAAAATCATAAATGACATAGGAAATTTAATTTTGGATTTCGGACTCTTGATTTTGTGGATACCTGAAAATGCTCATCTATTTTTCCCATGATGAAGTTATTTATGGATTACATTTTTTTTAAAAATGAGTTGGATTTAGCTGTGTTGTTTAGCTTTCTAATATATTTTTTAGTAGAAGTTTTCGATATAATGAATAAATGATCTTCAGAATCATAACATATAATAAGCAGGCTTTTGACATCGTTACACTGTTTGTATTTTTTAAATTATTTTATTTTATTTTTATATAAAAAAATAAATATATTTTTCTGGCTTTTCACGTGTAGAAAGATGGGATCGAAGTCAAGTTTTACGCTTTCACCCGCAATCAATTTTTAACGTTTTAATCTTTAATATTGTATAGAAATTGCGTTGTAAATAAAATAGTAATAGGAATTCACAAACAGTAATAAAGTTAAATAAATGTAAGTTTCAGGCATAAATTGGAAAGTGCCTGTATTATTTGGCTAGGAATCGTTATTTTTATTATAATTTAATCACGATAAAAATATTCGTCCTTCACATCACACACTTCTCTCCGGTTATAGCACTTATTCACAGTATACATGTTTAACATTATGCGCTAACGAAATCTATCGTTTTATGTTGTTTCCCTATTATGTAAAATTCTCCGTTGTCGGGATATTTTCCCTCTGCTTTTGAGCAGGCGGATGAGACTCAAAAGATTCAACGGAGCCGGCTCAGTTAGCAATCTGCCGCGTTTGTGAGCACTTCAAATGAGGATAAATACATTGTGTTCTCCATATTGTTCGTAATAAGATGCACGTTTATTCATGGTCATGTGTTCATGTTGAAAATTTGTGAGTCATACATGTGTTTATAGTAAACTGCTACCAAATTGTGTATTTTATTGTAGAAGATCGAACATTTTTGGAGGTATGTTCAATCAGTTAATTATTACATAGAAAATATTTTCAACCAATTGTGTTGAGACCAGAAGTATTGTTGAAAAAAACCTTTTAGTTAAAAAATAATTATTGAGCAGATTAACTTATTTATGAGTTTTATAAAATTTTACGTTCTATTTATTGGTTTCAATTGGTAATAAGGTGCGCAAATTTATTCGACATTTAATTGCACTGGCTCTAAACAGAAAATTGTTTCATTTCGAATAATTCACTAGTTGTAAATTCTCTGAAATCATAATTTCAAAGTTATAGTACAGTTATAGGAAACTTAACAGTATCAGAATTTACAAATTTTTAGAACCTAAATTTGTTTTTCTACCATTTTCAGTTTGCAGTCACAATGAGGCCGAGGTTTTTTCACTCAGCATTGCTCTGTCTGCTAGTAAGTTATCCTCCGAACAACTCATATTATACATTCATCCCAGAGTATCCATTCATAATCATTATCGCCTTTTCCGCATAAAATGAATCTATATTGAGTTTTTGTTACATCGGTAAAACAATTCCAGAATTTCAATATGATCTTGTTTTTTTTTCTTGATTATGAAGTTTGCGGGGGAGAAAAACTGGGCAATTCATTCTCCTTTTTCTTTATTGCCCGCCGAGCACTTTCGCCCCTTCGGGAATCATCAGGGCTTTGTAGCACCATTGGTAGCTACGGCGGTGTTTTTTTTTTTTTTTTCCTATTGTGGGATGACAATTATCAACGTCGTTTATCTCGCGAGAGTCGTTTTTTGTCATTAGGATGAAAATAATAATAAGTAACTTGAAATAACAAATCTTTTGTTTTCACCATGTTACTATTTGTTTTCGTAGGTATTTTATTGTTATTATTATTATTTTATTTTTGCATGAAAGACGGTTTTTGCGTGAAAGACGGCAAAATATTGAGATTTGTTCACAATTGACAGGGTTACAGTTGATAATGCAAATCTTCAGAATAATATTATAATGCGACATTCTGCATTAAATTTTACCACGATGAATGAAAAAAAATATTGTGCACAGCGTCAATCTATCCAAATGACATGGAACGAATACATATTTATATTCAGCAAAGCTCGGGAAATGTGAGGGCTATATGACCGAACTAGGCGGCGAAGACGTACGTCCTGTGTCGTTCCCAATTGTAATTTTGTAAAAACACAAACACGCGATAATGTTTTGTAGAATAGTTTCGTGAATTTCCGAACTCCTAATTGTCCTATAGTGTAGTTAGGTTCTCGTACAGTGGGTTTTATTTTCCCAAAGTTCAGGTTCATTTTCAGTGTATTAGGTAGACCAATGTTCAATTATTTTAATATGTAGACCAATTTCAACACATTAATGCCATTGGAAACGGAATAGTCGCACTGAAAATCATCGGCATAAATTACACGAATAATTCGGCTAGAAATGAATACTAATAATAAACCATCGTGATGGTACAATATAAACACCGATAAGCACGTCTCATTTAAAAAATGGAGAGCATTGGATTGATAAGTTGATTGTGTTATATGCCATCTAGCCGATTAATAATTATTCTAAATCGATTTCGCGTATAGAAAGTACCCATCTTCTTTCTGAACATGTCTGCGTTTGATATGGTGGTGTTCCAGCGTTGGTTTTCGTAGGCAGTGGAGCAGATTGCATGAAATAATAGAAGCCTTTGCTAAATCTATTAATTATGATTATTATTGTCGTCGTTCTAAAAGAGTAGCGTATCAAGGAAAGTGCATTACACATTATTATTAGTCTCCAAATCTTTATAAACCACATTTCATCATGTCAACAATAAACTGAATTCATATTCACAAAATTGATAGAAACCCATGCTATTTTGAACGCCTCCGATCCAAGTATTCTGGGGGTTTCTGAGGTATTCTGGTGTTTCTCATTACAGAATTTATAGTTACGATTCCGAGTGCTCAAATGGTGGCTCCAAGAGGTTAAATAGCATAACCGGTACTTTGAGATTCCTCAATTTTGGTTTATTTCAATAATAAACCATTGTAATTGCAAGCCCTAAAAAAAATCTAAACTACCTCCTCAAAATTTGATATTTTACGAATCCGAATATCTAATTAAAAAATTTCTGTCCGTCCGCCGTCCGCCGTCCGCCGTACGCCGTGTCGTCACGATCGCAGCCTCCGTGTAGAATTTGGGAGATTTTCAGTAATTTTGCTTGAAGAAATAACTGGAGAATTCTTGGAGCTATAAAAATCGTTCTATACCCGTTCGAACGGTCGTCAAACACTCTCAGCTGTACCTAGGGGAAAAATTTAACTTTTAATTTGAAAATTGAGAAAAATAAAAATAATTAAAACTAATATAGTTTGCAGCGTTTGTTTCAACAGTAAAAGAATAACAACAGATGATCTTTAAAAAATATTTCCAATGCCAAGCAGCATTGCAACAAAGGTCGCAACGCACTATGCTGATTTATATTGCACCCTCAGATGGGACAAGGAAAGGCGAAGGTGAATGCTTGAAAAATCCAGCTAAACAATTCTGCCATGCACCGATAGTTGTATTTTTTCCACATTCATAAACGACCTTAGCCCCTTTATCGCCTTGTGTTTTAAAAATGGAATCCGAAGTCTCGGCGAAATATTTTATTCGGTCCTCGAGCCAGATAGCAATAAAGAAGAAGACAAGAGTTTAGCGAATAGTCAATATTAACCGGTTTCCGCTCTTGGAAAGCAAATAATATTCTTTTCGGGTTTTTGGCTCACGAGTGGATCACTTGAGCTAATGCAAACACGCACTGACCAGAAAACCATCTCGAGATAAAATCGTGAACTTCAAGGCTACTTATTAAATGGTATGTGTGCTAGAATCAGGAAGCGAACATTTTTTCGAAATCGAGCTCGCCTCGGAACATTTATGGTTTAGTTATCCGTTAAATCAGAGACGGTTGGGAAAAAAGGTATGTAATTTGATGTAAATACGTAAGTCAACTTAGTTTTTTTTGGTATTGAAATTTCGAGAGGCCTGTCACCTTTCCTTTTGAACAGTGCAGTTTTGTTAGAGTAAATTATCTATCAGAGTACTTAAATACTGTCTCACCTAAAATCGTCCTCATTTTACAATATCGTCTACACAAGTTTTCTCTACTTGAAAACTTCCTATTTTTCTCTTTTTATTTCCAATTAATGTTTTCTCGAATGGATCAACGTAACGGTTATATTTGAAACAAATAAACGGCCTGAGGTTCTTCAAGCCCTGCAATTGAAACTAAATTTAGTACTCTTTTTCAAGTTTCTTAATCAGCGTCCATAAATATTCACAAACACTATAAAAGGATAAATGGTTATGAATCCGAACGCCGATTTACACCGACCGTTGAATTGTAAAGAAATAATATAGTCAGAGGCGTCTTCACGGGCGCTAGCAAGTACACAAGTAAGCGAAAACAGTTCGGAATTTGCATGGGTCAGTAGCCAACTAGCGTCGACAGAAGTCTTCTCAAGTCGAGGTGTCCCCTGTCTGGCTTGGCTTCTTTCGATTGAAATAATTGATGATGTTATGAGTTCCTAAGGTGATTGAACTTTTCCTAAGTCGACAACTAACATTTTTGTATCGTTTGAGAAAATTGAAGAAAAAACATCTCTCACTAATGTCCGTGGATTGTGAGAGGGAGATAAACCAGGCGACTCATTCTCCAATTGTTTATTTTCTCTCGCTAATTTTACTCTTTTATTTTTGGCAAAAAAAAAAAAAAAAAGTTGAAGCAGCATAACAGTTTATGAATGAAATCATCCAGTCGATGCTTCTAACAGACGATTGGCAATAATCTATTTTCTCTCAACATCCAACCGCGCAATAATTTGCTGTTTCATCTCAAATCAGACGACTACGGCCGTGTGTGTGAGTGTTGAGTTTCTGCTTAGCGAGCAAAAGCTTTATGAAATTAAACTCTGCTTCAACATGACAGAATAGATAACCAAGGTTTCTCGCGGAATGTGCACACAGAGAAAAACAGTTTATGCGGTATTCTAGATAATTGGTCGAATAAACGAAAAAAAGTGACGCAAATGATCTTCTTACATCATTATTGAACCAAAGGAATAATAAACCACCGCGTTTTTGTGCTGTGGTGTACTTGTATAAATATCCACATAGAGGCATGGTGTGATTCCCAATCTAAAAACGTTGATCGCGAGGGCGTCGCTAAAAATTCTGAAATGAGTTCGAAAGCACTCAGAATTCCCAAGAATAGCTGACAGGTAAATGGTTCCGTCCAAATACGATTTGATAGGCGCTTCCATCAATTGACAAGCTCGTCAGATAGAAGCACCCTTTAGCAGATAGCACTTTAGCATGCCAATGTTTATTCGCAAACTCTCTTGGTCTGGCGCATAGTTAGAATTGTTGATTTAAGAATACCAAGGCTCGATGTAAATTGATGTTGGAATTACACCAATTTCGCAGAACTGAGCCGGAAAATAAATTCCCGGAGTTCCGTTCTACATTCTTGACCAGAATCCTAATTATTCGCTATAGTGTTGGGTACATGCGACAAAGGTTAATAACTAGTTGTTATGCAAATGTCCTGAGTACCCGCAGGTGCGGTCTAAAAATAGTTCCAATATAAAGATGAAAATGTTTTAATTTGATGTAGTGCACTACGACTACTAGTTAGCCGTTTTTGTAAAACTCTTCATCCGATAGACATCCGATTAACTCTTCATCCGATTAATTTATTCAATAACGCATGCGAAATTCGCAAATATTCGATAGCACTTTAGGAGTTTTTATGCACTCCAACTTGTCAAATAGGTACTTGAAAAAAAATGTATTTTTTAAAACTTTTTTCCATTCACTACCTACCGATTTTACCAATAAGTATAATTATGCGCAAAGTGTCATATAAAAGAGCAGTTGTAGTAGTTATATAATTCTCCTAACCACCAACGACTAACAATTTTAATAAAATTTCAAAGAAGTAAACATTTACAAAACTAATTTCAAATAGGTATCTTAACTTGAAAGATGTATACCTGTAATAATATGGCAAGTAATCACAATTTTAAATTGTAAATTCGCTAAGTTTTAAAAAACAGTTACCTAAATAATTTGTCAAATTGAACTTTCTTGACTAAATAGTAATTAAATGTGCAAAAACATTTTTGAGCATTGAAAACATTTTGCAATATTGATTGTTGGCCGCGAGTTCCGTTTTCGATTATTCCGATGAGTGAATTACCGAGTACTCTTGTGTGTTGCCCTCTCGCTAAAAATGTAGCGCGTATTTAACGAAGGGGCGGCGGAAATTTTTGCCGCGCGACCGAACGCCAAGTATGAAATGGGCTTCAGATAACCGAAGCTGACGTCACAGGAAACTCTCAAACGAACATTTCATTATCAGTAAGTACTTGAGTTTTGTGTAATCGACCAATACACTCCACGCAGTTCGGATGATTTAATTTTTTTTTTTTTAATTTCTTCTTTAAATCGTTTTGTACACAATCGAATTTAGCCGAGTGCGTTCAACACGCACAGACAGTAGAATAGTTACGAAATACTCGTACGGGCTTCATTTTGTGCTAGGAATATGTGACTTAAATCGTGAGGTATGATTTATTCTTGAGTTCCAGGTTGATCAAAAAATTTATTCTTTCCATCCCATAGAGAGGTAACTAAGTTCTCGCACAGTTCAATCATAATTTCTATATCCCACCCACCTTCGCAGTTTGAAAATTATCATCGGCAAATTTCGGTTCGTCAGCGCCTACGGTTTCTGTAAAACTTGATGAAAATAGAAGATCAAGCAGTTTCGAGTGCCGACAGCTAGCAGGTGCGTGCGTTATCAGGTCTCAATAAAGATAACATGGGCGAGTCTACTCGTTCTACGCCAAGTTTATGACTCCCTCTACCACAGCACCACATTTCCGTATTCATCATTCCGAAAGGAATTTCACACCTTGACAATAGTAAATTCTTCAGAGCAAACACGAGCACGAGTTTATAATTAGGCGTTTCGTTTCTTTCAAGAACATTGAATTTTAGCAACAGGCTTCCTAATATACAATTTGCACATTTTTGATGAATTTGCATCTATATTTAATACTTCTATTTATAGCGAAAACGTAGATAGTAGAATAGTTTCATTTATATATTTCATACAAATTTAACGGACCTTTATTTATCAACACTGGATAATTAGACGAATCAAAACTAGAAATTCAAATTGAAAAATTGTGCACGCGCGTGTCATTCTAATTTGTGAAATCCAAATTTAACCGGCTGATTATTAAAACGACAGTTTTGAATAAGTTATGATTTAATTTCTCATTTAGTTGTCGTTTGTTTTTTCCTGAACCCATCACCATAAAATGTTGTACAGAAAAATAAAAAATTAACTTGAACTGAAGCTCTGACTATAGAAAAAAAAAGTTTTTTTTTTTTAAATTCCTGCTGTTGTTCGAAGTTTATTCGAAAATAAATAAATCAATAATGTTTCGATGTTTTCAATAATTTCTCGTTCGTAGGTAAATTGATTTATTTTTTAAATTATTATATTTTTTATTCATTTAGCGAACAGGCGATGATCCGTGCACATAATATTGCACTCGATAGTTAGGAAGGTAGGTATATAAGTTTGAAAAACATTTCTTCATTCCGAGCCTAATATGAATGCAACTTGCAGCGCGAAATACAATGGGGTTCGTTATGCGGGCATTTCGGACAGCGAATTATGTCATGAGACCTTCCTGTGATAGAAATGTTGAGCAGTAATGGATTTCTACTGATTTACAATAGGTCGGAGTGCTTGTGTAGGCAGGTGTTTTTATGGCCCGCAACTCGAGCCAAATTGGCATAGAACATGGAACACTTGAAACCTCGCCGCATTCTTGTCAATTTGTTTCTGTCCTTTTCACCATCAGATCACCTCATTTCCCCGCAGATCTGAAATAAATCTGACATTGTTAAATGTGGATCACGCACGCCAAGTTCCCCCATAAGCAGTCGAAATTCTCAAGTCGAAAATATTTCGATAGATGCCCATCTTTTTTTAATACCTACCTAATTTTATTTTTCTAATATTCAAACTTCCTAAAAGTTGGTCATTTTTTCACTCACTTTTTAACGTTGAATAACAGTGGCATTTTATATAAAAGGTCAGCCCTTCGTAAAGGACAGGTAATTATTTTAAAGGGATTTGTCAATCTGCCAACTACATTGCTAACCCTATTGCGCTGATTCAACTACAAACATTCCAAAAACGGCGTTACTCTTATTTATAAGTTGTTCTCGTTCTGAAACGATGTTTGCTTATTGCGTTGAAGATGTTAATAAAAGTCTCCTCCGTGAGAGTGTGAGGAGTTTACTAATAATTGCTCATCTGATTCATGAAGCTTGATTGTGCCAGTGATCTCACTCGCTGGGAATGGGCCAATTATTGCCTCATTGTCATCTTCCCAGGTAGACCGAACATCGAGACCGCGTCCCGTGTCGCAATGCAATAATAATTGATGTTTCTATCGAACCGAAATAGAGTATTCAAGCCGTCGTTCAATGGCCCATCTGATAGAGCCCAAAATTGGTAGCAATTCGGACGGATTAAGTACCTTTCAATACCACAACCAAAATCGTTTGACATCTATTCCAAGAGCTTTTTTATCTGAAAATATTTACAATTATTATTTTTATTATTACTTATTATTTATTTATTTTATAATATTCAATCAAATAAATCTATCATTTTAATTTTGTAATTAAATTACTATTTTTTAAATGTATTATGCTTAGCTACCTAGTTTCTATTACTTTCTATTACATGTATCAATACGAGGTGCTGAATTAATACTCGCGGTGTAATAAAACATTTTATTGTATGGAGAATAATTATTTCTTCATCAGAATGTTTTCATTCAACTCTACTAATAGTCCAGTGAATGAACTTCATCTTACATCAGATGCGGGATAGTTTTTTATTTTTTGATGTTGTTTAGGACCATTAGATAATTAATAATCCACTGGGGGAAAAAAAAAAAAACTGTCAGAAATGGGCACTTATTTCATTTTTTGGCCTCTAGCTTATTCCCAGTTTGTTTTTTGGGAATAGTCAACATTGGTCACTAGTTTTTGCCTTTTTTCGCCTTCTCGTAGCTTGAATACCTTTGGTCCTAAAAAAAACCTTCGCAATCAAATTGTTTGAAATTTAGTAATCTACATTTTCTTAGTTAGACATATTCTCGAAAAAATGAGCTAGAGACCCAATAGCGAAAAAAATGCCGATTTCTGACAGTTTTTCCAAGATGCCGGACGAAGCAGTGGTGGAGGGGATGATTGAAACTTGGATTAATATCACCTAATGGTCTTAAACAACATTAAAAAATGAAAAACGATCCCGCATCTGATGTAAGGTGAGCTCCTTTTTGAGCCTCTATTGATTGGACAATGATTATTGCAGTGGGTTAGTGTGCAAGCTGATTACGACGATCTCAGGGGGCGCCAGTACTGTTCCATTCGGCCGGATCCTCAAGTTAGTACTTCATCAATGAATTCCTGCAAAGTAAAATCCCTTAACGCTTTTATATTATTTGTAAAAGAGGATAGAAGGAAAAATTGTAAATATTTCAGTGCTGCCAATCAAGAGATGACGATTGTTCCGTGCCACTGGAAGGCACGAAATGTTACTGCGATCAGTTCTGCGACCGTGTAAGTCAAATGAATACGTACGCAGTAAACGCATGAAAATGATGATTTGTCGATGCTCATTTAAATATGGTTTTGCAGGGAGATCGGGGCGATTGCTGTTTCGACTATAAATCGCACTGCCTGCAAATTCCCGATTTGCCGCCTGTTACAAACAGTATGTAAATTAGTTATCAATCATCAATTAGAGTTCTAAGCATTCTGATGTGAAAATCAAAACTGGCGGATTTTTTTTTTTTTTTTTTTACTGCGAACTATTGAGTAAAAAATGAGTTGCAGTTTATGGCTGCGGTGCGCGTACAGCTACCTAGCAGTATCTTATTATTATTTAACCGTTTCCAACCTGACAGTTTCTTTTTTATTGCAGTTTGTTACTTTGAAGGACAATACAGAAAGGAAGGGGAACGGTGGCAGAATAATTGCAACACCTGGTAAGAAGGGTTGAACCGCACCATCGTAATAAAAAAAAAAAAAAAAAAAAAACTTGTTTTTCAAAATTTGTTTTATTTTTGTAGTGAATGCAAATTTATGGTCGACCATATGGACGTGATGTGTACCAGAAGCGAATGTCTTATTGATGAGAACATTATTGACGACATCAACAGGTATACTTGGCACGATGAAGGAGTAGAAACATTGAAATTTAAACAGTTCTGACAACTTTTTGTTTTGTTAATAGAAATGAGAAAAGTCGAGGATGGCGCGCAGGCCGAACTGAAACATTTTGGGGCCATGCATTGGATGAAGGTTTTGAAAAACGACTTGGCACTTTATACGCTCGCAAACCTGTAATATAACCTGTTTCTTTTTATGTATCAGTTCAGATTTACAAAAATCGTTATTGATTTTGATTTGGTATCGAAATATTTTTTCCCCATAGGTGATGAACATGTTACCAAAGGAGATTCCAGTTGAGCCTGACAGTCTTCCTGCATCATTCGACGCCAGAGAAAGTTGGAGCGAGTATGTGACGCCACCGCAGGATCAAGGATGGTGCGCCAATTCTTGGGTCTGGTCGACCATCGGCGTTGCTTCTGATAGGTAACGTAAATCTCTTTTTTTTTGCGTCAATTGGAGCAAAAAGTATTGATTATATAAATGGGTAGTGGAATTAGAAGATCCAAGTCAGCTTATGTTATTAGTAGAACCAACGGTTTGCTAGAATCTCATCATTCCAGCGACGGCCAGAAATTTCTGGGATGGATTTAAGCAGAAACCATTGAATAGGAGTTTGACTCAAGAAAATGATCCCAGGTAGATGTTGTTTCTTGAAAATCACGAGCAGCTTGGTATCAGCATTATGCATCATTGTACAGTAGACAGAACATTCAACATAATTTAATAAAAGTAAGTTTCCAGATGGGGCATACTCTCAAGGGGTGAATATGCTGGGCTGCTGAGTGCTCAACATCTTTTCTCTTGCAATTCCAAGAACCAAAAAGGATGCTCTGGTGGCTACCTTACACGAGCATGGAACTATATTCTCAAATTTGGGTAAGTCGACTATTTCTCAGATGTGTGGCTACTCTGGTTTGCATAGCTATTAACAGTACAGTTCAGATGCACTGCAATGTTCAACAGAAGGCATAGAAAAACTTTCTTCAATAATAATTGCCCATTTTATGTCAAAAAAATTAGTACCAAGGCTACCATTTCTGTTGTTACAGCGTGCATACTAGGAATTTGTCTGTTAGAATGAAATTATGGCTAAGCTGGCACAAATAAATAACTCAGGGTAGATATATATTTTCAGACTAGTCACTGATGAATGCTTACCATGGACTGGAGACACACCTGGAAGATGCAGCATTACAAAGAAAAGCCAGGCCAAATTCGCCAAGTAACAATAATTGATAGAAAAAAATTATGAATTTATGAAGAACGAATTTACTTTATTACCAGTTGTTCATTTTATTATAGATGCCCCGGAAGTACACGGTTAGAAGTGCTGAGACGAATAGGTCCACTTTACCGAATTTCTGGTGAAGAACAGATGATGAAAGATATCATGTCCAACGGACCTATTCAAGGTAACTGATCTCATTTGCCAATATTTTAGGATTTCTTTAGGATGACATTAGTAAAATTGTTTTGAACTGATGATCTTTTCTAGCAACAATGCGAGTCTTCAAAGATTTTTTCGTATACAAAGGAGGAGTTTACAAGTATGGAAAAATTTTCTCTTTTGGAATAAAATGAGTGGTTAACAATTACATTGTATGATCTAAACTACATTTGGTTCGTTGTTGCATTTAAGGTGTCCAGAAATGACCAAGCGGCTTTCAAACATGCCTCTTAAATCTCAACATTCCGTACGAATTGTCGGCTGGGGCGAGACAACTGAATATGGACGTAGAGAAAAATACTGGGTAAATAAACGCTCCTAAATGAGTTGAGATGTCCCTGAACTCACGAGGGAATAAAATTGTTATTGTCAGCAAAGAAATGGGAGGGCAAATTCGGTAGGGATAACTGATTTTTGGTAAATTTCACCTGACCTGTTTCTCTTGCGTTTTCAGATTGCTGCCAACTCATGGGGACGTGAATGGGGGGAAAACGGCTACTTCCGCATAGCGCGTGGACAGGACGAGTGTAACATTGAATCGTTTGTTTTGGCTATGACTGTGCACTCGTCACCAGCGGTTGATCCGCTTAGATTCCACTATAACACCTCAGCTACCAGTATTGACAGAGTATGATGATGAAGGTATGCAAAAAAGTTTGCAACAGTTGTTTAACAGTATTAAGCAATGGTCTCGTCAGATGGTTTTCATCAGAAGTAGAGGGCAAAAAAAAAGGCGCGAAATATGATTGAAAATATTTCTTTCATTCATTCAAGCCCTTTTGCCATGGGCCTTATAAAGGAAATATATTGTCTGAGGAGGCCATTAGCCAAAGTGCTAGAAAGAATGAAGAAGTGTGTTCGAGTAACTTTCGCTATATCGACTGATGAAAAAACAAAGCTGTTAAATATTTAACAACCAGATCTAGTTTTTCTTTCTATGAACACTAAATTATAAATTTAATATTACAGTTGTGAGACTTTTTTTCAGATGTCAGCTGCTACGAAAGGACCGAAATATGTTTTTGCTCCACTCAGTACTGACAACCTGCCACTTACCAATTTTTTATTGAAACGAATTAGCATTAGGTACCTGTTCCAACTGCGCGTAGATTATTATTTACTTTTTCAACGTTACCATTCTCCATGTAAATAAGTGTGAATTGTTTTGGTAAAAATGAATTAAATTGAAGTTTTTGTAACTTAATTATGCGTTTTGATAACCTTGGATACACTAAGGATGAGAAACAAGTCGTCCCTTATAATATACGACATAAAACACAATCAACAACAATTCAAAAATAAAAAGAAAACAATAATTATATTCACGTATTAAAAATCGGGAACGTTTTTGATTCAACGGGGCAGCAAACTGTGGAGACGGAGAGGAAGGTAAGACGAGCCTTATCAGTTGACAAGGTGCTAGCTCCTGGTTGGCGGATAATAGCCGTTCTTTCTTCTAGGCCTGTAAAAAAACAATAGTCACTGAAGTGGATCCACGCTCTTAGCACTGATGATTGTCGCTGTTCTAGTAAGACGCTGTTTGTATAAAAGTACTATGTGAATGAGTTCCAAAAAGTGCATTCTTAAAAAGGAAGCAGGATTAGGTCTGCACTATTTATGCTCAGCAAAATTTATCAAGTCTACCAATTATACCATTTTAGCAGTGGAGGAACATATTGGGAACTCTGAACATCATTAATTAAAATAAGTCTTTCAAAAATAATATACTCACTCAAGCCGGACAAGGACGCGTCCAGCAGCTACTTCTGTCGCTCCAATCGCCGATTCAATATCTTCAGCTGTAAATGTTTTCTCTCCGAATGGACGCACCAACCGGCGTTCAACCAGGCGGCTCAGATCATTCAAGGCTAATCCTGCATAGTTGCTACGCCAGCAGTCACGACGAAGAACCCCCTGCAAAAAATTAATACATGAAAACTCTCCAAATGTGACCTAGTTTTTTTTTTTTTTTGCAACTGACTTAAAATGATACTCACATGTGATACTCGAACCCAAAGTGAGTACAGTGAAGCAAGGAACGTTCCAAACGAATCCGATCTAAGTGGCCGGACGTAAGCGTCCACAACTTGTCCATCGGATGCTGACATGTCAGCACAGAAACCTCGCGCGATTGGTCCCACTGTGTTGAATACAATGTCATACCTGCAACAATTTCGAAACTAAAGAATGCTTGCGTACAAAAACTTATTCGATTTCATGAAGGGTAACAAATTCAACCTACTGATGTCGATGGCTGGTTTCTTTATCTAGTTCTCCAGTTTCTAAGGAGAGCACAGTAGTAGCGCCCATCGTTTTAGTTGCAGCTTTTGACCGACTAGCAGCCGTCGCAGTTACTTCTTCGCAGCCGAAAGCAGCGCAGAGTTGGACAACCATCCAGCCACAACCTGTACTCGCGCAGTGAACAAAAACCCTGAAATAAGAAAAACAATTGTAAGTTGGAGACAGAAAGAGACAAAATATCTTGAAAGGATCCACTAAGAACTCGATAAAATTTAAGAAACACTCATGAAATGCGAATCGAGGAATTATATCTAGTTATTAATTATTCAAACCTTTTTGTGTGTGCATTGCGATTCGACAATTGTGCTTTTTCGACAACTGCTTCCCACGCCATTGCGCCGCAATGGGGTAAGGTTGCAGCAGACTCGAATCCGAGACTAAAAAAATACAAAATAATAAAACTCCACTAGTAATTACAATGCTAAAATACGCACAGATCCTAAATATCAACCTGGGAGGCATTGGGGCAACATCACGGCTATCCAGTAGAACAAACTCAGCGAGCGTTCCAGGCGAGAAGGCATCAGTGCAAAAATAAACTGGTGTTCCTGAAATTTTCAAACCACTTAAAGTAGGCCAATAAATTCAAAGTTTTCTCTAGCTAGTTGGCTTAGGTATTTTAATGTGATTTTTCCCTCCCAAATTGGTAGAATCAACCCACTATTTGCTACAAAAACACAATAATACAATTTTATTAATTTTTTTTAATGAAGTCTGATTTACTGACTGCAGATTGCATCAATTAATGTATTATGAACACTTACGGCTTTAATAATAATATTGGGTACCTACTTCGTTCAAGAGAAACGTACCGATTTCGAGATTAGTGACGTTTGAGCCGATTTCAACTACAATGCCTGAACCATCGCGCCCGAGAATCACTGGAAGCTCATTGAGACAATTCTGTAACAAACGTTTCATTAATGTTTAATCATTGGCCTTCTGGCCAAATTATTTGTTTAGGAGATAATATATCGAGGGCGTCCTCTACAGAAGGTTCAGAGGGTTCAATTGCCCATTACAAGCAATAAACATCACCACACTAGCATAAGGAAAGAATTGTGAAATTAGACTTAAGGCAAAACAGAGCATCTGCGGACAGAAGTCAAGTGTGGCCACACAATTATAATTAAATCCCCTGCCACAAAACAGGGGAAAGCCCTACAACAAAAACTCACCCAATTGTACTTGTTGATAATGGACCGTAACGTTCGTCCGTATCCTTGCGAGATGCGTAAATCTAAAGGATCCAAAGAGGCAAATTTGACTTCGACGAGAACTTGATCAGGTCTGAATAATTTTGGAACCAAAGCGTCCTCTAGCAGTGCAATAGACTGAAAATATTAGAATATGAAATTATACATTATTAACTCGGAAAATGAGAATTTATGTTCTTCTCTTGCAGTAAAGGATATCAGGAATATGCAGGAATGAATTTCCAATGTGTTATAAGATATTATTAATGTTTTAATTATCCACATACATCGGTGCCTTGATATGACGTCGTTGCAATTGCTCTCATCAATACCGAAGGTTGTTTAGGCGTTTGCAGGCAAATCCCAATCACTAGTCCAAGACTTGAACCCACCGTAAAACCGAATCCGATTGCGTAAAGCGTCGCACGGTTAACTGTGAAATGATAAAAGAGGAGAATCGAATAATATATACATAGAAACATAAACGCATTACAAAAAAATAATAATAACAGTAATAATTATAAAATAATAGGCTTACAATCGAGTCCGATGGCATTAGAGACCGCACCAAAAACATATTCAGGATCGGAGAATTGACTTGCACGCAGTGCAATTTCTGAACCTATTCCAACAGAGAGAAGAGTTACATTGAGTATTTAGTCAAAACAGTGATATCATAGGTTTCAGGTTGGTGCACAAATTCACAGGACATTAACACAAGATGTACACTATGAATAGTACCAACATAAATATTATGTCAATCTACGATTGATTTGCAGTTTGTTTGGCAAGCAGCGGTTAACTAAGAGGAGATATAATATATGATATTTGAGCATGAATTTGCAAAGAAAATATAAGGCTATGTAAACAAGAGAAGACTTGGAAATATAAAACAATAATTGTGAAAATGGGAAAAATTTAAAAAAAACTCTGGAGACTGCTTTTTTGTTTAATAATTGATCCTTCAGTAAGTAATTGTAATTCTCTAGTCTCTGTAACGGATGCTGCTCATTTTTTATTTTTTTTGTTGCAATTAATATAGATATTTGGATTTTACAACTGACCAATTGCCTTAACTGCTGAGCCGATTTCGTTGAAAGTTTGACGGATTGTGGCTAGTCGCTGCGAGGCCAACAAATGGACAAAGCGTACTTCCACCTCTGCTGCCATCTGGCTAGACACTTGAGAAAGTTCATAGAGCCATAGCTGAAAATGTGTGATCATAATTAAATGATATAAATGTGATTTAATATAAATAATGTTATAACTTCAGCTTTAATGGCATGCTTTGTGTCGAGTATGTGGGGAGTTCACTATAATTACCTGAAGTAATTCCATTCGGTGGTTGACGTGGAACCAAATTTCATCCATGGTTGTCCCAAGTTCCACCGGTTCCAGCCGTAACTGCTCAATCGAGGAGAAATACACAAATATTTTTCTATGTCAACAGAAGCTATTTTCAGAAGCTGTTTTATGGGGACAGAAGTTATAGCGAATAATATGATGGAATGTCTGTGGCGTTTCTCTACCTTAGCATTAGAAAAGGTGTACCCATCAAGAGTGACGAGCCCATAGTTCTAGTGTTCTCGCTATAAATTAAGGAAAGCGGTTCCTGTTTCATAAATGTGACATTTCTATTAATGTGGACATGGATTATGTTGTATCGCCCAAAAAGTGCTAAAGTGAAAGACTCGGCATTGAGATTCCCTTCACCTACGACAGTACCGACGGTTTTCAAAATCAAGATGCCCACAAAAATTAAAAATTGAATAAATACATGATATCTTCGTAAGTCAGCTTATCGATTGGATTTTTGACAGCGGAAAAAGGTTTGATTGGAGCCAAAATAAAATAAACACAAAGACGTCACTTGAAAAAAAAGGCATTTTATATAATATCCGGTCAAAGTACAACTTACCTTTGAAGTTTACAGCCGGAATAATACTTCATTTTTAGCCATTATTTCTGCTAAAAATATCGCCGACAAAAATTTATACAACAGAAATCTGCGGTCGTTCGAAAATAATTTTATGAATGGTGAACCAAGTTGGAAAAGACGTTTGACCTAGGGCTAGGATCAGTGAAAATTATTATCATAGAAATGATAGGTAGTTGATAACTCGGTTGATTTGATTTTTCTTCTCACGGTGGACAGAGTTTAATTTTTTCAAAATTAATTTCATTTCAAAATTCACGCCGGCAATCTGTGTATAAAATGTACTCTAGGAAGTTTATGAACAACTATTAATCTTGAAAATTTGAAATCGGTGTAGTATTATAGCCGATAACTATTTAGATCTTGACTTTCGTAAAAGGATTAATTTGTTGTTTCAAAAAAGAAAAAGGGGCTGGGAAAAACCTCCAAATCCTTAAAAACGTTTCATTATGATCTGAAACTATCAATAATTAGATATTCATAATTCTGAAAATATGGCAACATTGTGGAACACACTACAATGTCGCTTTGACCAATGTTCGATCTTTATAATATCGATAGTTACATTTCAGATTAAAGTTTCTCAATTATTTACTATGTAATTCCATATTTACGTACATCGGTGATTCCGAAAGACCATTTCAGACCCCCAAACGTAAGGCGTTCGCGTGAGAGACTGGAACAAAGAATAGTTTACTAGAAGAATCTACTATTGAACTTTGATTAATGAGTTTTGGATGTTTAGGTACAGATTTTTTCGAAAATTTCCACCGTCAAATCAGTTTTTTCACCATCAGACTACGTTACTCTTGTCCTGTAGCAGCGAAAATTAAGAATACCGAACACGCGATCTTTCCATAGGCCTAAATCGATTATTCGTTCAGTTATCGATTATTTTTTAAGCTTGCGAAATTTATCAGCCTCCAAGTTCAGCGGCCGGCAAAATGGCGTCCTCTCCATCGTGCTCAACCGCGTTGTAAACTGCTGTCCTTCGAATTCCGCACGAGTCCGCTTGTAGAAGTTACCAATTTCGCTTATATCTTCCCTCATTATTAGTACTTCGAATTAGAATTTATAGTTTTTGTGAAAAAAAACTTGCGGCAACTCGAGCATTTTCGGTTTAATTGAAGTTTGAGAAGTTATCGATTTTTCGGTAAGTGTCTTTGTTTTAGTGCCGGCTTTATACTCGCTACCTATATAGTGAAATGTTCAAATAATTCTTTGTTATCGAATGTACGCTATTTTTTTGTTCTTCTAATGCGCCCTTATTGTGGTTTTGACATCCTATATTAAACTTACTTGACGTGGTTTATTAACGTGACAATTTTTTGCACAGGAGACAATGGACGTGGATGCTCATCCGGTCGAAAATGGAGTTAGAGAAGGTACGATTAAATGTTCCGTTTTCAACGGTAAATACAGTAGTAGGCTATTAAAAAGAACTTTCATGTAAATGCGCTGTGAACCCTGTTTGAATTTCAACTCAATTAGCGTCCTGTAAAGGAACGGAATCCTTTAACCTCTAAGCATCATTATGCTTTCGTTACCAAGCTTTTACACAAAATTTTTCGATAATGTACGTACAATTTTCCTACCAGCGGATCATTTTGATATCGACGATCCTGTGCACAGCTCAGAATTCGTCTTTTCTTTCTGGAGCTCTAGTCACCAAGGACGATCACTTCCAGAAAAAAAAGCGCAAACCGCACGTTGTGCTCGAGACGGTTGTTTTAAAGTTGCATAAGCAAGGAGTTCACTATACGAGGAATTAAGAGCCAAAAATATTATTAATTTTTGCATCCTTAATTTCTCGTGAAAACCTACCTAACCAACATTAATTATCTTTGAACCAAAAAATGAAAAAAATACCACTGTTGAAAAAATTAAAAGTACAGTAAGTACCTAAAGTAAAGTAAAAAATGAAAATTACCACCGTTGTAAAATTATAAAGAATAAAAAAACCAAGCTTTTATTGCAGATTTGAAAACTTATCAGTAGGTGAAAAGATTTGTGTGATGATGCAAAATGTCATTTCCCTGCAAATTGATACAGAATAATAATGTCTTATCTCTATCGGTGCTTTGACATTGGTTTCATCTGGTACATTGATGTCTCTGAATGCTTGTTGCGAATCGTAGTAGGAGTATTCACGGTCTTATACACTATGTTATATGAATGAGATCGAAAGCGTTGTAGAAGTCAAGGAGCTAATAGTTGACAGAAAGAAAAGCGTTTGTAGGTTCCAGGGTAACCAAATAGAAAGCAGCATAGTTGTGTATACAATTCATACTAGATTGTATTATCTCTCCTATAACAATTTATTCAGCTCCGGTACTAGAGCTCTACAATTGATGAGTGTCCTATACAATCAGATTTTTTGACGGATTGCGATCACATCGGATAGCATTTGAAACAACTCTTATATTTCCTGACTGTGAATACCCCTAATCTGTGGGACCTTGAGTAATATCAAATTTCTTTTTATCGACTTCTTGTCAAATGATGTTTGACTAAGTTTTATTCATTGTTTTTGAAATATTTTCCTCAGTCAAAGCAGAGGAGATGACTTCAAAGGATTACTACTTCGATTCGTACGCTCATTTTGGGATACATGAAGAAATGCTGAAAGATGAAGTGCGCACGCTGACCTACAGAAATTCCATATATCATAACAAACATTTGTTCAAGGTAAGTCAAATTGCGTTCCCTTAGTTGTTGTATGTGTTCCTGTGGCATAGATACTCTCGATTTTTATATTATATTTGCTGTTATATTATTATCGTGTCTATTTTTTATCGAGAGGGGCGTTAGTGTATTTATTTTTTTCAATTGATGTTGGGTCGATACGTTTCTGAGGAATGTCTAAGTGTAAGGATATAGGGTAAAATGAGAAGAATCTTACTACAATGCTTTAGCCGTAGATACCTAATTGTACTAAGCTCTGATTGGAGTCACTCAGTGTATCTACCTTACAGCCCATTGTACTAGAACATTCTGCGTAACAAGGCGACGAATAAGTACAAGCTGGTCTACTGGGTTTTGTGTACTCCATGTTACCTGTTTTATTCATTTCAGGACAAGGTCGTCTTGGATGTGGGCTGCGGGACTGGAATTCTTTCAATGTTCGCAGCTAAAGCCGGTGCCAAAAAAGTTTTTGGCGTCGAATGCTCGAATATTGTTGAATATGCGAAGAAAATCGTTGAGGACAATTCGCTGTCCAACGTGATCACTATTGTCAAGGGGAAAGTCGAAGAAATCACTTTACCCGATGGTTATGAGAAAGTGGACATTATCATTTCTGAATGGATGGGGTAAGGCAGTGCTTTTCCTGTGCGATCATTTTTCTTCTGCAATTACAATTAGATTGAACTCCATTTGGACACACTTGTAGATTACCTGAAATGAAATGAAATATCGTTTATTGTACAACCGTAAGTTATTACAAAGGACACTTGTAGATTACCTTCTAGAAAGTAATGCGACCACCTGGAGAAGAAAAATTCTAGAAAGTATTCATTCCAACTTATGGGGCAGAGAAAAGAAATTATTTCATAATGTTATTGTAATTTTTCAGGTATTGCTTGTTTTATGAAAGCATGCTGGACACTGTGCTCTTTGCTAGAGACAAATGGCTCAAACCCGGCGGTATGCTCTTCCCTGATCGGGCATGCCTCTATATAACTGCGATTGAAGATCGTCAGTACAAAGATGAAAAAATCAATTGGTGGGACAATGTTTACGGTTTTGATATGTCATCGATTCGCAGTGTTGCCATCACTGAACCGCTTGTCGATGTCGTCGATCCTAAACAGGTAAGCTGTGAATTTCTGCTCAGCAAGCAATATTGTTCTGGTTATCTACTTTAACATTTATGCTAATCCCTCTTCACTATGTTTGTAAGGTTGTAACGAATTCGGCTTTAATCAAGGAAGTCGATCTTTACACAGTGACTAAGGCGGATCTTGAATTTACGTCGGATTTTATCCTTCAGGTACGTTATTCTGCTAACATGATTTTTCTGCAAATTTTGCCAATTTATCCATTCAATAGAGGATCTTCTGGAAGGTAAATGGTGTTGGGAATATTTAGGGCTTTTACTGACGTACAATAGATTTCCTTGTATTCAAATCAGCATTTAGTTTTGCAAGTGATTGATTTTGTAATATTCAAAATTATGAACAGGTTTGCCGTGATGATTACATTCAAGCACTGGTGACCTATTTCACTGTCGAGTTTACAAAATGCCACAAACGTGTTTGGCTATCAACTTCTCCTGAATCTCCATACACTCACTGGAAACAGACTGTAAGTATCTTGTCACTTGCAGTTCAGATGGTGGTAGGCCAACATTTGAGATAATTTTTTTTTTATTGACGGGAATTTTATTTGAGACTTATCTTTATTCTCAGGTGTTTTATCTCCAGTCGTACCTCACCTGCCGGCGGGACGAAAACATTAACGGAACTTTCACTGTCCGCCCGAACCCGCGCAATACACGGGATTTAGATTTTGAAATCAGCCTCAGTTTCCAAGGAGCGTATTCTGCTCTTGAAGAAAAGAATTCTTACCGCATGCGGTAGATTCATAACTGGACATTGGTCCTTTTTTTATCTTACCGTCTACCTATTCCTAACTTGGACTTACCTTACATCGTTGCTACATTAGTTTTCTGTAACTACCCTACTTTCCATCTTCTAATAGGAGATTTTATTTTCCTTTCAAATTTCAATTCTCGGCTAATTATTTTCTGGCTACTTAGTTATTTGTGTCAGAATATATCACGTTTCCGGTTCAATGTGTGTGATCTTCCAAAACCAGAGCCAGTTTCGATTTTTTCCTACTGGTAATGCCTCGATTCCTTAAATTGTATCTGGTTGTCGATTGTCCTGTTCTTTAGTTTTATTTTCTATTACAGTCACTAAGTCCTGTTGCATAATAATTTTCAAGTATTGTACGAATAAAAGTGAGTTTCATTTCATCAGATGTATTCATTCCTTTCCTTTTATCAATGGTATCATAGGCTCATCCACTTACAGATAGATGATTTGGCTGCTCGCAGAATTTGCTTTTGTTTGTTTCCCAGAGGGCTGTCAATTTTGAAATATTTTTGTGGGCCATCAGAAACGCATTTACCTCATCAAATATAACACCATTCCCATTGGTTTTCTATATTTTTTCCAACAATATTAAAAATACAGTTTGCAAAAATAATTTTCTGATACAATATACAGACAAATACTAACTAGATAACATTTTAATTGGAGAGAATTCAGAGCGGAAAAAACTAATATTTTTTGTGAATATATCATTGTAAAAAAAACAAACGCAAATAGCGTTGACTGAACAGAGAAAATAAAAATGACTGAATTAATGGTTAAAATGTATATAGCGAGACTCTCCGTGTAAATTTAGTTGGCCTGTCCGTCAGGATGACGTTCGACGATCATACCAACGCCCTGTAAGTTAATCAAATTAATTATAATTGCATTGTGGGTAAAACAGTTAATGGTTGAAAAAATGTGCATTATCTTGATTAGATTACTATACCTGTCCACCAGCGGCACAGGCTGCAATCAGTCCAAAAGTGCCATCATTCCTGATCAACCGGTTAGCAGCATGGACTGTCAACCTCACGCCTGTCGAACCGTAGTAATTCCAAATTAATAACAATCGGCGAATTTCAGTAATTCAACGGAAATAACGATGAGGGAAATAAGTTACCAGTGGCAGCAAACGGATGGCCAATGCTGAGAGAGCCGCCCCAGTTGTTGAATTTGTTCAAATCCAACGATCCAACCTTGGGAAGGATTTACCATTGTACTATTTTAAATCAAGTACACAAAACTATTCAAAGAGAGAAATAAAATAAACTATCACCTTGGATTGACGGCCCATATAATTCTGTGCAAACCAATCAGAATCCATCGCTTTCAAATTGGCAAGAATTTGTCCCTGAAAAATGATAAACATGTTATTACAAACAATTTTTACTATATCACTCGCGCTGAGATTGTGGAACCCCATTTCACCAGGATAGAAGGCAAAGAGATAGTTAAGAATTCCACTGATTTCAAATGAGTTATATTTTTATATCGATTCCGGCGATTAGGCTATGACCAGTACATCTTACTAATTGTTACAAAAGTAATATTGGCCTAATCACCAAAATCGATATAAAACTCATCTAAAATCAGTGGAATCGGTGACAATCATATTCCTTCTAACCTATTACAAATTATATAGAATGGTATTAAAATTCTATGTACACTTACAGCAAACGCTTCATGGAATTCGAAAGCGTCAATGTCGGAGAGTGCAAGTCCAGCTCGTTCGAGAACTTTCGGTGTCGCATAGGCAGGACTGCAAACAAATGAACACTATAATGACTATCAGACATTCATAAAAATAACTTTAGTAACTTCAATTGTGAACAGATTTAAAATTTAGTTTTGCTTATAATTATAAGTGAAACTATATTTTAATTTGGACAAAAAGAGAACAACAACAAACAAAAAGATTACCCAAGGAGCAGTTGATCCTTAGGATCCTGGGATACATAAACGAAATCCCTGAGGTAGCATTTTGGCTTCAATCCCAACTCCTTCGCTTTTTGTTCAGTCATGATCAAACAAGCGCTAGCACCGTCCGTCTGTCAACATGAAAATAATATTATAGATACTAGTTGTTTATGAAGTGATCGTGATTTCATCTCCATAGGTCGTGATAAGTTCGACAGGGGGGAATGTAGATGATGCCCGATTGGACACATCACTTAAACCATCATTTAAATGCTATGAATAAGCAACCAGGTTTGTCACCTCCTCATACACCTATCCCAGAAAATAGAGCGACAACCATAGCATGAAAAATAATTATACTACTCATAACTTACAAGGAATGAAGCATTGGCAGCTGTGACAGTTCCGTGAGGTTTGACAAAAGCCGGTTTCAGTGATGCCAGTTTTTCCAACGGGGCCACCCGAATACCATTATCCCTGTCAACCACTTTGTCCGAAGAGGGTACTACGAAAATAATATATAATTGCAAGTATGAAGAAGGAGGACACTTTCAACGCATAATATTTGAATTTAAAAGATAATTCTATCAACTTACGTTTGAATGGGACTATGTCAGTTAGATAGCCCTTATTGGTTGCTTCCTGTGCAAGTGTGTGACTGCGCAACGCATACTTGTCCTGCTCGTCTCGAGAAACTTTGAATGCGGCAGCCAAACGGTCAGCAGAATGACCCATAGTTTCCCCAGAAGAAAATTCGGCTACTGCTGGCAGCTGAAATAGGAAACATTTACACCATGCCAACGACTTTAAATGGTTCAATAATAAGCTAGTTGAATCCTATAACTAGCATTATATGGTTACAAAGTAAAAACGATCAACATGGGATTAATAATGTGCCAAGGTGACTTCAAGTGGTGGTGAAATGGGTAATATCGTAGGTGTTTCATTCGAAAAAGGAAATGTAAATTTAACTCGAAAGAAAAAAATTAAGAAGGAAAATAAAACTGCACCACAGGAAAACAAATACATACCTAATTATCGTTACAATTTTAATAAATAGAAGGATTATGTAGGATAGGATACCAGGAAAAGGTAGCCAGGATCAGGTAACTCGTCCAATTCAGGTAATGATTCGGAATATCTTGGTCCGACGCCGATCTACATTTGGAAAGGGTGAAATAGAAGAGAAATTAAGTGAAAATGAGACGAGTGAATTTTTCAGCAGAAAGAAACATTAAATGAAGTTTTACCTCAGGAATGAAGAAATCAGGTCGAATCGACGACAGCAGTTGCAATTTCTGGCCCAAAGTTTTAGCTTTATTGGCACGAAGCATTAGAGCACGCATTTTGCGCGAATGGCGTATCGGCACATCAGACATCATTTCAACACCACCGGCCACTACAACGTCGTAAGCTCCAGCAGCAATCAAGCCAATTCCTACAATAACGATAATTGGTTGACAAAATTAGTAATTGCGACAATTTAAGACGAAAGCCAAATTATAACAGGGATTCAGCGTTCTGTTAGCTATGATCAACAATGTAGAGAAACCCATATTCCGTATCCTAAGCAGTTTACTCTGCAGAGCTCAGTCCATCAACTCTGTGTTACTCACCAGTGGTCATTCCAGCATTACTAGAGATGCACGCCATGGTGACCGTGTGTGCAGGCGTTTTATCGGAAAATCCAGCGCTCAGTGCTGCTTCACGGCCAATATTGGATGTTTTTACTTCTTGTATAACTGTTCCATAGATGATATATTCGACCAATTCTCTTGGCACCCCCGTTTTCTTCATCAAGTGTCTAAAAAAAAAAATAATAATAATAATATTAACAATTAATTTCTCTTTACTAGCACTAATTTTTTCAAAAACATGTACTGCAGTCAACACTCTAATACTCACAGTAGGGAATGGCTAGCCAGCTGATGGGGCATTAGTTTCTGATAGTCTGAACCAGAAGTTAAAAAAGGGGTTCGAACTCCATCGACGAATACAATGTTTTTGCCAGTTCTATCCTTGATTGTTTTCCTCGGCGACCAAACGGTGGTGCTTGTTGAGAGGCTCCTTGCAGCAACTAAAACATAATTCAACAGGCGATCGAAATATTACAAAACTCTACAAAAGATTTCTATTGCGATAAATTTATAATAATTTCTTTCAGACCTCTCTACCAGGAATGCTGAAGTTATGATTACGCTAGGTGGTAATATACTAAGGAAAGATACCTCAGTTACAAATAACGCCAACGTAGAATATAATTTAATGTTTGTGTTATAGAGTCAAACTACTGTACATTCCAAGTTAGCTGAAAACATTGGCTTATAGAGGGTACTGCAATCAAATAACGCTTATCAGCGCATAGTTTTTTGAAGTGGTAAATCAACTGAAGCAAAATGTATAAATAAATAAAAAATTGTATTTAATTCTCTAAGCACAAAGTATAGGAACTCGTATAATAAAATACTCTTTATGTCGATTCCATTTCTGTTTATTCATTTCTCCTTCTCCATTGTTCAATAGGCTCGAATAAATATGCACACAACGAAACAGATTAATTTCTGATGCTCAGTTGAAGCAACCAATAAATTTCAAGTTATGGTCTAGAATATGGCATCAGTAGAATATAGTATAGCCTAGTAATAGAATAAGATTAAGTATTTCTCCAGGTTGAAGTAAACTATAAAAATATTTTATAAGACTCTACCACACGATTTTTTTCTCTTGGAAACCTGACCAATCTCAGGATTGTGAAGGCCTTGTAGTCAATAAGTTGTATTCATTATGCAATCATGTTGCAACCATTTAAAAAAATCGCATTAGGTAACACAAACTCTTCTAAAGTTGGGGCTGGTTAGGGCTTCAAGGTCTATCTGAGGGGTCTGGGACTAAACTTCTCCGGCTTTAAGGGAAGTAGTGCATACATGTTAATTACAACACTACCATTGCGTAAAAAACCTGACAGAACGCGACCGTGCAATCACCCTTGATGCAATCGAAGGGACCTTCATATCTCGATAGTGCATTGCCAAAATATGCACCGGCACTATTTATAGATCGAATTTGTGTATTTCAAGTGTCCATCACTTCGTACGACGCTGTTAGTCTCGTTGACCAAGAGCAGTACTTGAAAAAGTTCTGGTATTCAGCGAACAAATGCTAACATTAAGCTACTTTAAATTACCTGATGAAAAAATATATTTGTAGTTTTTCTCTAGCAGAAAATTGAGAGACATTGGGGACGTGATTCTTGGAGTAAAGCTCTATTGAGCCAATTTATCTAATCGAGGGGAGATGCTAAATTGAGGAGAATTTCCAAAAAAAAAATATTAAGAACACCACATTTTTATCATTTACAAATTTATAATTTTAAAGTTATCTGAATACTCTTACGTACTTTAAATGAACGAATTATTATTCTTTTTTAATACTTCTAATTCTCAGTTTATTCCTTCCAGAATGCTAAAGTGCTACTTTTCTTTTTTTTTTTTGCAAGAAACTGTTAAGCAAAATTATTGTTTTATTTTTCGGAGCACATTTCCAAGTCGAACTTTGGAGTTTCAATACCTATCACAACTAATAAATAACTATCTTATCGATTGATAAGGTTCAGCGACTACTACATCAGGCTGACTCAATGTTTGTCAATATCTTCGGAATTCCTCTTCAAAAGCAATTCGAACAGAACGAATTTGTTCGAGATAATTCAAATAATTATCTAGCCAAATTACTTCTCGAATGAGGTAACACCGTAAAAAGAGATTGATGGTTGGTGACATTTATATTTTTTAACGAGTCCCTCGTAAGATACAAGTTATTAAAGCGAATAAAGTTATGAATTCGCCAGATTCCGTAAGTGAAAAAGTTTTCTCAACCCAATTCTGTACCTGTTTCATAATGCAATAACCAGATTATGATAAAATGCTTTAATCATTTTTCAAACATCTAAAGTCGGTACCCACATTATAATAATTCAATATTCCATTGGTAGTCGAGATGTGGAAAAGAGATTACTCTTTAGCTTAGGAAGTTCTATTTGCAGTGCCTTTAAAGGAATCAAATTCAATAGCGGAACAACGCTCAATTAATTCATTGAACCATTTTGATATGTGTCACTTGAAAAATGTGTGACCGACATGACCTTTCAAGATGATTGCTTCATTCGAGTTTTTCTCATTGTTGTTTTTATTCGAAAGAATCATAATTGGTCTAGGACTTTTGCCAATCCCTTCTAGATTGTATTGAGGATAAAGAGGAATGATGGTGCTGTAATGGTTTGATTGGTTTGTCAGAAGATCTCAAGGGCAAGGAGTAATGACTAGCCAATTACTCATCATTATTGGCAAGTAAGTAAAGCTTCTACAAAGTAAAGCTTCGATAAACCGAACGAAACGTGTTTAATCTGAAGGAAAAATGAACGAAAAATATAACAAAACTAAAAACTCGGTAGGTACTTGAGCGATTTAGGTAAATTTTTTTGCTATTATTTATTAACTCAACTTACGGTTTCCAAGGCTTGGGAGAGCCGACTTGGACAAGATACCAGTCGATACAGAAAGCGCTGCCATTATGAAATTCAAGCTATAAAGCGAGCAACCAATAAATCTGAAAGTTAAAGATTAAAATTAATTTTCGGGAAAGAAATTCTTCACGGGACGTCACGGAAGCCGACTAGACCTGAAGCTGAATTGAACATTAGCTAACGGGCAGGGCGACAACTGTGACAAGAAATGGAAATAACAGTGTTACCATTATCAGTTTTGAAACAAAAGGCTCTTATAGACAGACACAAACTTTCTTTTTGGGAACAGATTTGACAACATCATTTCATCCATTTAGTATTTTTTATTTCTTTACACAAGTCTATAATAATAATTAATTAATAATATCTAACAAATATCTTCAATTTGTCATATTTTCCTCCAAATCCAACAAACGGAAATTGATGAAAGATTCAATTTTCCGTTTCAAAATTTGTGGATTATTTCTGTTTCAATTCTTTGCCTCTGCGCATGCCGATGAAAAAGAATTTTGCCACGCTAGTGGCATATTATTACTTCATTTAATATTTTTTCCTGCTAATAACGATCGTCCATTCGAGCATTTTCAGGTCATGTCGGGTATTTTCATACACGGTTAAGCAAGATCTTGGCGGAAGTACAAAGGAAAATTTGACTATATTGTAGCAGAAATTCTGACTTACATTTAAAAAAAAAAAAAAATAAAAAAAAAAAAAAAAAAAAATTGGAACAGTACCTAGGGTTCAGCTAGATCGGCTAGGAACTGTAGGGTGCAACCGCAGTGTCTTTGTTGTCTAGGAATCAACAATCTAGGTAGTTTGCAGTCAAGGTGACTAGATCACCTTGGTTTGCAGTAGTCCTCCTGCCTACCGGTAGAGAGCGTGGGCCATTACTGTACCTCGCTTTTTCAGAAGTTTGCTTTATAGAATTAGCAGTATACAATAGTAGGTATGGAATAGAAATTTGTGTGTAGAATTTGTGAGTGAGCCTTATGATTGACCGCCTCTGTTTTTCAAACCTTTCCGCACACAGTAATTTGCTTTTTCCTGAAGTTCCCGAGGAATTAGTTTTTAACTATGGGCACTGCCCCTGGCAAGCTTAGCTGACCAACTTCGGCGAATTCTTTTTGCCCGAGTAATTTACCAATGTGTTTCGCAACTGTTGATGACGTTCAAATCAGTACGAATAAAAATGCAATTTTAGCCAGAAATATTTATTTTTTCTCCATTTAGAGCAATGGAATCGAGATGTAGACTATGTTGCGTTTGATCTTCACTTTGTCACCAATTCCATGGCAAGTATAAAAACGCTGCAAATGATAGTACAGTGGTTTATTATTCCTTCGCTTCAATATTGATTTAGAAAGACTATCCATTTGTGATAGTAACTATTCCGATCATTTGAGACGTTCCCACCGAAAAACAGATTGGTAACTATCGGGGAAAATTCCGTAGCAACTAGTAAGGGTTGTTATGAATTCGATATAATCATCACAATCATGTTCTATGATTTTTTGGTTCGTTTTCCAAGGCGAATTGACCGAGTCGGCAAAAATCACAAGAGACATTGGTTGCGGAAAATTTTACACTAATTCGAAATGGGTAACAATGAAAGGAAAAATTGAGGATCATCAAAGCTTCAAAAAATATGCTAAATACCGAACAACTGATCTATGGAAAAAAAGAAATTATAACGAAGAAACTAAATGTAGAAAAATTACAATTACATATTATGATAGTTTTTTTTCTGCCTCTAGCCACCAAATAATTAATAAAAACCGACAATTAGAAATTTCTAAAAGCCTTAAAAATATTCAAGAGGATCCACATTGTCCAATAAATTAAATTCGACAGAAACACTGGGTCACCGGAGGGAAATAAATCGTAACGTGCGCCTTCATACGAAATACAGCAGTACCCGCAATACATAACTGCAGTTGCAGGCGTTGCCTATGCCAATGATTAAGGCGTCGAGCGGACGCCGGATAGGATTTTCCGATTGTTCGGTATCGCGATCGATACTTCCTCAGGCTCAAATATAAATAGAGCATTTTTACTCGATATTTTCAAGGAATATTGCAGAATTATTCTTCTCAAGAGTTTCGATATTATTATGGTGAAGTTTGAACAGAGTGGAAAAATTGCTATTGTGATAGGTTTTTCTACCTCTAACCACCAAATAATTAATAAAAAACTAGAATTACACATTTCTAAAAGTCTTAAAGTTATTCAAGAGGATCCACGTTGTACCAAAAATTCGACCGAAACGTTCGGTCAGCGGAATGAAATAAATCGTTACGTGCGCCTTCATATGAAATACAGCAGGACCCGCAATACATAGCTGCAGTTGCAGGCGTTGCCTATGTCGATGATTAAGGAGTCGAGCGGACGCCGGAAAGGATTTTCCGATTGTACGGTATCGCGATCGATACTTCCTCAGGCTCAAATATAAATAGAGCATTTTTACTCGGTATTTTCAAGGAATATTGCGGAAATATTCTTCTCAAGAGTTTCGATATTATTATGGTGAAGTTTGAACAGAGTAGATAAATTGCTATTATGATAGGTTTTTGGTTTATTATTCAATAATAAACCATTGTAATCGCCAGAAAAAAAAATTTCTAACCCCCCTCAAAATTTGATGTTTTATGTTGTAATTTTAATCATTTTCATTTTTCGTAAGTTCCTAATTAAAAGCTAAACTTATTGCCTTACGATACAGCTGGAGAGAGTGTTTGACGACCATTCCAATGAGTATAGAACGATTTTCATAGCTCCATAGCTTTTTTACCCTCATGTCAAATTTCTAAAAATCTCCCAAATTCGGCACAAAAGCTGCGATAACTCGAGAACCAATAAAGCTATCGACCCGCGATGGTCACATTCAATTCAGCGTCCAAAAATCTATACAATAATTATGATACCACGTACACATTTTTCTGAAAAACCTTGGAAAATAGGAATTTTCTCCCCCTCAAAACCCCCCATAAATACCCTTAAAATTGAGCTAGCAAGTTGGTTCAAGAGTTGGGCCGTCGTAGGACCGAGATTGATTTTTGGTGAAAATTTCGAATTTTTAGCTCTTACAGCTTGGCCAGAAAACTGCTAACGGCGTACGGCGGACGGACAGAATTTTTTTTATTGGATATTCGGATTCTACATGCCTTGAAACGTAAAACATCAAATTTTGAGGGGGGTTAGAATATTTTTTTTCTTGGGCGATTACAATGGTTTATTATTGAATGATAAGCCAAAAGTGAAATCTTCAAAGTAATTCTATTTTTACGAGATGCAATGGGAAAATACTTTTTAAATTTACAAACAAATTTCAAGAGTGTAAACAATTTTTTTTTTAATGCGGGAAAAGTTCCCTTGGATTGTGTTTCACGTGGTTAACATGTCCTATAAAATATGAATAATCGTTTTATGGCACAGGAGGTTTACCTGAACACTATACAAAAGTGCATAGCACCAAGTTTGCCAAAATAAAACTGCAAATGGACAGAACCAATCACTAATTTAAAGAAAAGAATAATTAATTACTGAACTATCATTTGCAGCGATTTTACCGTTCCATCGCATATTATTTTAATTCAACATTGAAAATTTGTTGCAAATAAAAACAAAACAGTTTGATCGTTTTTTAGACACTCTTTAGCAGTAAAAATTAACTAACCCCCACCCATCGCAACCCCTTGGGAATTGTAGCTATCAGAACCGATAATTATGTGAACCCAGTATACACCATGAACTCAGTTACGTACCTATCGAACACAGTATTTTAGATTTTATTGACTATTAATGCTAGTGAACATTTCAGAGGTCAAGGTATGCTAAGGATTTTTCTGAGGTTTATGTATAGACGACAAGAGTAGAATATCTTTCCGTAGCGACTGTTTCAAAGAACCGGGGGAATCTTGGAATTCGAGAAAACTCTATCGTTTTATTTTTGCTCTGTGACTGTGCAAGCAACTAGCTTGATGAGGAGGCAGCGGTGGTGATTTCGGTGAGAAAGAGGGTGTGGCTGTTGGCCAAGTGGGTGGGGCCATGTACGACCAATGAGCTACTGCTTGCGCGACTTGGGACGGCATTTTGAAACGGTTAGGCTCTATGAATTGGTTTACCTACATCCATAATCATGATGTAAATTTCAATATTTAAACTTAACAGGAAAACTCATTTGGAAATGTTGTTAACAAACCATTGATTAGGTAGCATATTATATTTCGTAGTCACCAGACAATGATTGGGAACTCCAGCCAATGTGAATGATGACAATCAGTATGAACTCAATAGCTTCAAAATAAAAGGGTTTACTTGTGAAAAAATATCTTTGCCCTCGAAGATATCCTGGTGCCAAAGACCTAATTATGTCTTTTGAGGATGAGTAGCCTATCACACCTATTAATCACAACCCGAGACTCCTCATTGACAAAACAACGAAATCTAAAAAAAATTGATTCGGCAAAAACCAAAATTTCCAGGCAGATAAAGGAAAGTGTTCTTTAAATGAATTTCATCAAGATATTTAAATTAGCTAGGCATCGAAGACTCCCATAGATTAATTACACTTTGGTGTCAGCGTAGAATATTGTATTTATTTATTTATTTTTTGGCGATTACAGTGGTTTATCATTGAATAATGAACAGAAACGAGAAATGCACTAAGACTCACAAGTGAAAAAGCAAAAACTCCCTGACGACAAACGATCGTCGTTCTACGTAGATGATTTTTCGGGTGGAAAGGTGGCCGAATAATCGGTGATAATAAATTATAACCGTATGAAAATATATATATCATCGAACCAATGAGAACCAGATTGGCTGTGTTGTTTTATTTATACACGCACCCTACGTCTAGGACAGATATATGTTTCAAATGGCAGGATAGGTATCCTAAGCTTAAATGACAAAAATCATAATTTTATTTTCTATTTTTAGTCATTATTTAGTTGAACAGAAATATCTTCATTTTAGCTGAGAATGACGACTAAAGAGAAAGAAGAATGAATCGGTACAAAGCAATAATGTTATTTTTAATCCCACTGAAAAAAAACCTTTTCACCCGAAGAGAAAGTCAAAAATCCTTGGGTATACGATTGATTGAAAAACTGGGAATAGGTCATCAAATTTTGGTCAAGGTGTCGTTCAATGAGAGAACTTCATCGGCTGGAAAAGTCTTATTTTTTTTAATTAGACCTCCGTTCAAATTTTATTGCACTTTGACATTTTATGACCCTGTTTTTTGCGTTTTTTCGCCTGTTTTTCGCAAATAACTTTTGAACCGACCACTTTTACATAGATATATTACTCAGAGGCGAAAAAGAGCTATCAAAATCCTACAATTTAGTTTTAGTGTATTTAATTATATTTTTATGTTATGTCCCCGCGGAGCTATTAACGTTTGAAGAAAAGTCAAAACACGTTTTTTGACATAAAGTGGAATATATCTTGAGAGCTATCATATAAACTAGCCATTTTCTTATTTTTAATCGATTCTACGTTAAATTTCCTTCATTTTCTTCCACAGTACCTAATCGTTCCCATTTCGGGAACGTGACGAAAAAAAATCCCTAAGTTGAAACTTCAAAAGTATGAAAATCGAAAAAAATTCGAAAAATATTAATAATCGTTCGATTTTGTTTGTTTTCACTTTAAATTCGAATTCTACGTCTAATTTCCTGTAGGAATCAATAATTAATCAAATTTGAACAGTACTGTAAGTATTTGCAACGGAATTTCGAAGTTGAAAAACGTAGGAGCGGCGTAGTATTAAACTGAAAAAACTGATAGTTGTCGTGAAGTTTCCGCCGTTTTGACGTCATATTCGGATTCAGCATTAAATTTCCTATAAGAATAGCTTTCAAAATCGCTTTAAAACGAAAATTTAATTTTTCACTATTACCGAGCTCGGAATTTCAGCCGGCGAAAAACTCGATTTACGGAAAATAATTTCTCTGGCTCTGTTTACATTTTTTTCACCAAATTTTTTGCTATGTACGTATGTAAGGCGTTCAAATGAAGACTCCTGCATAATAAAACAATTGATTCGCATTTATTTTGACCCCGAAAATCACGGTTAAAGGTCAATTTTTGAGCTTTCAAAAACCGATTTTTTTGGACCACTTGCAGATTTTTCCGAGGAATAAAAAAAATAGCAAAAATACATCATGGTGAGACACAACTTTCCTAAAAATTTCAGATTTTTATCTGTATTGAGAGAGGAGTAAAAAATCGGTAACTGATCGATTGAAAAAAATCGCAGGGGGACCCCTTGGATTTTTCGTGAAAACTTTTTTGGAATGGATTTCGCTCAAATTCAGCATGATGATAGTTGATGATGTGTATATCAATAATATATGGTTCATTCTTTGTTTCTTTCGCACTAAATAGATGAAAAGAACGTTTGAAGTTGAAAAATGTCATGTTTTTGTGTATAGTCTACTAATATTGTTGAATAACGCAAAAACGGTTGAAAAATGTATAGGTACATTACATTGGGAAAATGTGGACAGTTAAATTACCTATCTTTTAGTATATTCAAACATCTGAATTGACGAATTTTTGTTTGAGTTATCCACTGAGCAAGTTACAAATCTTGGAAAACTTGAAGTTGTTACATCTAATTCTGCTACAACTTTGCTCCGGTTGAAAAACCCAAGACTTTATGATACAAAGTACATTCAAACACCACCAACTACATACGAAATTATAGAAACTACTACTACCCACTATATAAACTACCGCCCCTAGTTAGTTAATAAGATAGGAACCATCACCCTTAAACTTATGAAACAAATAACATGAAGAATCATTAGGTATTGGATTGAGGGAAGAATAAGTGGGTGACTTTTTCTCCATTCTTTACTCGGCCGAGCAAAAAAAGGAAGAAGTCGCCTCTTTAACCCCCTCAACCTAATAAGTATAAAAAGTAGACCAATGAACAATATTTTTAGCTTCCTCTCTCGAGAATGCATCACTGGTTATTATAAATAGGTATTCATTTCCCGTAGATTTTTCACGGCGTGGTTCAAATTAATGCAACCACTTGACAATTTATTTTTTTACTCGAATATTGGAATTGATGAACATTGAGTTACGACTTGTTATCAACGACCATCCAGCCGATCATATCGAGACAATTAATCGAAATTCATAATTTTCTATTAGAAAGCGCCGAGGAGATAATGTTACAAGATATTTGACTGGCGATCAGTTTTCACAACAGTAAAAACGTTATTATTATTTTTTTCTGAGAAATTTAATGTTATCAGGTTGAATCATAGCTCGGAAAAATATTTTAGAATTAGTACTCGTCGCTGAAAGAACATTTTCCATTTAGAACTTAGGAACATTATTAAGGTTTTAATGCATTTCGAATTTCCATAAATCACATTTACGCGGCTATATAACAAAACGTTCCGACCACGTGGCACATTTCCCTATATTCCTATATTTCCGTCAAATTCTATCTTTCACTTCCTTACTCAGAGCCCAATCGCAGCGGCTGGGCTGACTGTCTTTTTTAAAAATCGTGCGTTTGGAGATGGTGGATTCAGTATGGTGGAGAGTAACAGACTCCCTCCTGAAGATTTGTGGCTCCATTTTAATTATACTCCGCGCTTAAAAAGAGACAGACGATCTTTCGGTGTCCGTATATTTCTATCTCATGGTTGCCATGAGAAATGAGATGAGATTTGTGTGGCATGAAATCGTGCTTATGGAAGGATTCAAAACTGGATTTCTACACAGGGAGAGGGCAAGTTGCTTTGCTAGGGGGCATTTTCTTCTTTTAAAGGCCTTAGGCGAAAATCTAGTCGTGCAAAGAAGGGTCGACGAGGATGAAAAAAATATCTCGTGATGGCCTCGGGCTCGAGTTTACTTTGAAAAAGAGGGACAGAGAGTATGAGAGATAGCCAGTCGTCGCCTGGAGCGGGACGAGATTTAAAACATTTGAAAAAGAACGTGAGGTAGGAGAAATTAATGCTGGAAAGGGCGATAGAGTACAGAATAAGAAAGGTGTGCACATCACGACTTTCCTTTGATCAGTTGCTCAGTTTGATGGGGTTTGATACGAATATGAATCGGTGGGTCCCTCTAATGTTAAGACGCTAGTCGATAATATTATTTGGTACTGTATTTGTTCTAGAACAATTTCACCGCATAACGTATTTTTTTTTTAGAAAATTACATCTACCTAACTTTTATGATAATACCTTTTTTCCAATCAGTTATCAGGGATAGAGTCATATGAGTGCACGCTGTTTCCACACACTTGGGCATCACAATTCTGCCGTGAATTGAAAGCTGGGGGCATGATAGTACTATGTTGGCGTTCGGCCAATCCTGGAAGTCTGTGACAGTCAACGAGAAGTTGTTTGATAGTCATGACGAGCAATGAGTTGCCAATGTTAATTATAAATTTGTTTTTTTATATAAGTATGCTGTAATAAAATATATTTTGGAAATTTGTGTTGACCACAGTATTTATTTGGGTTGCGCAATAATTGAGTTAAGAATATAATATCTCCCATCAGCATCCAACGGAAAAGTATGCACCAAGTCAATCATTGTTTATGTAATGCATTTCTGTTTTTTTTATTATTATTATTATTTTTTTCAATAAGTGGATGCCAGCTTGCTGATATACATATATAATGGTTTGTAATATGCCCTGATGAAGAAAATATTTTCAGAAGCAAGGCGAAGGAATGCTGTGATGATCCATATGATCTATCCTAGATTACTGACTAAAAAATATTATGAAATATTTATCAATCATCATTAACGACCTATTTATAAGAGGAGAGAATGTTTCAAAGGCGTTGGCAAACATGGTGTGTACTGTGTTGAATAGAAAATTATAATAATAATTATAATTATGCAATTATTAATTAAGATAATTATTTAATTATTATTAATCATTATAATTATTATTTACTTAGCATTATAATCATTCAATTATTATTAATAATTATAATTATTATTTAATTAATATTATAATTATTTAAAATATATAATTAAAAATTACTGTGAGGATCGGGGAAAAGCAAAACTAAAAACGGTTTCTCTATCGTATTTATTCTTTTAACGGTCAGTCGATTTATGAAGTTTAGCTAATTTTTGAAATATATCGTGTATTAATTATATTATATTTTGTATTATTAGATCCCTTTGAACTGGGATCCGCTTGTGTCTTTTGGTACGGCGTTTAGTACGTTGTAATCCGTGCACTTAGGCCATTTCCTGCCCTATCGGTATTTTGTTAAACTTACTTCACTGAAAATGAGACTTCCCACGTGGATAAACCTTCCCCTGATTTATGCATTAGAACAATTTGGGAAGATAAATGGTCGTTCACAATTTTATCGTTGTTCGAACGGTTCCGTTTCGAGCAACGCAGACAGACGCGGATGATATAGGTAATGATCACATAAAAAAGATCGTATCCCAATATCTTCGTAATTTCTCCACCTACAATCGAAATCGTAACTACACTTGAAGGGAGAAAGAATACGAAATGAATCTCACACATATTCAGAAAAAATTGATTCACGTTTTTCTATTGCTTGCGAGGGTGGGAAACAAAAGTTAAACCTGCAATGAGAGTCGAAAAGGTAACCATCTCTTAACTAAATGATCATGAACGGTACAAAAAACCCCACTTTCCACAACACGGAAAAAAATCGTTGAGAAGGACACGCGTGTGAATCATAGGGTTAGCTTTTTTCTAACCTTTTACTCGTTTCTGCCCTTCGGGCGTCGGCTAAACGGAAAATTACAGGTTTCAACGTTGGGACCGTTTCAACTTGGAGAAAAAATGTCGGTATACGAAAAAGTCCCGTTAGCAGCGAGTTAAGTTGTTAGTTTTATTGATTGTGTCATCTAGGTTGACATTCACTTCATTGTTGCGTAAACGAGAGGGGAATCGGCATTTTGCAATGATTTTGAGAACGTCTCAATATTTTGGCCTCGCATGAGGTACAGAACGCGCAAAGAATCAGCGGAAAATTCGAACCGCTTTACTGTTGGATCCGTAAGTAAATCATAAGTTGTATTATTTCTTTTGTAACTATCATTCGGTAGGCTCGGCGGGCAATTACAGCACTGAAGAGTTGTCTACAGTGTTTTTCCTCTTTAACTGCAAAACAAGAAAGATACGATGCGCGAATTTAACGAATCGCATTTTTCTAGTGAGTAGGTTTTGATAATTGATTTTACCTATACAACCAAGCAGCTAATTAGCTTGGGAGAATGGCATCTGGTTCATCACTGTCTTACCGATTTTGGTTTCTGCATACTTTTGACCAGTGAACGAAGCAATACGTCTGTAATGCGACATTATATTTTGCATTTTCCTATTTCTCGTTCTTTACTCTACGTACTCAAGCAACGTTAATAAAAACAAGTCCACGACATTTCAGGAAACCGGAAAAATAGAAGAAAAAATTTTGACAGCAATTTTTCTTAGACATTTAGACCTTTTCATTATGGTCAACTTTACCCGAGAAATCGTGCTCTACACTGAACAGTACAGCATTTGTCCAAGGGCGACTATACTAATCCAAGAAAATTAATAAAACGTTTTTGCACCGCAGATCTTTATAACGGCGAGAGCTGCCGTAAAGCGTGCACACTTGCAGTTGAGGTCGACGAAAACTGCTTCGAAAAGAATGGAGTTCAGCGAGGGGGCAGCTAAGTAACATCTGTCAAGTCCACAAAGACTGAATCCAAAAGGGTCGACACTTCAATTCTGGTGTAGCTTCTAATGGAGCGTATCATCTGTCAACAGTGCCTACCCACACTAACACTCTGCCTCCGCTCATTTTCAAAAACCCACCCCAGGACACCCCTGAAACCGAGGGATTCTCATTTACATCCAAATTGGCCCTTTGGTTGTGGCCTATGATGTACCGTCAAATAGAAAATTAGTGCGAATGTGTGTGTAGCCTTTGATGTTCTAATTTAAATAAGACCTCGAATTTTCCGTTTGGAAGGAGTGATGATTTTCTTATGCCAACTGTTCCGAATGGAGAGATATCAAGTCAGACTGAAATATTGACGGTTTCTATCCTGAAGACAATTTTAGAATGCTGTAAATAAAATATTGAAAAGAGATTAACTATATCAAATAGCCTTTGCTTCGATCGAAATACTTATTTTTCTGCGGCTTCAATTATGACGATTTTAGAAAAAGATCATGTGAGTTGGTCTCTCAGTGAATGTGCAAAATTAGACGTTTCCGGATTTTGGATAACACGCAGAGAGAGATATATCCGTTCAAAGTTATTTTTGTTAATATCGTTTGTATTTAGAATATTTACGGGCATTCTCCTGTTTTTGTGTCCCCTGGCTGGTTTTTCAATAGTGTGTAGCTGTTACCGACTCAAAATGGAAGTACTGTGTGATCTATGCACAACACTGGATTTGAGTACATTTCCATTGTAATTCATTGGTTTTAATTTTGAATTAGATGCGTCATTTGCAGCTCCGTATTGGCTCGGTGTGTAAAATCCTTTCACAAGGAGTTATATCGTGCAAGATTCTGGTCGATTCACCCGGAACGATTCCCGTGTGATCGAAAAGCCAAGTTCACCCAATTTTTTTCCTCCGAATAAACCTTGAAAACAGGTACCTATGTTTTGAGTGATACTTGTAAAAGAAGTGGGCTGGGTTGAAAGTGGTTAAAACGTGCATTTAGAGACCGAACCGACCCAGTAATTTACCTTTTTGTGGAAGAAGCTAAAGAAAAAAGTACCCTCCCACGCGTCTGGCCAGACAACGAGCCTTTCGGACTAAGCGACGCGGTTTTTGTCGGAAAAAATGAAAAATCGTTGAAGCAAAAACCGTAATCGTGCTATACTTCTTTGTTTGGGTGCATTTTGCCTATATCATTCGAGCCGGTTCTCAAACCCTTCTGCTATTTTAATAAGCCAGACATAAAATGTGATCATAGGGTTCGGGTGTTGTACATGGCGACTTGGGCACCGATGGCCTGATATTTTTGCCTAACGCCAATAGCGATTCAGTGATTAAATCATTGTTACAGCGCGGGTCCTCAACTTTGAGTTAAGAATATTTTGATCATTGGTTTCGATAAAAACAATCAGTAAAAATTCGGTGAAACGGGCGTATTGCATGTTTTGGCCGGTTTACCCAATCTTTAAGTCATTTTTTTATTATTATACGGGTTATTTATTTTTTTGTTAGTTATTTTATTTTTTTGTTAGTTTACTGTCTTGTAATTTAATAAATATATGCAGAAAAAAAAACAAATTTTGTCATTTCACCAGGCTATTGTTTTTGGTTCTTGCTTAACCACCTTTTCTCTTCATATCGTTGTTCTGGTCTCTACTTTTAGAGGTCGAAGAGGAGATTTGCTTTTTCTTAACTGTACAATAGGGGCCTAATTCCAGATGGTACTCAATAGGTATTTTGGCTTTTAAAAATATCTAACTCGAGTAACTTCACGAATTGCCCTTCATCTAGGAATGAAAATAAATAACATACAAAAGAAGCTGAAAGTAACTTAGACTGCATTCTGCCTGCGTTTCAATAAACGATGCAATAATTCCTTTGTTCGAGGTTGCTTCCTGCTTAAGGAATATATTATATCGGGTCACTAGAATTTATACGGGCTATTTATTAATAAAAAATGAGAAGTGGATAACTCTCGGGGAAGAGTGCTAATGGGCGAATTACCCTCTTGATTGCCGCGTCAAGTGTTCAGCCTGTCCCATTGTGAGTGATGTCATTCTCTGGCTAACTAAGTATGAAGGGTTAGAACTATTTGCCTTTCTAGTTTTGTTGAAAGGGATTAACCCTTTTATCCAAGCTGAGAAACCTACATGTGCATATTTCGTTTTCACAATATTTACACTGGATTTAATTTTTCAAAGAGCTAATTCATGTTTCTTAAGCCTGAATTCCTTCAACCTATAGAAGGAACTATTTGCAAAGTAAATAAAACCATTGTGACCTGAAATTTTTATAAAGACATGGAACTGTCATTGATTAAATTTTCTTAGATATTTGTTCTTTAATTCTATATCTCACCCCGCTTACAAATCGATTTACGAATGGGGCTTCCTCCTTTCCACCTGAGGCAATTGACTACATTATGTATTTTATTGTTCTTGATGTAACCATCGTTAAAAGCATTGCTTCCTTAGTTTGTTAGCCATAACTAATAGAGTTGATTACTTAATTCGAATTAACTTAGTGCTTCATATTTGAAAGCGTCGACAGGCCGGCATATTTTACGTTCAAAATAGGCGGTTTCATTATTTTATTTGGTTCATCAGTCGTACGAATGTACTAATCCAAGAGCATAAATTCCAAGGATTTGATGATTATTGCGATATAAGAACTAATTGTCGTATAATTTCAATTTCAGGTAAAGAAATTTAACGAAATCGAATCCGTGACTTTCCGAATTGCCTCTTGTTATTACAGAAGTACCCGGTAATAATTTACCTGCTTATCTGCTACACGGAAGTTCAGAGATTTAAGTTTCACTTTTAGCAGTGTTTTTCCATGGTGGCCTTATGGAGTGTTGGTTACCTTGAAGAATTATACGTCTCTAATGGAAACAATTCACGGTCCATATGACGCTAACCATTAGATGCGTATGATTCTACAAAGTATGCAATACTCCCCACGGCTAATGTGGAAAATCACCGGAAGCAAAAAAAAAAAAAAAAAAAAAAAAAAAAAAAAACTCTTAACAACCTAACGTTTAAAAAAAAAAAAAAAAACTAATCAAACTATTTTTGATAATAATTCATATACTAATTTACCCGATATAATATCATTGTTTTCGTCATAGAAAACGAACGAATACACTACCCTGTGACTCTTCAGTCATTGACGATGTTTACCCTCCTTGAACACTTGCAAGGGTGGCAAGTGGCCGCTCCTTGAGTTCTGTGCAGCTCAAGTGGGTGTTGTTCCGCTGTGAATGGTCCCCCAGGTCGTAAAAAAAAAACAAAAAAACAAACGATTCGCGAGCGAGGTTTTAATGAGAACTATGAATACTGCAGTGCCGAAAGTTGTCCTTTATCCACACTTCAGTGCTCCCTCCGAGTTTGTCATACTCTTCTCCTATCGTAACTTACCACCAACAATTTTACGATGCATATTACGTTAAATTCTTCTATAGTCATAGTAATGAACACGTTGCCAAGTTAGCAACTTTATTTCCACTGCACTAAAATCTGAAATGAGCGAGAAATGTATAGAAATATTATTATTTTCCTTCTCGTCGCATTTCTTGATGTCCGGGGGTTATAAGGAGGAGAAAAACCAGGCGACTCATTCTCCAATTCTTTATTAGCTGGCTGAGCACTTTCGCCCATTCGGAAATCCTCAGGGCGAAAGTGCTCGGCCAGCGAATAAAGAATTGGAGAGTGAAAGTCGCCTGGTTTTTCTCCACCTCACAACCCCGGACTTCAAGAAATATTATGTTGGCAATAGACTTTTCAGTAGGCAGTCGTATAGTTGGATCGTCTTGAACGGACAGAATTGCTCATTAAGGAACTATAGGTAATGTAAAAAATAAAAAATAAAAAACACGTGCCATTTAAAGCCGTTTTTGAGCAAAAAGTGATCGAGTTTTTCCAGGTTTCAAAAATAGCTCTTCTAGACCCTCATGCTCTCTACACTCTCAAAATTCAATTCCAACCTCGTCGACCGCTCAATTTCCTCTGCCGGCAAGCAAATCAGAAATCTCATGGTTCGTTAGTTCATCGATTTTGCATCATCCCCGAGCAAAGCTTATCTCTAACCTCACTTTTGCCAGACGATTTTGAAATCACTTCCTTAAAATGATGCAAATCTTACGAGATGAGAATTAGATCATTTTCATTCAATGGTTCACGGGGAAGAGGTCGAATCAATCGGAACCAGGAGTTTGAGAAGAGAGAAAAAACAATTCAAAATCAGCAATTAATTTTTTTGTTCATCAGTCGAGTAGTATTGATAATTTTCCATCAATTTTTCTCCTAAAATTGGCTGGTTTTAGGATTTTTTTGGCATTTTGTCTACCTACAAAACATCAATGAGGTACTTAATGTGAATAAATTTTTAAACAATCACGGCCACGAGATGGAGAAAATTTGGAAAATGTGGTCAAAAGAATGCTATTTTCATGAACTAATAATGAATAGCCCAAAAAACATGCAACATCAAAAAAACCTATTTTTATTAATTATTTATTTGAAGCCTTAAATGAAGACCATGAAATCATGTTAAAGAAAATTTATAATACCACTATTTATAATAAAATCATATTGACAATTTATTTTAAATCATTTAAAAATTATTTGTTACTACGCAACAAGCAGTCGCGTGAAAAAATTCATTACGAACACCGCTAAAAGATCCCTAATGAAAAATAGTAACCCGGCAGCACGTACTTTTCAACGCCCTTAAAATAGAAAATTATTGAAAAAAATTAATTGATTTTTCAGACAATTTGTTTCGACGATCGACAATCCGATTGTAGCTACAAAAATGAGTCTACATCTTCAGTATAGTCCCACACTTGAAATCGTTGAAAGTAACTCGACCTTTCAATTATTATTCATCGTGCCGACTATGTGCTTATTAGGTAATTTTCAACACTACTGTGCTCTAGTGTGCGTTGTATGAAAAAACCACTTCCAACTCTAGTAGGCATACTGGCTGTTTTACGTGTCTTTTCGACACGATTCACATTTGCATATAGGCAGTGCTACCACACATCTCGCATGTAAATGACACGGATTTCTCCGTCTTGAGGATTGAAAACTGGTAGCGGGGTTGAATTTGAATAATATTTCCCTTTTTTCGAATAATCCAACCTCGAGGTAATGGTACAATTACTTCGGAATTTTCGGTAGCTACCGAATGAATTCTTGAGTGGTGTCATTATCATAGTCCCACGGGAAGATGATAAAAAAGGAGGAGAAAAAACTGAGGATTGAAAATCGCTTCTCATTTTGATTTCGGTTCTCTTTATATTCATGGATTCAAAATCGTGATGTTCCTGGAAGGCTGATGATAATACCATGATTTTTACGATTCTCACCGTGTAAAGCGTCTCGTTCTGAAAATATTTCTTATTGGCCGGCCAATATATATATTTTTTAATAGAAACGGAAATTGACAATATTCGTTGGTGTTTTTTGTTTGCCAATCATTATCCGACCAATTATGAAAGTTGGCGAATGAATAGTGAGCTCAAGTGGTAGCACTTTCAAGCTGTGTTGAGCGCAGCGGGTTGTCTGTGCATTTTTATCACGTTCCTTTTCATCTCTAACTTCTTCATCACGGGGAGCCAGTTATCTTTGTGCCACACACAGTAGCTCTCGATATGCGACCGGCGTATCATCGGTTCGTATACCATTACTTTGACAGATATAGATTGAGAAATTCTCATGAAGGGTAGGTATCGCAAAGGTGTACTAGTGATAGATAGTTAACGAACAAATGAGGGAAATGATCGAAAAATGAATATAATATGATTAGGAGCGACTGGTACGGTAACGGAATAAGGAAGAGGACAACACTTGGAAAGATAGCTGGAGAAGAACGCGATAAACGACATCGCACTTCGATAATATTTTTTTTTTACCTACTAGGTAAATTTTGCTCTTCTTAATAATTTTCAAAAAGTTGTTTTCCTCTTTTTTTAGCAATATTTTTATTTTTGATTAATGTATTGAGAAAAATAAGTCAACAATAGAAATTTGTGTTATAATAATAGTAATAATAATAATAACTTTGTCTGACGGATGGAATTTTTTAACATAATTACAACGATATCAATTAGGCATAACAACTATAGTAGTAGGTATAGAATAACATTGGGAGAACATAACACTTCGTCAAAAAGCATTCAAGCATAAAAAAATAAGTAATAGTTTGGAACAACGATTTAAATCTCCTAATTTGAATTAAATACATGACAGTGACAAAGAAGAAGACTGTGACAGTGTTGATTGATTATGTGACTGCCCCTATTTATATTTTTACGGTTGACAAGAAATAGTGATTCAATCCAGCTCAGGAATGATGAGTTCAAGTTGGAGAATGCAGAGGTAGGATGAACTGCTGATTTATTTACGAACCGTTGATGGGGTCTCGAAGAATGTGCTGTCTTTTACCGTTGTGTCTTATCTGTGAACACCCTAAAGAGCATAAAGAAATGATTTATATTTTTTCTTGGGCCTTTATCAATTAAAAACATGAAAATTGCGTCGCGAGAGCTAGCGTCAGAAAGCAATAACCTTCGAAAGTCACATCGATTGGAAATTTTAACAAGGGTTATTTACACTTTATGAGTTTTAAAACTGCACACTAACGATCGTGGAACGGTGAAATAAATCGTTAATGTCAAAAACTCCTTCAGCCGATTCTTGTCCTATCTTCGGGTCGTTGTCTAACTAATAGAGTCGTTAACTTTGCGAGTGCGTACACGCAGTTCTTATAGTCTTTCTTATCGACACCTTAAAACGATCAGGATGTAATAATCGGTCTGACATTTTGAACTCTCACAGATGCTATTGATGTTAGATTACTTCAATGGTGGATTGTTTCTTAAAGAACCGATTCAATTTTACTAAACCATTCAATTTTTAGGGATTTAAAATAAGTTTTTCAATTAGAATCAGGGGTAGAGTTCACAAGCGTCCACTACCTGGACGCCAACGCACTGGTAAGGTTTGGTGGTTCTTCGGCAGACACCTTCCTCGGCACGTGCGACGATTTTTTTAGGGTTACTCCACAGGATACGAAGTCATGCCGTGTCTGCGTATAAATTTTGATGAACCGATAGGGCTTTGGAGACCTGAAAACAGAGAAAAAGAGGAAGATAGAAGGAGACAGTACTTCTACATACACACAAAAACAGTTAAGAACAATAAGATTTGAGCTGTCGTTTAAAGGGAGTATATAAGAACTCGTTGTCCGCAATTCAGGACAGGTGGAAGGAAAAATATTCTACTTTTCTTTGTCGATTGGGTAATGGGGAAAATTACGTAACCTGTTGATCGGAAATTATGTTCTCGTTTTAACGAAAAATGAGCTGTGAACCAAGAACGACTCAATTTTTAAGCAAATTGCTATCTCAGTTTTTTTAGCGATCCCAAACGGAAGCCACAGAATCTTCTCTGAAATGAGTTCTGAACGAACTGAAAGAATGAACTTCTCAATATTTCAGCAAAATTGAACACAAAATTGAATAAAAAATTGTACTAATGCGAAGTCGACAGTATCACGACTTTCTGGAAAACAATTAGGTTTTCTTATTTTTGTCATATCTAAACAGAGAAAACCCGCAGCAAATGATTGTACAGTGGTTTTTTATTACTTTGCTTCGATAAATTATGATTCAAGGAGACAATCCACTTATTGTAGTACAAATCTTGAACAGTATTTTGTTAATGTTTCCACCTAACAACAGATGGAGAAACCCCCTTATGGTAGAGGAAACTTCTTACCAAATATCATAACTTGAAAAGTTTTTATTTTTCTTAATTTTCCTAATTTGGTGTAAAAAATGTGCCTATCATACAGCTTAAGAGAGTGTCTGACGAGTAATCCACCGATTTTTGCAGCTCCAAAAATTCTTGAAATCGACGGCAAATAGTTTGACGCTCTTTTTTATCGATTGGCTCACCATACTCTCGCGTTGTGTGCATATTTCGCTGGTGCATATTTCGTATTTTGATTTTTACAGGCCGCTAAAATCAATATAATTATTTGGCCTTGAAACGGCTGTAACCGAATGTATGACATCGTGCGAGTGTATGATGCCTGATTTTAATCGCATTCAAGAAGTGGTTAATTAATTATACCTGTTTGCCATCTCATACTTGGATCTGTGTGATCTATACACACCACTGATATTTTTTGAACTTCTGACTTGATTAAGCGACATCTAAAAATCAACAATGACATAAGCGCTTACAATATTAAGTTGGTTAGCTCTTATAAACCCATTAAATTCCTTAACCGGTACTGATCGCAAAATTCGGTGCTTGGCGGTTGTAACTTGCTATAACTTATTTAAATACTTAAATATTCGGTAAATAAATATCGAAAATATAAATTTCGTTCTGCCAGAAAAAAAAAGAAAAATTATGATTGTGAGGGTTTCCGATTGGTTGCAGCTAGTTGTAGAAAAGTTGATTCACAACTACGATACTACACATAATACTGTTTCATTACTATGTTCTAAATCGCTTCAACAGAGACAATTCTGTAGCGTGATCTCTCGAGGCACTTGAAGCTGGATCAATACGTTGCCATAGCTACCACCCCTTATTCGCCTCTCAACTTGCCCACTACCTCCCGGCAAACATCCTCACCCCCTCGAAAACAACAAAGCGAAATGAAAAGGGCTCCAGGCTAAGAGCAGTCCCTCGGTCGCATACACAGACAATTTTACGCACTCGCTATGCTCACGTGTGCGGATTTTCACCATGTACAACGTCATTTGCAAGATCCTGTCTCTCGGCATTTCGGTCTTCAGATGAAGCATGTACAATTTTAAAATCCTGTACGCCACACCACATTCAGTAGATTTATATAACCTCTGTTTCACAAATGTCACATTGGCGCACTCGCTGAAAATACAGTTGGTTTTTCGCGCTAGTAATTTTATTGCGATTCATCATAAAATCGCAAATCGCATTCTAATTATTCTACCGTTTTGAGCAAATTCGAACAATTGAAATCGCGATATGAAGGTGTTTATGTACTTTTAATGTAGGTATCGGATCTAGAGCGAACTCAAAGATTACGAAGATGAGGCTGAAATTGATTGAGGTACCATCCTTGGAAAAATCCGTTCAATCCACAAAAATAAATGTCACCACAACGTGATAGTTATGTTTGTCACATGGTGGAAACACAATCCCGAAATTCACAATAGAGTAAAATTGTAGAAATTTCATCCCTCAAAGAATGTAAAATCTTAGAAAAAAAATTGTAAAAATAACTGTACAGATGGTTATTATTCCTTTGTTTCAAGGAAAATCCAAGGAGACTTATGATTCTGAAGAACATTAGGATTCAAAAATACCATCCATTTGTGAGAGTGACTATTCCAAAAATTTTTTAATGTTTCCGCCTACAACAGATTGGTGACAATGAGGAAACTCCATAAAAAATATCGTCATTTAAATATTTTCAATTTTCTTAATTAGCTAACCCAGAGTCAAATTATTTGCCCAACGATATACTGCTTGAGGAAGTGTTTGACAATGATCTAAAATATAAAATCCCCCCGTACATAAGGGTGTTTTTGGGAGTCCAAGAGGGATAAAATTAGTATTTTCCATCGTTTTCTGATTTTTTCGATGGCATTTTTTATACCAGTAATAATACGTTTGTATTGCTGGTTCGTCTTTCAATTTGTACAATACTCGGTTTACCATTTTTGAAATAAATAAAATGCAAATGTTGTCGTTTTGTTCGTCTACTATTTAAAACTGGTTGGGTATGGCCCGGAGTAGAGGGTGCTAGTGGGTGACTGATTGAGAGGTCCGTGTCTTCTCTTATTGGCTCACGTGTCGTTTGTTTGGCCGCGAATATGAAGAAACGGCCACGCTTTCGACACGCGTATCTGCTTGGGCACGTGTCTTTCTCCTTCAGGGACACGCGGCAAAGCCTCCTCAAAACGAACCGCAGTTCGTTAAAGTCATTCCACCCGCAACAGTTCCTCGTTAGTTCGATAGGTCCTCCAAATTTGAACCGCACTCGGCTCTCCAACTGAAGTCGCAAACAGTTGCAAAAGAGTCAACGATGAGAAGTGTTATGTGGGGGCATTTTTCCACCTCAATAGTCGTTTCTTCTCTAAATATTATGCTCATCTACGTTTACAAAGTGGGTAAATGGAATAGAGTCGAATTTAGAATGGAAATGAACTGAACAGAGGTGGAGTGGAATATTGAAGTAATAATTATATTCGCGTGTTCTTTTTTTTTACTTTTAATGATATCAAATGATACCAAAAGCAACGTCATACAAGCTAAATTCTATAGTGAACGCAACACTGCATAATTATCTTTCTAAGTTAAAATATAGGTAATCGAAAAGAGAAGAAATCGATCAAAAATGCAATAATAAGTTATCTGTGGCTGTCAAAATATATCTCTTTGAAATCAGATTTAACGCTAAGATCGAAAAACAATGGATTGTTTTTGTTAGTATTTTCAAAAGATTCCTAAACTTAAAAAATGAAACTAGCACTTTCGCCCGTTCGGGCATCTTCACGGCAACGTGGAGCCATAGGGAAGAATGAGTTGCCTGGTTTTTCTCCCCCTCACACCCCCTGCACTTGCTTAGTTATTTGCAAATCTTATTGTTTGTTTTGTTATTGTTTTGACGGGAAATTCGGATTTTCACAGGATATACCTTCCTTCAAAAACGGTCGAGTCCTATTATATTCGATGAGGAAGTGGTTGTGAATGATTCATCTATGAATGGTGCATTCTTCGTTCAGTCTGCTATGTTGCAATGATAAATTCTCTTGTATATATGGTAGTGCTGGACTAGTGGCTAAATACTTAACAAAGAACCAAAGACTTATTTCATAATCACTAGTGTTAGGATAACGAAAAACCTCGTCCACGTTTTGAAAATAATGAACCGAAATGAGCTTAAAAAATACAACAGCCGGCCGACATTGTAAAGCGAAGAAAATTGGAGATTCAGACCTTACAAGAACATGGAGCCATAAATCACGTGATTATCCTGTCGAGAATAAGGTCGAAAGTTTAGTATCTTGGATGATGCATGTCGGTATCTACTTCAACGTACCTTTGTGAAGCCAACTTAGGCCGTCTGAACGTTCTTGAGCGCATAATTATCCTGGAAATTCTAAATTTTGATGAGATTGCAACTTCTATATTTTACGAGAGCAATCTATTCGTAATACGTTCTCGAGAACATTGTTCTCGTCATGTTCTTGAATTGGCTAGAGGTAAGAATATGAATCTGACCTTGTCCAAATTATTGGGAGCAGGAAAGGAATTTTACAAGTTGTCGCTTTTTAGATCGTTAGTCGCGGCGCAAAAAATATTTCGTTTGTGATGAGAACAGGTATGACCAGTTTTAATCTTTCATAAATCCGATGATAGACTGTATAATCCGTATTTGATGTTCGAACGATATTTGCCAATAAAATATTACCTAGGACTCATCCATTTATCACAAATGTGAAATATCGTAGAGAGGATCTCGTATTTGAGAAGCGATCCTATAATTTGATAAGGAAAGCGGAAGGAAAGAAGTTGAGGGAGCAAGGGAAGGGTCCGTTGGCGGAATTCGAAAAGCGTTCCGAATTGGATCTTTGCGGTTAAACGGATAAGTGTAATTCGGTAATACCTAGGGAGGTCCTTGTCCAAAGATTCGACGAAGGGTGAAAAATATTCCCTAGAGAAATCAAGCATCATCCCAGTTTTAACAGGCTTTAGTCTTGACAGTGAGCTACAATAAATTCTGCGATGGAAATCTCACGCTGCACTGTTTCCTGCTAGGCTGTTTTACAACAGTGTCTGTTTTATGTCTAGGACAAGGTCCGTATTGTAGGAAATGATTAGCTGAGAGTAGCTGAGCTTCATGTAGCTTGTACATATTGTTAATGATACCGCTGAACACGATACCGCAAGGCTTTTGTCTTTGATTGTATGGTTGTCCCTGTTTTTGAAATCCTTTCTCATTATCACGTTTCGTTCTTACAAGCAACGTCCTTCGGAGGAACGAGCATGCGAACGCCGGACGCCAGATGGACGACCCTGAAAAAAATTTAAGGAATGCAAAGAGCCTATCCAGCCAGGAGACTCATCCAGTCGTTCCTCTCCTTCGTCGACCAGTTCTCGAATATGAAGAAGCCGAAATATGAGGAAGCCCAATTCACGTCTCAACGTTATGAAAAATTTTCTCACAATAAAAATTATTTTTGATCGTTACGTTCCTATAAATGTGAATATGGTGACATTTCGTTGGGGATAATGTGGACACGAATAATGTGTGAGGAATAATGTGAAAAAACGAAAGAGTCTTGGCTAAAGGTTTTTTATATTTTTATTATCCTTGGATTTTACAAAAAATTTTTCCACTACGCTAGACAGCCATAAAAAAATTAAAAAATACAGAAACATGATAAATATAGGCAACGCAATATTAACTTAGCTAATAGAAAATACAAAATTGCAATGAAGATTCCCAACGCTAAATAGGACCAGTAGATAAGTAGATATTTTCAATAAGTCAATCCAGTGAAGCCTCACTGACTGTGAACAAAGGTAAACAAACGATTCGTTTCTTTCCCATGCAATTGTATATTGATAAAAGATTGTGGAAATCGAGTAAGTACCTGACCTGCTAAAGCCCTAAAGGTTTTGTGACAAAATAAAAATGCAATTTTTTATTAAAGTGGGTTCCACAAATTTTTTTTGAGAAAATCAAATTTAGCATTCTTGGTTTGTAGATATAAATGACTCATTGAGTTCAATTTAATATCTAACGAGTACGATGTACTATTGTAGTCCATATACCAGCTGAAAACTAACTATGATTATCATTGAGGTAACTCAGCTTGGGTGAGTTGTGGTCACTTTGATTTTGTCATTATTTTATTTTTTATCAGGGGATGAAAAATCCAGTCTAATTAAAAAGACTTCTTTTAGTAGGACATCCGCCAAAAGCTAAAAGTTGGCCTCATCAGCTTCCTAATCGTACGAACATCACCGCTTCTCCATCAGCCATTCTTCATCAGGTGTGGATAGCTGACGATTCCGAAGCTGATAAGGCCAACGTAGTTTTTGGCGAAACGTCCAAATAAAAGAAGTTTTTGAAGTGAATTGGACCTTTCTTCCCTGGATTTCACCTTCCCTGGATTTCGCCAAAGAGAAAATAAGGACGAAATAAAGATCCTGGATATCAACAATAGAACTTTGATTTTGCACGATTTGCGTTTTCCTTACTCAATTTATTCAGATAATATCTTCTCTCTACAACTTCTCTCCCACCTTCAATTCCCCTCATCGCCATCATTCTTAGTATAGTACTATAACTAGCCTCGTTTATCAATAAGGAAGCATGTTTTTGTTGAGATAAAAAAATACGACTTTTTGCAGGTTTATTTGTAATTTTTCTGTGTAATGTAACGTTGAAAGAAATTATTTCTCCGAAAATTTTAATTCTATATATGGACCATTTTATTTTTTATTGTACTCGAATTTCGAATTATATAGGTAGTTAAAAGGAATTTTGATTTTGTTAGCCAATGTTCTGCTTCAAGTTTTTCTAGCCAGCCTTTGTAGTTTAAAAGTGTATATTAACATTCTGAGTGTTCATTTACATAATTTTTGTTTATGTGTTTATTTTTGTTTAATATTTGTGCTGTATTTATTGGTGTTTTTACTTTGGCAATGTAACTAAAACTCAGATATTTTGTATTCTGTTCGTATAGTTCATCTGTGTTAAGTTCAATTATTCTACCTGCAGTTCGCTCAAGGAAAATTGGGCTCGTAATTTGTTAATAATTCCAGTTTCAAGGATAGCATTGCAGAGGCATGCTCTAATCTCTAATTTTGAAAACAATTGGGACTTATTTGCAGAGGAGAATAGTTGAGACAATGTGATTAGTGTTTATGGCAATCCGTGACATCTGTCAAATTAGCTCACTCTACTTACCTGTACTTCATCACGCTAATGGAAAATAAACCCCGATGTTCGTATCTGTTTCAATTTCCATTTGCTTACACACGCCCCAAAGCTCACTGAGTTCCGAAAGGTAATCCAAAGCTTCTTTTTATTCCCTATCCAAACCTACGAGGGATCACCCTCTTTGATGCACACGTGTAAATTTTCAATCCAGATTCACTCTTCAAGGTGTACTCTCTTCCCTTACGTTTGCTTCTGTTACCCCACGTCCGTACGCCTTCTTTCTTTGTTTTCATTCTCAGCCACCTTGTTTTCGTTTCGTATCATATTTTCAACTTCCGAGATCTCCCTTCAAATTTTTATCTTCTTTCTGAGAAGATCAGTGAACCATAATTGGCACGTGCTGCAATTGATACTTCATGTGTCACCTAATACGTGTAGTCATAATATAGAAGGGAAAAAACTGAACGACCTACTGCCTATTTCACTGCTGAATGCTACAAGTAACCATGGTTACTTGTCCTCGAGTGTGATCCGGACTGGAAATGTCCTTCGGAAGTGGTGTCGAAAGTGCAATTCGATTTAGGCTATCACATAGGGTCGGTTGGTGTTACAGGTTGGTCGTCTGATTACTATCGATTTTTCAGCACCGAGAATTGAATTATTCGCTCCAGTAGATCTTGAACGAACATTTACGTAAGTTGAAACCCCCATCTGAAGACTGCGAGGAAAATATACAGCTTTAAATCTCAGTAGAACCGTAGGTAAAAATTGACGGCAGCCTTCTTTTTCATTAAAAAATTTACATGATTTTGTTTCCAATTTTGGATTATTATTCAATAATAAACCATTGGAATTGCTCAAGAAAAATGCAGCGAATGATTGCAAATGAGTGGTTTATAATTCCAGCACACCTTTTAAACTACGAATTTCCCCCAAAAATATCCTTAAAAATGATTTATGTAGCGATTTGGCTAAAGAAGTGTTGACGGCGTGCGCCGAATTTTTTTTCGAATTGGATATTCGGATTCTGCATGCGTTGAGACGTAAAACATCAAATTTTGAAGGGAGTTACAAGGGTTTATTTTTGAATAATTAACCAAAAATGATCGGATATCGAAATTTCAATAATTTTACAAGATTATGCGTTTTCAAGATAGGTTTTTTTTTTTAAATTCTTGGTCTTACAATGGCTCAATTGTTGAGCCAAATACTTGATAGTTACCGATATTTCATATACGTATAATTATGGTTACGGGGAATGTTATTTTCCAATGTTTTTGAAACATAGGTGAGTTTATATAAATTTATAGACGATAGCTATATAATGTCTCTCAAGTTATCGCATTTTTGAAAATTTGCTATGATGGGTGTAACTTGAAAATTTATGAAGCCATAAAAATCGTTTTATACTCGATATACTCGATAGAAGGGTTTTTGCTAGTAACTAAAATCATCTTCTTTTTAATTAAACGAAATTGTTTGTCATAATTAGATACGATTTGAAACCCCCAATGGTAGTTACTCGATGAATAATTGAATTCGACGTGAAATTCACAATTGCGGTACTCGAGATTTTGTAAGGTTTCACAATACCTGAAGTAGTTTTTTTCCCCGAAAACGATCAAAAAACGGTCATTCGATCCTAAACAAACATTTCTTTTCATTTCAACAATCTTCCTTTCCTTGGTCCTTTATGTTTCGATCAATTGTATTACGAACCTCTTCACTTGTACTTTTTAAAACAACAAAGAATTCCCAATACCTAGTTTATCTTAGGTATTTAATTTTCTCGCTACCGCTGAACGTTGTGCGGAGAAAATCCGCGTGTCCTAACTTTTGTGAGTTTTTTGTTCGTTTGTGTCATGCCCATAATAGGATCAGTTCGAGCCCGTTTTGGCAAAGTAACTATAGAAAAGGACATCAATAGCAAGCCTTTCATCTTCAACGGGGTTAAAACCTTTTTTCAGCTTTTTTTCACCACCAGTTTCGAGAGCAAATACCTCAATAAAATAGAGCTCGATGATTTTAACCAATAGGATTACATCGAAGGCTTCGAATGAAAACGAACAGCTCTGCACACATAGGTATAACCTTTCAGTAGTGGAGATCTCCGAGTAAATGCAGTGAATTCATTCCGAACCATGTTCCTCGCTCCCGATTTTCTGATCAGTCCCGAAAATAATCAGAAAATAATGAATTCAACTAATCGGGGGTTTCGTTGGACCGAAAAATTGAAAAATAAAACACAAGCGAAACAGAAAAGACTTACGAGATTCCAGTTACTGAACCGGGCTGATTATAATTGTAAATGAGCGTTCGGGCTCTGAAACAGCGTTGTCGTTGTAGTGCCTAATCAAAGTGAAGGAGGCTTCACTAAATCATAAAATAGAACCCCCTTTTGCTCGGTAGGATTTTTTTCTTGCCTAGGAAATAATGAGATGAGAGTTTCAAGGGTTGTAAAAGGTGCATTGCTGTGGTTCATTGGGACAGGTAGGGACTAGATACCTCCTAACTGTCGGAAACTCGAAAATTCGGATCACTTTAGCTCGCCGCAAAGCTCCTCTATCCAAACGATGATCGGCACTAATTACATTATTGCTAATTATACGCGTTGAGGGAGAAAACTAGTTTACTTTATTATCGTCCAAGCATTCGCCACTATTCTCGCCCAGTCACTATTCTCTGTTTATAGTTTATAGTAGTAGTAGTTTATAGCTTGGTGTTTATAGTACCTAGTTTCTCAACGACACAATCTATACCTGTATTATAATCGTAGCAAATTTTATTGTAATAATTTATTTCAAATTTTATAAATACCTTTCTGTTTTTGATTACATTCAATTTATTTTCGAAATTCATTTCTTAGTAAATGCTCTAGTGCTAGTCCATCGGCGATTTTCCTTGGACTATTGTATCGTTTTGAGTTTAATTCTTCGAATTTTTGAAATTCGAATTTTTCGAATTTTCGCTGACGAGGCAGTGAGAGGCGGAACAGCTGGAAGGAAGATGGCAAACAATTGTAATCCGGCGTTCCTATCGGGAACACTAGTAATTACTATAGCTTAGTGTTGAAGGGGTAGAAAAACAAGCTAATATACCTGCAGGCTGTAGATATCAAATGGTTTGACACAACCCAAATGATGGCCGAACGGGCAAAAGTGCTCTCTCTAATGAAACCTGATGACCATGAGAAGTATAGTAACTGTGTTTGAAGCAATCCATTTAGAGTATTCTCCTCTTTCATTTCTAATGATTTTGAAATAGTTAATTATTGAGTTTTTATAAACACTATATCTCACGTTGATAACGGTAGAAGTATTTTCTAGTTGTCAACTTGTAATGCATTTATTTCTAAATGACAACTGTAAAAATAAAGACGAACAGGATAGAAATTCTTTGCAAACGTTCCGGTAATTAAGAAAAAATTATAACAGCGTTTTACGTTTTTTTTTTCTACTTGTAGAGCACATTAACAACGTTATAACAAAGTCTGCTCTAGACGGATGCAGAAAATAGGTTATCCTCACTGATGTTGGTCGGAATACTGTAAATTATATTCAACGGTTCCTTCTCCACGTGTGAGTAATAATGTCCAGAATGATGTATAACGTAATAATAAAGATCAACTCACTTTTCACTCGGTATAACGACTCCTTGCCCCTTCATCACATTCCCCACTTAATTCGTACTTGATGGAAAATTAATTGGCGCTCAGGCTCGAATCACTAGGCCGATATCGTCTTCAGTAACATAATTATCATTACCAATGACTAGGGTTTCTCAATTTTTTTTCTAAAGTGGGAGCATTTAACCAGTACAACATCTTCTCGTTAATGATCATTCATTATTTAATTCATCGAACGTTACCTACTATCCTTTTTTTTAAATCTTTCCTTCTTGTTGAGAACGAGGAACAACTGAGTGACCATCTTATAGATCGTGGAAACAGTGGTAATAACGACAACTTCAGAAATAAATAAAATGTATTCATAGTAATTTGATAGGTCAACAAAAATTTAGACACAATGGAATACAAATGCATTACTTACGTTGACTTTTAAACATTTTCTGCTTGCTCAAAGCGATTCAACTCCAACAACAGAAAGGGGAAAGCTAAGATTAGTTTATTTTTGTACTTACAAGTGGATTTGTTCCGGTATAAGTTACTTTTAGAACGGAGGTGAAAGAATTTTGCTTACATTTTATGCAACCTCTCAAGGAATAGATTGTGGATCGAAGGATGAGAATCGTAACGCTCAAAGCACAAAACGGAATCACAAGAAAGGAACGTATAGGTCTCTATAGAGACAACCTACCTCACCTACGTATTGGTTAATTTACCTCGCCATGCGAAGGGAGTCCATAACTAGGTAAGAAAGAGGCCCCAACATCGGGTTTCAATTATTAACTTTTTTCGATCACCTAAGCGAATTAGCATGCCAGATAGAACTCTGAGCTCATATACTTCAACAATAGCAGTAACAACGCTTCGGATTACGACAATGAATAAATATTTAGTAAGTTTACAATGAAAATCCCTTGTGATGGTAAGAGAGACTCAGCTTTTTCGAAAATCATTTCCCATCAGTTGATACTAGGGAGTTTTGCTTTTACCAGTGTTTTTCCACGGAGGCCGAGGGGAGTATTGGTTACTTTTGTAAAATCATTCGCATCTAATGGTTACCTTCATAATATGGACTGTGAATTCTCTCTATAAGAAACGTATGATTTTACCAGGTAACCAAAACTCCTCACGGCCTCTGTGCAAAAATACCGGTAAAAGCAAAAACTCCCTATTGAGACGGGGTTTCTCGTCAACTTTTTATGCTTGTACGTGGCAATTGTTGAGTACCTACTTGGTTGAATTTCCATCACAAGTATTTATTTACAGTGCTGTTCAAGAATACAGTACTTAATACCCAACCAGAGAAATGAAGTGCGAATATAACAACTTCGAAAAAATAGCATAGCATGTACATAATATGTGTACCCCTAGGTAGCAAATAATCCGATAAATATCGGTTATGAGAAAATATTGATCAACACGTATAAACACTAATGTAACTTCCGATAAACTTCAAATTACATTCAACTTTATATGAACGCTTTCTCATTATTTGCTGGAACAAGGCATGGTTTAGAATTACGAAAATAATCATACTCCCCCACGACGAGATGTCAAACCAAGCAACGTGAATGTAAGCCGGCAATGTGATCTGTTCCATAAAAAAATGCCAAGTCCAATGATGAAACAGAAAAAATGTAAATTATTCGTGAAAATAAAAATTATTCGAATGAAATAAACATACAGACAGTAGTGATTACTCTTATAAACCACATTCATCAACCGAATGACACTCACAAGCGACGCGACACGGATGACTGACGCGACCTGACGCGACAAAATTATCACATGACGGAAAGGGACAAAATCACAAGACGGAGCTGTGTGAGGGAAGGAGTGTTGTTGAGAGGAGGATCGTGCAGGACCGCTAGCGCCGCCCATCGCCCTAAGCGAGACGAGTATCGACCAGATTTCATACAGTACTTCCAATTTTGTCTGTTCGGGCAATTGTTTAAACAACGGCCTGGAAATATTCTGATTTCTACAGGATTTCATCGCAATTAGCGCTCGAGGTTTTACGACGCGTTGTAGGAGAGATGTATCGTCACCTTCTATCATAGAACAATGCTCTGAGCATTCGCCACCTGCCACGCCAATTCTGTTCATGCAACATTATTTTACGCATTTTATTACAAGGCTATCACTTCATCCCGAAAAATAAAGACTCAAGGAATGTATGATCATTGAAAAATGAATGATACTCAATCAAATTTACAGATAATGTTGCCCCAGTGAATGTGCAAAATTAGCTTTTATTGAATTTTGGATAACGATTGGATAAAACCGTTCAAAGTCTTTTCTATTTTGTTATTTAACAGGCTATATGAGTAATTATTTTTTAACGTTTGAGGTCTTAAAATGTTTGTCATGTCGAACAGATGGCGTTTGATTATTTATCTATTGGGTCACACACCGTACCTCCACGTTATGAGCTTTTTTCACTATTTCACTCTTGCGTATTTGGTATTTATATTTTTACAGGCCGCAAGACTCAATATATTTTAACCCCCAAGATCTTGAAATGTTTGGGGCGACGATAAATGACGAGGGATTTTGATCGCATGGGTCACATACCGTCCTTTCCGGGTTATTTGCATATTCTTAATAAAAGATTATTCGCCTAACGATAAAGCTGAATAGATTGTTTTTGAAGACCGTTCCTACAAGTATAGAATTATTTATATAGCTTCAAAAATTCTCGAGCTATACCCTCTCATGCTAAATTGCAGAAAATCTTGTCAATTCAAGACAAAAGCTGTGATAACTTGGGAAACGTTGAAGCTATTATCTCCGCAATGGTTTCATTCGATTCAGCGTCCATTAGTCTATAGAAATAAATACAAACACACCTCTGTTTCCCAAAACGTTGGAAAATATAAATATTCTTCTCCTCAAAACCCCCAACAATACCCCTAAATTGAAGTGGCGATTTAGTTAAATAACTGAGCCGTTGCCAGACTAAGATTGATTTTTGGTGAACATTTCAAGAATTTATCTTTCGTAGTTGCCTTAGAAAAGTGTTGACAGCGTGTACAGAAATTTTTTTTAAATTGGATTGTATGAGTTTCTTGATTTTATAATTGGTTTTATACCTGCAACTGACTTAAACATGGAGGTACTGTTGTGATCTATTCACACCACTGGTTTTGGTATAGTGCTTCAAAATCTTCAAGAAGTTTAAATTTGAAATGATCTCTACCTCATTTCGTTCTATATATATCGTCCTCTGCAAGGCAGAATGTCCTACGTAAGGTGCCATTTTTTGCAATTTCCAGTAATGATACCGTTGGATTCTGAAAACATCTATGTAGATTATTGTCGTAAGCGATATATCACTCCAAAGCAGTCAAAAATAGCCTCAAAGTTTTCACATCGTGTCCACCGGTTCGAAAAAAAATCGTAACCACCAATCACTCATCTTTCAACCGCAAAAAAAATCGATTAGAAATAGCAGACGTAATATATCGTGTCAACCTTGTGGCTCTGCCGCCTACGATATTTTCAATGCGGTTTTAGCCTATATAAGTTGTCCCAGGTATCGTAACCGACAAGGGAGTATCGAATCGCAAGTGCCACCCGCAAATCTGGGCAAAATATTGCACGCGCCTCAAGGTGTGCCGTATCTACAACAATTCTATAGTCCTTGGGGACAGCAAAAATAGCTTAAGCCACATTTCCTAAGGAAACGACCCCTTCGTATAAACCTTTCATATTTTTTTCGCACGAAAATCGAAAAAAATAGAGTTTAATGTATCTAAAAATATCAGTCTTGAAAATATAATCGCGCTACCTTGGTTTTCGCGTTTTACTTCTCCCCATTGAATTGTCAAAAGTTCGCTCCAACATTTTGCCTTCCACGGAACAATGTCAAGTGAACTGAAACAAGCGGCTAAAATGCAATTTTTAGCAGTGCTCGCTTTGTTTTCAAGCCATGTTCAAGATTTGTTTGCACATGACCAAACATCTAAGGGGTGATTGTAAACAACCAATATCGCAGGCTCCAACCTTAAACGCGATTATCGCGCCTTATTAATGTTTCGCTGCAGAGCTGTCAATTTTTAAAGCTGATTGGAACGTATGTGGCATTTTTTTAATCATCAGGCAAACTATAATTTCGGCTCAAACTCAAGCAAATTTTTTCTTTCTTCTTACGATAGTTCTAATACGATAGTTATGGTAGAGTGAAAAAATAGGTACCCTTGAAGTGCGGAGCACCCTGCACAATTTTTTGTAGAATGTTTATATCTAGAGGCCGGGTCGTTGATGTATAATTTAAGGAGATTTTGATTTTCGTGTTGCTATCTAAAAAACTTCGGTCAAATTAATCTGATGATAGATGTTCAGTTGAAAATTATTTCGCAGGATAAAATGTTCCTTTTTTTTAATAATTTTATTTTTATTTTCGTTCGCAGCTTCATCGAAAACGACTCGGCCGGCTTCGATATGCAGAGCTATGGGTCCACCTCTCTCTCATCTCCCACCCTTGAAGGCATCCTCGGAGGTGGCCCCCTGGCGCCGGCAGGCGTGGCTGAAACTCGACTCCGCCCATTTTTTATCTCTCTCACCCAGGGAATAGTATCGTATGTTCCATCTCGTTCACACTCAATGCCATCTTCCCATTCTGTTTTACACGCTACACATCAGATCATTCGTCTCTCTCATTCTCGTTCCATACCCTCCCTCATGTTTCCCGTACTGCGCCCACAAGGCGTCCGCCACGAGCAAGGAGCCTCAGGGCGTTAGTCGCCCGACGGAGTCCGGCCCCTAAGGGAATTCAACTTTTACTACTCTCATCGAAAATCTTCAAACACCAAACTCCAAATTCATACTGAAAACACTACTTTTTCTACCTATCAAAAGTTTCAACCGCGGTTCTATGTGTTCCGACAGTACACATTCAACACGCCAAGTTTACGAAAATTCCTAATTTTCTTCTGAACGAGAAACATACGGTATTTTCCGGGACGAACTTGTTGAGCCACGTTTTTAGGCGTTTTTTCGGTTTTCGGGCAACATCTTCGAAAATCGTCTAAAAATGTATATCGACGAAACGAGGCAGCATTATTCAATGGTGAGTCCTTATCTGATAATCTACTCAACTTATTGGAGGAAATTTAGAATAATATCAGTTTCGGAGAAATGTCTTGCAAATCACACATGAGAGTGAATGAGAAAAATGATTTCAATTACGACATTCTATCTGCATCGAATCGATAAAATACAAAATGCATTATGGAATCCGTTTTGAAGTTTTATTGCTCGTAGGTCTGTTGAAATCGATGCAATACTATAAATAGATGATAACTCCCCGTTGATGGGAGGGAAAAATTACAAACGTAGCAGCCAAGTTTAAAAAAAAATAAATAAAAATAAAACTGGTTAGGTTTTAAATTAGTTAGATCTTCGATAAAAATTTTCTATTGTTGTAGGATGATTTTTCGAACGTGGATTTTTGTACAATTTCTTCTAGTTAAATGCGAACGAATTTGCTACACGGATAGTGGTTACCACAATAATTTATCTTTAAAGGAACAGCTATTTAAGTAATGGGAATAATTTTTTCGTTTCTATAAAATATAAGATTTCGCCTTCATTTTTCAAAAATATTGAATGATGGCGCACGAGTTCACTAATCATAACAAAATTTATGGCCAATAAAAAGGTCGAAGATTGATGGTGTAAAAAAGTTTTTGAATTGAATTATGGAGTTGACTATTGAGAAAATGAAAAAAGGAAAGATCATCTCCCTAATAACTTTTAAAAACAATTTCTCGTTCCGAGGCAAATCTATTTTTTGACTAATTTATTGAATAAAAATTTTCACTGATCTATCAAATCAACAACCACCGAGCCCTCGAAGAATTCTATTGTTCAATCATCGAACTAATTTTTCAGTATATAGAAATCGCATATAAAAATCATTGTCGACATTATAAGTTTACCTAACTGAAATGAAATTAAAAACTAAATACATATACATACTTAATTCATATCAGTAGAGAATTCTAAATAATCCAAAAATATTTCAAACATCTGTTTTAGGTATGATTTCAATTATGAAGATAACAAGCAAATATTATTTTTTATCAAACAATAAAATTTCTGAAAATATTGCTTTTTATATTGGTAAAAAATATTACTAACATGTTCTACTGTTTAAATCATTTTAGCTCATCCGTTTCGACCATCAGTTTTGGCTTTGACAAAACACACATATTTAAAACCCCATTTAAACTCCAAAAACCCAATAAACTGTCTTAAATATATCATTTTTCAACTTAATAACATTTTAAAAAAAATCGTAACATTATAATAATGGGCCCCAATACAATTGTGACAACACATCAAATATTTGTCGTGCAAATAATGGTGCTGTATTTTAACCTAAAAGCTCTACATCGATCTAATAATAGCAGACATGATAGAAAAAACTTTTGCAAAATAATGTATTCTCCGCTAGCGGCGTAACACACGGGAACGTTAACTCAGAAATGAAATAACAATAATTACATGAAGCGCTAACTGGATAATAAATATTTATAAATAAAAACGTTCAGTTTGTTCTATGCAATCCCATTTGAGAGCAGACGGATTAAATGATAATAATTAGTTAAAATGTGCCACCAATAAATAAGTGTTTGTGTTAGTAACATTTCGGTGGATTTTTCCTTATCCAACGAAAAACTTTTGATAACTTTTTTGGTTGAAATTATTTTTACCGCTTCCGCGTTTCTTCATAAATGTTATGTTTCATACCATTCGTTAAAAGATTTGCTAACCCCCTCACAACCCTAGATCCACGTTTTTTTCATGATATGAATTCTTCCCAAATTAGGATTTCATAAAAGCGCACTCATATGAGTATGCTTATGTTTTTTGGAAGTATTAACTACCCATTATTTTCAAATCTAATTTAGATGCGTGGCAGAAATATTCCAAAATTTCCTCTTTGCACAAATAGGGACGTTTCCTCTCAAAAATTTTCTGGCATAGTTCAACTGTCAAAATTTTGGCAAGTGCTAGCAGCGCAATCATTCAAAAATACTGGCAGAGGTGTAGAAAAGAGATCAGGGATATTAGTTTATACGAAGCTACCCGTCTATTTTCTGAACACTAATTAAACTCATCGATGAAAATCGTGATGTGTAATCCAGTGGCACGTTTTGGAGGATTCCCTACTGTGCTTAAGAAGTCCGATGATGTAGAACCCCAAGGAACGTGACTCGGTTCCCAACTGCGTTTTTTCATTTTCGTGATTGGACCCTCATTGCTACCTGTCTTAGGTTATCCTCTCGGAGGAAAAAAGTGATAATTGTTCGCTTCCGCGGTCCAGCCAGAAGCTGATGGCGGTTTTATTTTCCTTTACTTCAGCGATCGAAGAATTTTTGCAAAATGACCGTAACTTATTCTAGTCATGGCAACAAAAGCTGAACAGTTTGTGGGGCTGTACTTGTTGACGGATAGAGTGACAAATCAAGACAGACAGGCTTCCCGAGGGTGAACCTCGCATGTGGTCTCTCCTCTTCTCACGTACTTGAGATCAATAAAAATCCTCGGATCGATGTTACCGCCTTTGTGGACGTTGTGGCCTCGCTGCCATCAAAACTTTGACAAGCTCGTAATCTTAACTAGGTGCTCTACAATAATGTTTTAGATTTAGATGATAAGACATAATAAAAATAGAAATAAAACTCTTTGCGTTTTTATTGTGTACGAACCTCAAGTAGGTATGGAATAAATTCTCTCAATTTTTTCTTATCGAGAGAACTTTGACGTAGGTAGGTATTGCAATGCAAAATTATCAGATTTTTTATATTATAACATGAAATCCCTATATTTACGTGTGGTCATGCACGAATAATTAATCGTCCAACACACCTCTTCCGAATAATTAATTATAATATTAGAAAATCCCAAAATATTATGATGCACATTTTATGATGATGTTTTCAAAATGGTCATCATCTCTTTTTGTGCGTAGAGTGTATAAGCACAGGCCACCAACTAGTTTGCGACAAAAATGCCTCCAAGCAATTTTATTCTTCCTCCAAAAATACCGTCCAAAATTGTTATTATTTAATCTAACCGCTCCTTGACTTCACAATTCTTGAGCGATTCCATGTCATTCGGAATTCTTTTTCTTTTTACTTCATGTTTACGTAGTAAATGGAAGTATTGTGATCGTCTGAAAAGTCAAATGCGGAGTGGAGATGAATTTGGAAGATATGTTCACAGAACCATACTCAGAAACACTTTCTGAAAGAGTGTCTTTGTGTTTGTGGTAAAAAAAAACCACATAAATCGTCATAACTCCGTGAAAAATGAATGAAACTCAACGACATTTTCAGAGAATGTTTTCCTAGTGAATTAGCAAAATCAACCATTTCAGGATTTTGGATAACACACGGTACTCCCGAGATATAACTGTACAAAGTTTTTTTCTGTTTCGATTTTTGTAGGCTATGAGAGTCAATATTTAAACGCTGATTGAACCTATTTTACAAAACGTGGCTTGCATTGTTATGTTAGGCTCACATTGCACTTCCTCATTATTATCCTAATTGGTATTCAATTACAGTTGTAGAGTAATAACGTTGCGCCCTTACTAAGAGCTTCTTGATTTTATAATTGGTAATTCCTGTTACCGACTCAAACATGGAAGTACTGTGTAATCTATTCACACCACAGGTTTTTATGGCTAACGGTTCGGAGAAGTTTTCCCGATGAGCGCCCCTGAAAAATATCCGTATTCGCTCTGAAAAATCGCAGAAAAAGGAAAAATTGGTTAAAAATCTCTTCAAGTTCGTTGATCAATAATACTTTTTCGACGTGCCCTCACTAGGCATCGAAGCTCGCGGACAGAGCAATGCGTTCTCGCATGATGCTACTTATATGCAAGTTGGTGTCGGCTCTGAAATAAGATCGGTCGATAGTAACCGTGAACAGCCAAAGATTTATACCGAGCGTGAAATTTTGATTGAAACCTTATAAGAGGCCATGGCACCATTAAAATAAGATTCAGAAGCTGCGTCTTGCTGCGAGGGTCTGCATGAGCGCAGCATGACGCCGTGCTAGCTCAGCGTGAGGTGCAAGTGTGAACAGGCGCGTGGCCCTTTTCATGTGTTTACAGGTAATAATACGTTCTCTCACCTTTTACTTAAGCGTTTGAAATGGCAGTAAAACTAAAGAATAATAATAATTCTTAATTCTAATTTCTAATTCTAAATTGCCAATACCTTTTCGATCTATATGCTAAAGAAAGAATTCTAGAACAACTTTTCGTTTAACGATATCGATTTTTTTTAAATGAAAAAGAAGATCTATATAACTAAATTTTGTCGGTTGCAGAAAATTCTACGCAGACATTTTTATGATGGTTTACCAAATGTGAAAATGAGTGAATACTAGACTCAAGGGGACCGAAAGAATCAGACAGTTCAGAAGCAATTATTTTATTATCAACCTATGTAGTTATATGATTTTACTACTGCTTACCTACATCTTTTTATGGCTGATTTTATGCATAGAATATGGTATTTATCTATTTTAGCAACATCATATTCCCTTATTTCAAAGATTTTTTGTTCCTATTCATTGAAAAAGCTGAGGCTAAAATGCGAAGAGCTAGTCCAAATTAATTCTTGGAGGTCATCATGTTGAAGCGTTTTGGGAAATAGGCGTCTTGAGGTTAATTCTTCCCACCATATATTTCTTTGCCCGTACGTGTACTGTACCGTCTTGAACTCAATCGCACTCAAACTAAGTCGCCTAAACAGTACATTTAAATTTAAGTATTTGTCATCATTAGGAAAAATGTTTCCTTCCGAAACTCCATCTCGATATCATACTGAATTTTGCGTTACCAACCATTTTTATATTTTTATATCATGTTGAAACCCATATTTAGTATGACATTTTATATCATATATTACTCATCCTATTATTACCATCCTCATCATGGAGTTCATCAATTTCATATCTAAGGACATTTCTGAGGTTACCCTTCAGGGTTTGACCGACTGATTAGGCTCATTTGTCACAGACCTCCTCATCGGTCCCAGGAGTCTATATCGAAAAACGCTCCCTCTGGTGTGACCAAAACCTAAAATAGCCGTGAAATTGAGGCTTACAGTAAAAGATTCGTTGTAGCGAGTGATAGGGGACTACAGAACGCCAATTTGCAAGCTAAGGATGGCCCAAGGGTGGTCTTTATCTACTATGCGGTCAATTAGACTTGGAAAATGTTAGTCAAAGGCTCAACCCTCCGAGTGTCACCCTATGGGTCCCTATGGGACAGAGTATACGAAAAAGATAGACCGCTTTTTTATAGCATAATGCTATTAAATTATAAAAGTGTATAGACCCTTGAAGAAGAGGTTCTACGCAAGGGCTAGTAACGTATAGTGCGATCGCATTGCCCTATTCTGAAAGAAAGCGATTTATAAAGGCTGTTAAACACAGGTTTGGCAGTATAGGTGACACTTGAGTGTAACAGTTCGGTCGTTTCTTTCAACCGCTGAACAAAAGTTTAGTATGCTACTAAATTACTCGATCAGCCAATGTTGCAGGTATTCGCACTCCAAACATGAATAGTATGTAATCGATGCATAACTGCTGTGAAGTAATCGAAGACAAATTCTTAGTCAAGCTCGTGAGTGCAAACCCGCTTTTCGCTCTGAAACGTACATTTCTTTAACTTCACGACACCTCAAAAAATAACATTTTATTCCATCTTGGAAGCTGACAGCATCCGTAGTCTCCCGCCGTCGCTCTGCGACCCAAAAATACATTTACATAATATACAAAATTCTCAGTCAAGTAACAATTCACGACCACCACTTGAACAACAATCAAATAGAGATCACACTGCGAAATGATTCATCTCTTAGAGAGATAGATTGGGGGCCAAGTCAAACGAACAACTGTCACCAAACGTATCTTCAAGTTTTTTTAGTTTTTAATCGGCTTTTGATTGCATTCGGAAGGGGAGGCTCAAAGAAAGATCGCTCTTTATGCAAAATGTAATTACATTAGGTGTCTCAGAACGGAATGATCTGTACAATTATGGATCGATGTATGACATAGAACCAGATAAGTTTCGCATTTTTCGCTCGTCTGTGGAGAAAGAGAGAAATTCGACATTTTCAAGTCAGTATAATTTATGTGTTCAAGTCAATTTTCTCGATCGCAAAAAAAATTTCAACGTGCCGAAAAATAGTTGTTGAAGTTAATTGAATTTAACTTCGAGAGTCTTTTCGTAGTTGAAAGTTTAGAAAAAAAATTCATTGCTAGGGAAGTGTAAATAGCAAAAAGTACGAGTGGAATAATTATACGCGTCCAAAAAAAAATTTCTGCTCGTCGACATGTTTTTTTTTTCGCGAAGGCGACACTATAAAATGATTTGAAAGCGTATCTGAAAAGAAAGTTTCAAGTTATAATGTCGACGTTGTTATCAAAAACATGAAAATTTGAAGACAAATGCCGTTTCCCCCTATTTTATTCCGCTCCGTAAATATCAACTTCGAGGTTGGTCGGACTAGTTCTAACGAATTCTTTCAATACTATTAAATAGTATTGAAAGAACTCGTTAGAAGAGTAACTGTCTAAATTTTAGACAGTTACTCTTTCTTATTGAACATTCGAGTTGAAGTACGTTTCACTTCAATTTTTCTATTCATCAACTTGGCATTTTCAATTAATGATTCATTTCAGCGTTGTTCTTATATGACGAAATACGTATACCACCGGGGATTAAAATTTAACAAGTAATAATTTCTTTAGTTTCATTTTCCATGAAATTGGTAATGCCAGTAATTATTACCAATATTATCCTTCAAAATTCGATCAAGCCTCATGTTTCCTACACGCGGAGAAAACTTTGAGAAAAAATAAAGAACTAGGTTTGATTAATCATAGTCAATATCGTTACATTTAAGTCCATATCCCCACCATTGATTCTAATAATTATTCATAAATTCGACGCCCTTTTTTTGAATTTCTAATGCATCTGGAAGACGAGACGGTTCGTATGTCCGATGTACTTAAACATAAGTCTTCCTCGTGTCGAAGGTAGTATACCAGAAAAAATTGACTGCCACCCCCAAAATATACATAACATCTCTGGACAAGAGACCAAAACCTTTTTAAAGACATGCACGAAATTGCCGCAGGGTTGCCTTTTTTTCTTTTGATACCTTCATACCTCGCTCGGACCTGGAGGCTATTTTTTATCCCATCGGAAAAGAGATACTAATTATTGCCCAATCATAAAAATCTATGAAAAACGCCGAAGGGGTTGATTTTGAAAGGAATCAACCGAAGAACAGAAGAATAATACGCAGTAATTATTCCGGCCTTATGATAATGAGGTGCTGCGGAGAAGATAGAAGGAGGCATATTTTGCCCTAAGGAAATAAGTTCGAAACCTCCGAAGGTAACCTTTTTAGTATCCTTTTTCACCTGTTGCAACATGAATATGAATATACTATTTGAGATTTATGTCTCTTAATGAGGAATAGCCGCGATCAAAGAACAATATGGATTAAATTGTAATAATGCAGGTAAAAATAGTATACAACTCGTGAAATCTTGTGTTAGAGATTCTTTCAAGCTAGTTGCTATTCAATTCTTTTTCAAAATAAACTAGCTAGTACATTTTTACGTTCTGAACGCTCCCGGAGCTAGTAAAAAAGCCTCACACCTCATGGACAATGTCCACTTCATAAAACGTCCAAATGAACAAAAAAGTCCCCTTAAAAATCTCGCGCACTGATTTCCTCCGGTCAAACTCTATAATCTTGCACCAATCCTAATTTTAACCTCCGCTCGCAATTTTACCATAAAGGTCGGTTTTATCTCCCTTTAAAAACGTGTAATCATAAAAAAGAAAGAAAAGGCGGCATTTCTCGCACGAGAATTGCCAGGAACTCATAATGGCCCGGTGTTCAGGGTCTTGGACTCTTGCGGGTACCGCTTGATGGTAATGATAAGGTAGGTTTATCCAAACTGCCGAGGTTCATCCCTCCTCCACATCCAACAAAAAGGGCCCAGGCCGTGCCTGCGAATCATAAAAATCTGTTATTTTCGCCTGTACCTACGAAGAAACGAGACGGTTAACAGAAGACTGCGAATAACACGGAAAATAAAAACAAAATTAAGCAACTTCATTAATGCGAAAAGTGTTGATAAACTTTGTTCTTGTGTGCGATGTGAATTTCAATGTCACGATGGTATGAATGATTTTGGTGATACCTAAGTTGAAAAAATTTCATACCCAGAGGATCTTCGCTACTTTCAAACCGGGTTAAAGTTTTCTACTTCAATCTGATCTCGATGTTCCACTCTTTTTTCATTTCGTCGACTAGAGAAAACAAAGCGTGGTCCTTGCATATTATACTGGGTGTATATGATAAGGTGCGCTGTACATCAACCATGTATTCCACAAATAATTTTCAACAAAAAGTGTCAAAAATGCCGAAAAATTCGTATGAATGCAAAAAAAAAACTGCTAATTGCGGAAGAAACTTTTTATAGAAGAAGAAAATTTTTATAGAGCAAAAAAAAATTATAAAAATAAAAATGGTTTGGCACTTGAAAGATAGGAAATGAAAAGTTCATTCCAACCATACCATCAGATTTGAATTCGTTGTGAAATAACTTAAGGCGGTTTTGGTGAGGTGAGGGGAAATAAAAAATCAAAGGTTAATCGTCATAACCACTTATACCACTTCTCTCGAGATACAATGGGATCAAATCAAGTGATTAAAGTAATAATATCCTAAAAAATCAGTAAGTACTATCATGTGTTCTGCGAGCAAATAAATAGGAAACGATAGCGTGATTCCAAAAATCATTTTTCCTCTGGTAGAGGTGGAAACGATTTTTTCCTACAAATCTGGAGTGAACAAGGAAGCTCTTTATTAAACTTGGGAACAGTTCTAGAAGGGGAAAGCTGGGGGGATATTGCTCGAGGTCTGTGTATTTTAGACGCGGTGTGGATGAGGAAATGAGAGAAATATTCCCTCTACCCCTCAGGGCAGGCAATGCAACCCCTCTTGTGCACAACCTGAGGCTATATTCTACCCTCTCATCTTTTGTACACTCCCCTTGTTATACTATCCACTCCGTTTAATATTCAACCGGCTTCATCTTACATTGGGGCCGGATCAGTTTGTTGATGTAATTGTGGATAGGCTGGATCTATCCGTAGTATCCATTTTGCAAAGCTGGTTTGAAAACTAGATGCGGCTGGAAAATACTTTCTGGCGGCATCCGAAAAATGGCTTGCGCAATGTAAGAAATCTGATTAGATGTTCAGTCAGAGCCTAAACTGTGCAAATTATCGCCTTATTGAAGTATTTCAGATATATTTGAATGACTTAGAGGTTTTACCTCACTGTACTTTCTTCTTGCATAGTACTCGTATTACTTGAAAGCAAAAATTTTGTGTAAAAAAAATCGTTTGATAACTGTTCATTAGCCTAATTTCCAGATTTGTAAGGTAATGCGCGCTTAAAAATGGTTGCATACGTGTACAATCAGTACTGCGCTACAATATTTCTTAAACTTCTTCAATGGTTCCCATTGGCTCGGAAATGTCTACAATAGTTTATAAAATATAGTTTGTGATCTATAACTAAAACTTTTTTTCGCTTAAAGGTTAAAGGTATAAAAAATGAAATAAAAATTCCAGCGGTACGCACCAAACTCGCTATTTTTTAATTTTATTCAGCTGTCAAATTATTTCTACAAAATATTCGCCAACTTCGGGAGGAATTAAGCTTCATTTGGTCATTGTATATTCTAGTGGCATGTGCTAGATGAGAAATATTGGTACTGTTTGTACCCAGTTGCTTCTTAATTTTTTTGCCCCGCCAGAGAATCCTAGAATGATAATGGGCGGTTTGAGACTCGAGCCTTGTGAGGTTCCAACTAATGACTCCTATGAATAAATAATCACCGAGGGACAAGAGCTCACTAGAACAAAGAAACCAAAACTGACCTGACGCCTGATGTGAGCATTAAAATGGACAAGAGAAAGAGATGAGGTACAAGAGGAAGTGTTGGTGGAAGATGGTGCACCTGTCGCGGAATGCCGCCGAAATTCTTCTTTGACTTAGGTACCACTCATCATGCGGTGTAAGTTAATTCATGGAGGAATGCGTGAGTTTATAGTCAGTGTGTACTTGGTTCCAGCTCGATATATTAAGAAGGGTATACTCCAACGACCAAAACGGAAGCCTATGTTATAAAGCTAGATATTATATAATTAAAACCCTAAAATGACAACAATTAATTTTTTTTTCAACGTTATGGAAATTCTGTCTTCGGAAGAACATTTTGCATTTTGCTAAGTATTTCACAGCCGTTAAGATGAACCATTTGAACCACTCTTTGAAGGGATGACAAATTCAACGTTGAATTTTACATAAGAAATGCCATACTACTATATGCCATAGGTACTACATAATTTCTCGATACAATTTGGTGTAAGTTCTTAAGTTGTAACTCCTTCGAAAATGATTTTTCTTTATCACTAAAAAAAAAGAAAACCCCTAAAGATTATTTCTCAGACGATGTAAGAAATAAAAACAAACGCGCCATCGGAATTTACGGAAGTAAAATTATGATTTTGTTCAAATCGTTCAAACTTACCAACAAATTTATTTCGATTTTTACTTGGAAATGTTCAAGTTTTTATTATCTGCTTTTAATAATTTTTTAAATGTCATTTCGCCCATTTAGTGAGAGATGTTAAATGTGCGGGTCGATTTTGATCACAAATGTTGGTTTTACAAGCATTTCACGCACGATAATCGTCCTTGCAATTTTATTCCGTCCGTGCAAATAATATGTGATTTTTTCGATCGTTTAATTCGGTTCCGTTTCCTCCTCCAGGGATTTAAGCAAATATTCCTCCCTCTATTGGACATTTTAGATCATTCGATTTTTTATTACGGATGTACGTCCTACAGACTCCGCGTAATCTTCAATAATGCTCAACCGGTGCGAAATTTCCAACTAAAAATCCACTGCTCGCGGTCGCTCAACAACTGCACCACTTCCCTTACCCGTTCTAAGTTCCAATCAAAGAACGATTATGAATGACAGACAAATCATCGTTTTTCTGCGGCCGAGAAACCGCTTTGAAATCACAATCGTCTAAATGGAAATATACGCCGAAGCGTAGGTCGGCAGGGTACCCAACTTCCCATCTTCACCATAGCACCACTCAATCCCGTTCCACCTCCAAATGCCTTGGGCTTGGCTCGTAGGCAGGCGAGTTCTGCCCTCAAGGCGACTGTTAGGAACGTGCCCCGAACTTCTTTTTCGTTTTATCATATTTTCCTTTCCGTTCGCTTTATAATCATCGGTCTTTCGGACTTCTTTCCGTTGCCTTGAGTCGGACGTTAACTTCTACGACTAGTTCTGACATGAGATGTCCGTCGACTGGAAGTTCAAAAGTTGTGTGGTAATTGAACGTTTCTGAAAGAAAGATCGGTGCGATAGCTTGGTAAAAGTTTATTATTTTGAAATTATGCGCATCGATTTCTCCATCGTTCTTTTCTTATCTTATATCGTTAATTGTGCGGTAAATATGCGTGAGATTAACAATCTTACCGTATCATCATCGAGGTGATAAAAAGAATACCACTTGGTCTCTAGATAATACGCATAAGATGCTCATAAAGAGTAAGGTAGATACTTCACTTAGTTTTAGAAATTATTTTAGGAAAACCTAACTGTTATTCTACTTATCTATTCAATTATTAGTCAGAGGATGAAAAAGTCTCTTATTTAGTTCACTTAGCGGACATGAAGTACGTTGGGTTTTAATCCTACTTCTTGGATAATTTACCACAATGAAATAGGAAAACATAACGTGTTTGAAGAGAAAAATATGTTCGGCGCTTTTCAACTCAAGAACTTGCATGTAGCGTTAATTACAATTTCATGATCCCTAAAAAACGGAGAGTAATTTTTATCTGCAAATATAGATTAGGTTCGCTAAATAGTTCACTCAATTAGATTCAAGCCAAAACGAAGCAATATCAAAAAATATAAACATGGCCCACAAAAATGTCCACGTTTTCGGTGGCCCTGGAACTTGGAAAATTCTTACGCCTCTAGCTGTTTGTTTTTCTGTTATATTAACCAGCATGCAGATTTTCCGTGGGCGCTCTTCGGAAGATCGAAAATACGAGGGGAAATTACAAAATTGAAGAAACTCGGAATTTAAGGGATCGCGGTACCGATTTTCTCACAATTGCGAAATTTGCCAAGTATCTTCTCTTAACTATCTCCCAAACTACTGAAACTGGCGGGAAGCGATTTGACGGCGAGAAATCAATACAGTATAATAAATAACACTTTATTTCTGACCCGATCATGCTGAAATTGACACGGGCCACTTTTTCTTGACTAATTATCGTACTAGAAAATTTGTCAATATCAGGTGAACGTTTGAGCCTGTAAAACAATACCTGATATATCACCGAAATAAGTGGTTAGCGGCTTTCCCAACACTCAAATGATATCGTTGATTGCGTTTATAAATCTGCTGCTAACTACAGGTATCTAATTAAGGTAGAAGTCTTTGTTTAATAAAGTATTCAATAGTTTTCGCGCTAGCTATTAATAATGATAATCAAATCGACTGATAATCATCGCGAAATGGATTTTCCAGTTTTACGCTCGTCACACCCGCCGTTTATAAAGGCTCATATTTTGTTTTGAAATAGCTCCTCGATATAGAGAGATACAACCTAACAAAGAAGGATCAAGAAAGAACTGACGATTAAGATTGAGGGTTGAAGGACCTTTTGTCTAGTGAATGGAGGCGAGGCTACGAATAAGCTCCGCCCATGGGCCCCTCCCCATACCACACTAACTTTGTAATGTATTCACACTCAAGACCATCACTTGGGTTGCAATGTATTAATATGTATCAACAGTGTTATTAACGCGAAGATACTAAAAGCAGAAAAATAAAAATACCTGTATATTCAGGTCTTTCTGAATTAATTTCTAAAGACCTCGAAAGACCATGGCAATTGCGAGATTGGTGAGATCAGAAAACTTGATTAGAATTGGCTGTAGAAAACTGTAATGATGGATTATTTGGTTATTCTTTCACTGTAGTATCCTGTATAGGAGACTGTACTGAAATCTAGCAGATTGTCGTACCTATATGGTCTATAACACACCAATTTGGAAGTATCACTTTTAAAAGAAACGTACAGATTTTTTGGGTCATACATAGGTTAATTTCAATGCATGCTTATCCCTTTCAAATTCATCTAACGAACCGTTCAATATTCGGGAGCATGAAAAAAGATTAGAGTATTTTTTCAAGTAAAATGTTAAACACCGTGTTTGAGTGATGCTACATTATCATCATAACCATAATTATTTAATAAATAAATAATACTAATAATAATGACATTTAAGCAGGAGTTTGTTATAAGTGGACATAGTCTAACCTTTACCCACTCATCTCTTAAATAATTATTTTCAACCATTATAAGGTAATAATCATTCGAAATTCTTATGATGAAAGATTAGCAAACAAGTACAATGCATATACCAATTATTTCCCGGAATATTTTTAGTCTCTCTGTCACAAATTATTCAACACCAACGAATCACCTATGTAAAATCATATTAATGTTTTAAGTATAATTAAAAACTGCGCTATAACACCTACATCAAAAGAATTGTAGCAAACAGCAGAAAGAAAACTAAATATTGGTCCGAGCGTTTTTATTCAATTTTACAGCATAAATTGGAGTCGAACGTGTTGGAAATTCTCCTCACTGGTTCCAGTTTGCTTCGAGTGTTGTAATCTGATCTTCTAAAATGCCGGTTTCCAAGATCGTTCGCAGTCTGTGATGCCGACGGTTTACGTTGCGTGGGACTACAATGAACTTTTTTCACTTCAAACCAGATTATAAAAAACCTTTGCCCGAAAAATCTCTTCTGAAGCCCAAGAACCACACCATTCAACAGGGAGAATTTACATACTCGAAAGCTCAAAGAGCAAAGACTCATGAGTGAAGAGGATTTTTTCAAAATGGATCTTTTCAAATGATAGTTTCGAAAACGTTTGATTAGTGGCACGCTTTCTCAACAGCCTGAAGGTTGGGTTAACGCTAACTCGAGGCTAACCCTGAGGTTATCTCGACCTGCCTTATTTCCCCTCAGGGCAAATTCCGTCTTGAAACGAAGGAGACTTAAGTATATACCAGAACCTAAGCTCCAACCGAGAACTATACTTGAAAAGGGGGTGATTATCTACGGACAAAAGGTTATATGGAGATTATTGGGGACGAACGGTTCAATTTCGACATTAATTTCCTCCGATTAGCTTTTTGTAACGACGGATCACTGTATCATGTCATGGTGTGAAAGAATATTTTCGTTAAAAAATTAATTAAAAAATGGCAGGTACCTTCGATTTCAGCAAAAAGTACTGGAAAATTGTATTCTACTGTGTAGGTATAGATGCATTTTCATTCCATGGCTCGATTTGAATATTCAAGTGTTGGAACTATAACTACCTGGATATTGCTTGAAAAAATTTAATGGGGATGGGGACATTGGATCACGCTTACTGCTTATTGGCGCCGATTTGTATTTTTAAGGTATTCAATATATATTTTTTTTTTGAATCTGAGTCACAACTTCCTTGACTTGAAAGCGCACGCATATGAAGTTTATGATCTCATTCAACATCCAGTCAACCTGCCAAGTTGCCTCTATTTGCATACCTTGTTATAATCAGATGATTATTTTATTTTTGCGGTATTGGTATCGCTTCCGACAAAGTCTTTATCTGCGGGTTATATAAATATATATTACGGCGTACTGCGAATTCTACATGCCTGGAAACATTAAATATCAAATGTTGAGGAAGGGGTCAAAATTTTTTTGGCGATTAAAATAGTTTATTATTAAATAATGAATCAAAACCGATCACTTGATTGAATGAGGATAACATAGCAGTTCTATCTTCAAGTACCTAGAAAAAAATATTACCACAACCTACCTATTTGTGTTGTTAAACACCAGATTCTTTATAACATGCCGAATATATGGGCAAACCGTTAGGTTCGTACTCCTAAAGACAATTTAATACCTAGATGTGTTTGATTCGCTATGTTTTCAAACTACCGGGTGACGAGGGAACACTACCATCACTCTATTGTACCTGAATGTATTGCAAATTATGAAGTACCTAAGCAGTAAAATATGTTTGGCTCGTGAACAAGGAAGCAGAGCTAAAAAATTCGGTTTTTTCATTGGCATTTTTACTAGGTTTATTGGTTAATACATTTGAATAAATAATGTGGTTTACAGCACTTTTTAAAATTAGTCACAAATTATATTTCTATTGACTGAGATGAGTTACGATAAATGATTGATATTGGAATTTTTTACAAGCTCCGAAAATCACTTTAAGCGCTTTCTATGTCGTGAGGCTGCAACTTACTTCTCTTCTAGTTCCCCAATCCACCGTTGATAGAGTTTGGATGGGCTAGCACCAGAAAGCGTTCGTGTTCTGCGTATGCGTATGCTAGCTGTATTGTTTCTCAAAGGTAAAGCCAAGCGGGCTTTTTCTGTTCAAGTGGTTTTCCGTAGCATCGAGATGAAGGTTTCGTAAAAGGCTGAATAATATCGAGGTTTGCTCGGTGAACATTATGAAGGCCACCTCATGCGAAAAGATCCTGCAGGCAGTACCTGGTCACCGATTTATGTTGCGTGAGAGCAAGAACTTAGTTGCGTGAGAGTTAAACAGAAATCGAGCGCACAACGCCATAGTACGAAGTAATAAATGAACCAGCTATTTATTTTCAGCGTGTTATATTTTCTCAGTGGCAAAATTCTAGTACAACCTACCTACTGTAAAACTGCTAATACATCTCCTTGATAAGCAAAAAAGTTTGCCAGTGAGGAAAATTGAAGAAATATTTTTTTGTGAACATTTCCACCTACCAATAGATTGGTCACTATGATAGAAAACTCCTTAGGAAAACTATCGTAATTTGAATTCTTTTTCTTTTTCTAATCGCTTTGTTTAAAGTCAAATTAATTGCCCAACGGTAGAGCTGAAGAGTGTTCGACCAAAATTCCAGCGAGTATAGAATTTATAACTCAGATGTTTATAACTCCCTATAACAAATTTTCCATTTATATCATCATGCCAACATTTTCCAAATCTCGAAAATTCAACACAAAGGCTACGATAACTTGAGATCCATTAAGATATCGACCCCGTTATGGTCGATTCAGCGTCAAAAAATCTATAGGAATTAATATCAAACACACCCTTCTTTTTAAAAAAAGGAATGCACACAAATAAAACAGCTATTATTTAATTACAGTACCTATAAACTATATTGCGCTGTACACTTTGACACAAAATTGCTTGCATAAATAATATAAACGAAAATTTATGTGTCTATTTGATCACAGCCCAACAATCGCCAGTAAAATGTAAATACCTCAGACTCAATCACACCAGTATATACTTCAATGGTAATTTCAGCGAGAGTGATTGAAAAATGCTCAACAATACTCGGCGACAAACAACTTCATCAATTTGTAAATGATTTTTCCAAGTTTATGTTGTTTACACACTGATGATGATCTAATGATCTCTAGTAAGTTCCATCATCATCAGATCAACGGTTGCCTCTGTCACAAGAATAGCAGACGAATAGTCTCGAATTCTACTTATTTAAAAAGTTATATAGTTTATCGATTTCGGCGTTTAGGCAGTAACAATCTTACAATTCAACTCTCGTTGACTCTCGTTTACTGATGATGGCCTAAGCGACCCGATATAACAATACTACTCATTAAAACTAGTGGAATTCTTAGCAATCTCTTCGTCTCCTATTCATCTGAAATGGGGTTCCACAAAGAAAAAGAAAAAGGTGTCTCTGTCCATGATGACTAGGAAAGATCCGTGCTCTTTTCGGAGCATTTTTCATAATTGTTTTGAGTTAGAAAAAAATGAACTACCGCACCTACGGTTGATCGTTCGAACCGCTGATTCACCAGCAGGAAATCGGTTAATCTTCTTCTAGTCCATGGAGGCGACCGTCTGGCGACTGAGGTATCACGAATGATCATGCGTGTGGATGTGTTGAAAGGCGAAAGAAGGCGACCTATAGCCTTTTCATTCATACGCCGTTGATTAGCTCAGGTATAGTAAAGACCAGAAGCTTCAACAATAGTTGAGGAATGAGATTTTTTGAATGGATGCGAATGAGTTTTCACCTCGCGCACACTGAAGATCAGAACACACCGACATGTCCTCTACTTGGCCAGTTCTAATTATCCTTATGAGATAGTTGATAACCTCGAGCCTATACAAGCGCCAAAGCACTCAGATTGAGCTGAGATTTTTTAATTAAAGAAAGTTGATGACGAAAAAAGTCTAGGCAGAGCCAATGGCTGAACAAAACACGAAACAACGGCTCATTCTGTCCAGCCCGTGACCAATCGCGAATGGCATTGATTGACTTTCTATCATGAACCTAATTTCTGCCATAGTGAGTAAAAACCGACCAATGTGATGAGTTTCCTAGGAACACGATAAATTGTGAATTTCACCATTCCGCATCGGACACAGCAGGTACTTCCGCGCTTTCAATATTACACCTGCACGGCACGACATTGAAAAACCTGCACTATTGAGCTAGACAAGACCAAGCGGCAGTTTATGCTCACATGTTATAATCTTCAGAGCAATAAAGATATCACAACTTACCTTCGAAGGGTATTATATCAAATAAACTGCTCTATATCTGAAGCTCTTCAAGCTTCCTCCATCGACCCACATTTTCAAACGGAAAATCATCCATCACGCTTACGAACTGCGCTCATGCTGACGCTATCTGAATGGTAGCAAAACGACCCCCTTTACGACAAGTCGTATCCTGCTCACAGACGTTCTTATAGCCCCATCCTTTTTCCTAGCTGTGTTCCCCAGCCCACAAGTCCGGAAAAATGTCTCATGATTATGATGTTAAATAGGAACTCTATAAATAATAAATAAATGCTTCAAAACTTAAAACATGGAATAACACTTGGTAATTTATTTCACTGCTAACGTGCAAAAGTCCATAGCAAGTAATAATGGTGAGACACAAATGAGGCCTTTATTTCCATGGGAGGAAAACAAAACTGTTGATAGGGCGCGGCCATAAGAAGACAACTGACAAAAAATATAATTTTCGGTAAGATATCCGTTAGGCGCTATTTGAGTTGTGTGGCTGCTTCTCATTTCTTTATATTTAGTGCCTAATTAATATTTCAGTATCTCCTTATCGTTAGTTATGCTCATTCACCGTCAGTAAAATTTGCCAAGAGTTCATTCATTTAATGTTGTCGTAAAAAAGTGTGCTCCTTCTTAGAATGATCGACTAGTTGCGAAATTATCATCATCAATAGATCTAGTTCATTGTTCGCACCAGTAGGTTTCAACATAATAAAAAATTAATTTCCTCTTTGAAAGGCAATTTTGTAATTTATTATTTTTATAGTAATTAAGACGGTAGAAAGTGATACCAATTGGATTTCAGCAAGGTTTTCGTAATTTTACCGAGTGAAAATTGCCTGGCTATTCGACAATGTCGAATGAAATGGCTATTAATAGGTAGCCCTACAATACCAGTACCTGTAGGAATTGCCCAAGGGAAAGTGTACGATAATGAGCAAGAACAGGACATTCTAGTAACTGGAGCTTCCATATGACCTAGATTGGAGAACGCCCTACCGTTAGTTTAGTATTACTTTAGTAAACATTAAAGAGTGAAGTAATTTTGTCGCGATAATCAGTCCAGATTATGTTGATGGTTAACTTCATATCAACTGAACATCAACTGTGGTCTAAAAATAGTGTGTAAATAGATAGTATGTGTATCGAACGAAGTGTTTGCAGCTGTCGCATAGTTGCGTTAACAAACCGAAAAAAAGTTAATTGACCGATTCATAACTAACAAATTAACGCGACTAACTGCTTGTTTGTTTAAACGAGAGACGGAGGGGAAAAATTATTATAAAAAGAGGGGAACTTTACCCCAAGGTGAAGTAGCGCGTCATTGGGGTGGTAGGGGTCTTTGCACGTCTGGGGAAAGCTATGCGTGGAATGAAGCGCATTCTTTAGAAGCAGAATGCTTTGGCAAGACTTTCCTTGTAAACACATCGTTAGCAAGTCGAGAGTTGTTTTGATAGAAAAACACCCGGGGTGTAAGGGTCGTTCGACTTCCCTTTCCGGTCGCTTGGGCAGTTTGAGTTATTGAGAGAAAATATTGAGATAAGGAACGATCTTAATTCATCATGAAAATCATTGCCGCACACGTTCATGAATGCCTAGAAATGTTTTTGGGCTAATATTTCTTTAACAATATAGCCAACATGTTGGTTTTTTGTTCAATAATGAAACATTCTAATCGCGGTCGAACTCAGTAACCCGGTGTAACCCTCCTCAAATGATTTTTACATTGACAGTCCGCAAAAATCATTATATTTGAACGCTCAATCAAGGTCTTGAAATTTTCGGGGTGGCGATTGAACGACGACGGATTTTTATCGCGCCGGTCACATACCTTTAAATCGAAATATCCTCGGAATTGACGATGTTAAAAAATTTAGTCCACCCATCGAATAATATTGAGGAGTATGGAAATTTTCTAAAAGAAGACCTTCCTCAAAACCGATGTAAAGTTTAAGGCAAACCTGACCCAAAACCCGGCCCTAAAGTTCACGAACTACGAGAAGAGCATTGATGGCCTAATTAAAGTATTATTTTGAATTAAGACCAGTGATTTCATCTAAATTTTTAACTCATAACTCACACGGTGTAAAACTATTTATTCGGTTTTTGAGAGCACATGAAAAGTTAAAAGTCTGAAAGTCAACATCAGTCGATCTTTGACCTTTTCTGGAAGGATATAAAATCAGTTATCGAAATACCCAACGATACGTTTACAGTTCATTCCTAGTCTAGGGACAAGTCCCATGCTAGTAATAATAAAGAGCTCTAAGGCTAATATGAATATTTTTAGCACTTCGTTTGTTTTTTCTTTTTTTCAATGATAATTTATCGCTCTTTTTAGGCCATATCAGTTAGTTACTCAAGGTTCTCCGTTCTCGCCTTCATCGATAAAAGGTATTTTCGTTTGGTTGTCCATGGACCTCATGGTTCCACGTCGCCCTGAAGATGCCCGAATGGGCGAAAGTGCTCGGCCTGCTATTAAAAATCTGGAGAATAAGTCGCCTGGTTTTTCTCCCCCTCACAACCCCTCTACTATAAAAAATATTGTGAAAGAGTAAATTATTCATAACTTCTACGAATCATCTAACAGTAACTGGCTTCACTGAGAGGGAAATCAGTGATTCAATTTAAATAATTGACATAGGTACGACTTGGATTATTTTATTTTTCGTGATGATTGATCGCGAAGCCGTTTTTGGAATTGATGAGCGCGATACTTTACCATTTCAGCTTTAGCTTCAGTTAAACTGCTTGTGCCAGCAACCTTGTTTCCTCTCGGTCTCTAACATAAGTAACGTCTTAGTACACATTGTGCGTGCTCTAGACATTGCTCGAGGATATCTCCAGGGGGCACCCCTCACGATCCGCACTCGCACCATCCTGTCTTTCATCCAGTCCGTCACATCGTGTCACGAGTCGTAGTCATCAACTGGCGGCTGTCAGAAAATACGGTCCTTCATGTGCGTCGCGTTCGCGTTTGTGCTTTGTTGCACCTTGGTGCTCAAATTAGTGGCGAATTCGGTGTCATTCAGGTGGTTATAGTGATATCCAACACTCGAACTAATTTAAAATTAAATTTTGCCAAATAAAAACGCGCTTATATATTAACTATGAATGATCAACATTACAGTTGAAAGTAAATAGTCAAATTATTGAATTAAAAATGTCTACTGATGAGTGTTGCGTAAAAATACACAACATTTTAACTAGATAAATATTTTATTCTTTCTAATCAAATAAGAAAACAAGGAGTGCAACAATATTATATTTTATCAATATAAGCAATAGGAAAATTTTTCTTTTTCGCAAAAATCAAGAACTCTTATTTAACTCGTGCGAAATAGAGTATAAGAGTAAACCTATAGTTTGATCAATATTTTCCAGGATTGTTGATTGTTATTATAATGATAAACCCGAATTCGGAAGGTGCGTGGCAGAAGAAATGTGAATTAATTATATAAAATACAAATCTTCGAAATAAAATCATCAAACTGGCTCTTTGTCAGTACGGATTAATGGAGGTAATTGCACAAAATGAATTTTTTACCTAGTTGTCCGATTTTCAGCTTCGGAACATTCACCAATTGAAAGCAACGAAATGTTCATGGCCAAACTAAAATTCGTTTGGAGTATTTTTCCTCTGAATAACTGCGGTCGAATTGCCTACTGTACAAAATGAACACGTTTTCTCCGCGAGGGGTTCTAATCGATTGGAAGAGGAAGTATTCTTTTTTGGCTGGTAGACAAAAAACAAACATTTTTACGATTTTATATTTTCTTCTAGATTTTTCCACGGTAGGCAAAATGTATTTCAATATGAGGTCATGAAATGTTTTCTTTAGCGGGTGAATGATGATCATCATATCAATAATGTCACATACCGTACTTCCTCGTTATCGAAACATTGTTTGCATTTAGAATGCGTTTCGTTCGCGAAAATTATGTGAACGTTCAAGGTCTAGGACTGTTTGTTAACGGCGGGGAATCATGCTGGATTTTATAAATTGATATTCATAAATGATAATGTGTGATGGGTTTTCATCTCGATTTGATCTGATCCAACATAATAAACAAAGATAACAAGGCAAAGCCGTTTTGCCGTGAATAGAGGTGGATTTATTCATTTATTAAGGTGGAATCATTCTATCGTCAATAGAAAAACAGAACCACATAATAGTTCGAAGGCTTATTGCTATAGTACAACCCTATTTTCCGATTTTTGAAACCCGTTCTTACGGATCTGAGCGTGTTTACATTTTTCCCCGTGAATTCTGATTTAATATCAGGGAGATTGGATATTCTACGATCAACTAGGACTCCTGGAAATCACAAATTAATGGTAACAGCACGTATTCTAGGATTTTTAACGGCGCATAAAAGCGATAGGATATTTTGAATGACCGGTAAAATTGACTAAGTGGTTTCGATACACCCTGTTCTAACAATAATTGCTTTAAAACATTTTATAAATCATTCACCTTGCATATTCGATTTTTATTTCAATGTAGGTGTTTATAGATCACTCAGTACTTCTAAATTGCGTGAATAAAGATACATTTTAGGCATTAGTTCATGAGGAAGAGAGTTTATAGAGAGGAAGTTTCAATGATTGTGAATACTTGTATTTTTAAAAAATAGAAACGCTAATTGGTTTTTAGACCAACTGCTCATTTGTACTGAAGTTCAATAATTATTAAAGAGTTTCTTATTGAGATGATTGTAAAAGTCCAGTCCAACATGAGTTTAATTAGAGTGGCTGAGCTGAACTTATTAATTAAGTGAGACTTCGCAACCAAAATTGGTGGGTATTTTACTCAATGATCTAAATTCTTCGAGGTAGAGCTGTGAAAGTTGGCCTTTGTTTCTTAGCCTATTGAAGACGCACAGAATAATCACAACAAATGCGGGTTGTGGCCTTAACAATAAAAATTACTCTCCATCTACACTCCATTCGTGACCTTGAGCGTTCAAATATGCGGTCATTGGCGGCCTCTAGAAATCAAAATAATGAACAGCTTGAATAAATCAAGGAATTACGGGGTATTGAAAATCTGAGACTTAGATTTTGCGCATTGCTGAGAACTCATGTGCAGAAAATTCTATTACTTCCCTCAAACTCGCCCGTCTGAGTATGAGACCATGACAAAATATTACCCCCTCCCCCATTCAACCTTCAGGACTTTCGTTATGCCGTAAAAAATATTAATTTTTGTGAGGTCATAGGTTCTTGAAATGATGCTCTTCTCTTCCTAATATGTGTAGAATTCTTCAACATCATTCACCATTTGAGAAATGCCACATCTCAGTGAAAATGTTACCGTTATTTGTTGGCAATAAACCTTCCATTGTTACGAAATCTACTATTGAACCATCGAGGCAATATTATTACTATGTGATTATAATTATCGTAACATTATCTTTGTTGCAGGACCGGCTGGCTGGCCAGTCAGGTACCTTCAGCCCTGGTGCCGGTTCGAGGATGGCGGGCGATTTTCAACCGCCGTATTTTCCTCCGCCGTTTACTTCGGCGACACCGCCGGTCGAATACATGACGGCACCCGGCGCACCTGATGCATACGCCGGGTTAAATTCGCTGCACCAACATCATTATCAGATTCCGAGGCGGCCCGATCCCGAATCGCATGTGGTAAGCGCTTTGATGAATTGATAATGATTCGCGAATGAGCAACTTTTCAATCTATATGGAACGTCAAAGATATCTAAAAACGGAGGAATGAGGGGTTATGGTAATATTAATATCGTATCGTTGCTATCCATGTTTTTATAGGGAAAGGGTGAAGTTTCCCCTTAGGGCATGTTATACTGCCTCTGTTTTCAAGATGCTGTGGATATTTTGATGCTAAAGGACGATGGGGATGCCGTGTAGATGCTTTTAGCCTAGTCAGAAATATGACGGGAATGCCGGAGGGGAGATTCTTGGCACAATTTCTGATCGATCTTGAGCAAAGATAAAGATTAGCTGTTTGATTGGGCGAAGAAATCTGATGTTATGTAATGCAGTTGATTGGTCAGTTTTTCGTGAAGCTTTGTACATTTGGGAAAATTTCGCCTCTATCCTTAAATTTAATCAATCACATGGATAAGAATGGTGTAGGTTGATGCTATTCTTCGTGTAAAAAATAACCTATATAAATTTGAACAAATAAAACTATTAAAATATAACAAAAGTAAGCATCAGTAAAACAAGTTTGGATAGGATTGCTAGAATTAATACGTTTCGTATTAATATAAAAAACCGGTGCAAAAATGATCCTACGTTGAAATAAGATCACTGTCCACTAGTGATAGTAACTATCCTGAACACTTGTGAACGTCTCCACCTCACAATAGTTTGGTGAACATAAGGGGAAACCCCTTAACAACTATCGTAATTCCAATTATTTTTAACTTCCATGATTATCTAATTAAAAGAAAAATTATTCGGCTTACGATAGAGCTGTTACTTTTGCTGATGAGCTTGGAGACTATTCGACGGGGATTCAAACGAGTATAGAACGTTATCATAGCTCTAGAAAGGTTCTAGTTATACCATATTGTCAAATTTCTCGAAATCTCGAAAATATTAAAGGTATCGACTCGGTTATGGCCTCATTCGATTTGAAGTCCAAAGCTCTATACAACGTGATATCAAATACAACTTAGTCAAAATACCTTGGAAAGTACGAATTCCCCTCCTCCTTAAAACTCCTATAAATCCCCATAAAATGGAGGTAACGGTTTGATTAAAGAACTAAAGAAAATTTCAAGTATGCAGCTTTCATAATTCATTAGAAAAGTAACGACGGAGTATGGCGGACGGACAGAAATTTTTTGAAATCGGACTGCCGCATTCCACATGCTTTGATAAATGAAACATCAAATTTTGAGGGTGTTGGAAATTATTTTCGCGAGCGATTACGATGCATTATTACTGAAGGATTAACCAAAAACAGCTGGTTTGAACGCACAATATACAAGCCCCAAAACTCGATGAACATTCTCACCAAAGTTTCTCAAGTCAATGCTGAAATTAATATACAAATTGGCCCGTATTTTAAACCGTATTTAACGTATTTAAACCGTATTTAAACCGTATTTTTTCCATTAAATATTGGTATATCAACCGTTCAATTTGAATAGAAAAATCGAACCACCTTCTTGGGAGAAATTAGCTATTTAATCTTCAAAAAGTTTTTATTTTTATTGGTGATGTTTTGTTGCTAGATTGTTTTCTACTCTCAAGAAGAATGAAATCCACAATAAAAGTGTTCTCTCTGAAAATTCTTACTAAAAAATTTTGCTTGCGTTGATGATATACGTTGCACTTCTCTACGTCATCTTCTCGAAAACCCATCATTCCTCAGATAGCTGTCATAAATTTCTACTCTATAGGTCTTTTCCGCCTCATTTTATGATAGTTGCTTCTGATTTAACGCGTGCATTCTCATGATTAATGATTAATTTTTCGACTTTGCTATTTCAGGTGGGCATGCATGGAGGCTCTTTTCCTTATGGAGATCATCAAGGGCGTCGCGACGTAGGCTATGCCAGTCTTCGCCGTGATAGCGGCACCGGTGGCATTCATTCCGGTCTTGAAGATTCTATGAACCTTCATCAAGCGCTATCATCGGCTGTTGATGATTCTCAGGTAAGCACGAGATTTTCATAAAGCGAGTAGGAATATTTTGGGTTTTTTAATTTTTGTGACCGTAGGACGCTCTTTTTTCTTTTCAAACCATTGTTCTTTAGTTTCAGTACCTAGTTTAGTAGTTTTCCGCCTAAATATCTCAGCATAACTCAAAAATCTCAACATAACTCAAAAATGGGAAAGAATTTCCTTTTCATTATTCTGTTATAGTTCAAGTTTTCAGCACAAAGCAACCAAAAAGTTCCAAGCCTTGCGCTTTCTGAAAATTCAGCGCTATGCAGCGGTTGACTTTCAACCGTGTCTCTTTCATTTGTCAGTCGGTATGACAAAACTGCTTCGCTACCTCTGGTTACCAGCCAAGGTTGCAAACAGTGAATGACAAACAGTGACACGAATGACAACGAAAGCGGCTTTTATCTCAGCAGGAATTTACAGATCGGTACAATTGATATTAGCCTGATAATAACTCGTGGGGAGTCACCCCACACCGCGTGGAACCTCTCATAAATAAAGCTAGTTAGCTTGTTTAGAAAGGAATAATGGACGAAGGGGCTAATTTTCGTACAAAAGTAAATCACGGTTACAAATAAAGGTGTGACCCAGGTGTCTTGAGGCCAGTTTTTGTGGGCGGAGCTCGCTGACAGGTTTTGTGGTATCTCCGTCGGATATAATTGTGTAGAACCTTTTGGTTGCGATTTCAAGTTACATGTGTCTAACGAAAGCGGAAATATGTTTTTCAGTTATAAATTTTCTGTTCAGGAATCTAGGGACGAGCTCAGGAGTTGAAGAAGTTAGGTTTCGAGTAAATAACATAATACTACTTATAAGCTACACTTAAGACCATTGAAATATTAATCTTTTAAGCCCATAAGGTTTTAAAATTTTTGGAGTCTAACACCTTCAACAAATCTTTCAGTAGTAGTAGTTTCAGTTAAAGCATGGCCAATATGGCCATACATCATCAACTCCGATAAGGCCATTATGTTTGTAATTATACATACAGAAGCGAGAGTTCTATACATTTATCCATCCGTAAGTTGTAGAGTAATAGGATTCGTTCCAGACTATTTTGAAAACGCTGCAATTTATTGTACAGTGGTTTATTATTCCTTCGCTTCAATAATGATTTAAGAAGATTATCCATTAGTGAAAGTAATTATTCCGAACATTTGTGAACGTTCTCACCGAAAAACAAATTGGTAACTATATAGGGGAAAACTCCGTAGCAACTTTTGTAATTTCAATCATTTTTATTTTTCTTAATTTCCAAATTAAAACCTGATTTTTTCGCCTCACGGTACACCTGAAGAGAGTGTTCGACGAGCATTCCAACGAGTATAGAACGATTTTTATAGCTCCAAGAACTCTCGAGTCATGCCAAATTTCTGAAAATCTCCCAAATTTGACACAAAAGCTTCGATAACTCGAGAACCAATAAAGCTATCGACCCCGCGATGGTCTCATTCGATTCAGCGTCCAAAAATCTATATAATTTGATACCAAATACACATTTTTCTGAAAAACCCTGGAAAATATGAATTTTCTTTCCCTCAAAACCCCCCAAAAATACCCTTAAAATTGAGCTAGCAAGTTGGTTCAAGAATTGGGACATCGTAGGACCGAGATTAATTTTTGGTGACAATTTTAAGAATTTAGCTAATATAGTTTGGCCGGAAAACTGCTAACGGCGTACGGCGGACGGACAGAAATTGTTTCATTGGATATTCGGATTCTACTTGAAACGTAAAACATCAAATTTTGAGGGGGGTTAGAATTTTCCTTTCTTGAGCGTTTACAACGGTTTTTATTGTTGAAAATAAACCAAAAAGGTCATTTTATAGGTTATGTTAAACAATTTTTCATCTACTTTGAGCAACAGAAACCCTGAATGGCTATCTTGCCATTTTTTCATTTTTTGCTCGACCGTAGAGGTAGGTAAAATTTTGAAATTTTTAAAGTTTTTGCATCATGCCGTGATTTTGCATCAAGGATATAAAGCTGCATTCCGAAAAATTTTAAGCTTCTAAAAAAAATTAAATTAAAAAAAACACACAAACAGCTTTTGAGTTGAGAAAAATTCAGCTTTGACGAAACTTAATTAATTAATACATGACACAGAAAGCTTTGTCTGAAGCCATACGTTATGCACATCTTACAAAATTTGGCAAAAAAAGTTGCGAACAATAAATTGTTTTTAGTTTATTAGTTTTAAACCGAAGTGAAAATTGTCAATCCGCAGGCGTCGAAGAGATTGAAAGAATGAAATGAGTGTTTTTCTACTGATTTAAGAAACTTATAGGTAGAAGCCGAATATTTCGACGTGGAAGCCGATATGAAGTCAGAATGTAAAAATGTCGTTGACAATTATTTGCCTCTCAATTTTCATCACTTTCGACTTTAAACTTAGATCATAAATAGTGAACGTCAAAAACAATTATTTTATCGTGTATTGAAACAAATTTTAGCAGAAAACATGATCTTCGTCTATTATTTCGACCTTAGTGCCATTTGTGTCCAAAGGAGCAAGAAAGTATGATAATTCTTCTTATTCAAATATAATAAATTCCCCAATCGGATGGAATGATTGCTAATGATCCATTTACTCGTGGTTGCTACTGTTAAATTATTTATATAGAGGGAAATAATTTATTTCATCGTGTATTTTTTTGCAGGGAAACGTTGAGGAATCTGGTTTTATCGCGGATCTTCCCCTTCTCAAAAGTGAGTATACCTTCGCTTTCTTACCTTAATTTTCGACATTTGGCTTTTGCGTTCTATTCAATTAGATAACTGAACAGGATGCGACTTAATTAACTGATGAAAACATTGGACCCTCGAAAACTCATTGCAAGAGAAGCCATCTTGGAACTTACTGTTGAGCTACCTCACCAACCTTTCAAGAGCGAAATTGTTGAACACCCTCCGTGCGATGCGATTGGATCATCCGATCGGCCAATTGACTTACATTCCTCCCCGTTTGTCCAATTGGCCGTGAGATTTTCTGTATACCTTTTTCAATAGTACCCTTTTAGAGAATCCTTTTTCGAACTGGAATAAAGGGGTGCACGCAATTCAAAATGTCCTCAGGCTATCAACTGCTGTCTCCTTGCCAAGAGCGACGTTAATTCCTTTGTCGACGGACATCTGCACGCTCCCTACTGTGCTCTTTTGTATCATCAGCTACCGAATTTCTTTTGATTTTTTTCCGTCCGACTTTTTGTGCTTCCGCACATGCAACGTTTCCTGCGCGATTCGCGTGATGCTACAACAAAGTTAAGCGTCAATTCGCGTATTGCGAATCCTTAGCTTTTTTGCTCTTTTTTACCGATTTATAACTGATTCAAAATTCTTCGCTTTGTTGTCGTCGCATTTATGTGGCTGTGGACCTCATGGTTCCACGTCGCCCTGAAGATGCCCGAATGGGCGAAAGTGCTCGGCCAGCCAATAAAAATCTGGAGAATAAGTCGCCTAGTTTTTCTCCCCCTCACAACCCCTCTACTACTGATTCAAAATTGTAAACTTGATTAAATTTATTCGATTGGAGAAGCGTTTTATAGAAATCTATTGTGTCGGCATTGATATGTGAACGTTTTCACCTAAAAACAGATTGTAAAAATCGAAATATTGATGATACGCTCATAACGCGTAAGTACGGTATGTAACCCACGCGATTATCATTGTTGTTGGTATTCCGCACAGCAATATTCGCCCAGTAAGGAAGAGATAAGAGGGAACTAGCAAAATCAAAGTATCATGGCCGACAGGCTCAAATAAATACCTCGAGCGTTCGAAGAAAATATTTTGACCGTACCATTTCCCTCTGGAACGTGAACCAACATCAGCGTGAATCACTGTGCCGGGCTAAGGTCGCTGCGTTTTAGGATAATTCATGATTCACAGAATGTGATATCGATTGAGAAACCCAGAATTATTTTGGGCTGAAATGATTGCAAATTCATTCAACAACTGAAAAGCGTTTCATCCACTTGGTAATCAATCCAAAATCAATCTTGGTAAGACAATGTCTCAATTTTTTAAGAACATCGCTACTTCAATTTTAAGTATTTTTGGTGGGTTTTGAGGAGGAGAAAATTCGTATTTTCCAACGTTTTATTATTATTTTTTTTTAAAGAAAAATGTGTATTTTGTATCAATTTTAATGGATTTTTGGACGCTGAATCGAATGATTCCATCGCAAGGTCGATAGCTTTATTGGTTCACGACTTATCGCAGCATACGTGTAGAATTTTCGGTTTTTTTTTTTAATTCGAGAGTTCTTGGAGCTATAAAAATTGTTCTATACTCATTGGAATGATCGTCAATCACTCTCTTTAGCTGTACTGTTGGGCGAAAAATTTAGCATTTAATATGAAAATTAAGAAATATAAAAATTATTTTAATTAGAATAGTTGCTTTGTACTTTTTTCAATCTGTTTTTAGGTGGGAACGTTCACAAATGTTCGGATTTGTTACTATCACAAATGGATGGTCTTCTTAAATCATAACTGAAGCAAAAGAATAATAAGCCACTGTACAATCATTAACAGTTTTGTTTTCTTTGGATATTCGGGTTCTACGTATGCATTGAAACGAAAAACATCAAAAAATGTTGTGGAAGGTTGAAAAATTATTTGTTGTGCGGTTACAATGGTTTTTGATCGAGTAATAAAACAAAAAAGTTAAAAAAAGAAAATTATCATTGTTATTAAATTAATTTATATATATACCTATTTCATTATTATTAGTATGGCCCTTTCAACCGCCATATTGGAATTACCAGCTTATCAAGTTTCGTAAGGTCTCATTTGGCTTCACGACATTTCCCCAACCGTTATCCGCTTCTCGATTTGGGAAATGGGGTAGAAAATATGAAGGGGATATGAAATAGGGGCGTTTCGGGTCTTAGAAAACGACTGAAACTCATTTCCTGTTGTTGCACGGGTCGAACTTCGATTCTGAAACATCACCGAGTATAATTCGATTTCGCGATGTTTGTTTCAATCGTTAGTTTTCAATGTGTGTAAAATTATCCATTCATTAATTCTTCCGCTGTTATATCTTGGCATTAAATTTTGTCAAATTCTCTCAGATCATATACTGATTCGTTATTTTTGGGAAATCAATAAATCGTTAGACGCTGGAAATTCATCGCCCTCGTTTGTTTCCAATTTCCTGGTTCAAATGGATGGAGTCGAAGAAATCTGGGGAAGAAATTGAACTTCCCGTTGTAAAGTTTCTTTTTATACATCCTGTGCGCCACGCATTCATCATCTTTTTTACACGTCTTGAGTCGAATTTCAACACCTAAGGCTACGATTGATCTTACCAGAAATCGTTGCATTGATTTCTTCCTTTTCTGAAAATAGAATTAAAGTTTCTTGAGGAAATTCCTAATATGATCTGTAAAACTGAAAGCGCAATGCAGGTTGAACGCTAGAGGCAGAATGAATTTTATTAGAGTTGGATATCATTAAAAAAAAACGCTGCAAAATTTGCAGCGTCGCAATCGCGCAATCATTTAATCTTTTAATGATTGTACAGTGGTTTATTATTATTTCGCTTCAATATTGATTTAAGACTATCCATTTGTCATTTTAAATATTCCGAACATTTGTGAACGTTCCCACCGAAAAACAGATGGTAACTATAGAGGAAAACTCCGTAGCAACTATTGTAATTTTAATCATTTTTATTTTTCTTAATTTCCTAAATAAAAGCTAAACTTATTGTCTAACGATGCAGCTTGAGAGAGTGTTTGACGACCATTCCAATGAGTATAGAACGATTTTCATAGCTCCAAGAACTCTCGAGTTATACCCTCATGTCAAATTTCTGAAAATCTCCCAAATTCGGCACAAAAGCTTCGATAACTCGAGAACCAATAAAGCTATCGACCCGGCGATGGTCTCATTCGATTCAGCGTCCAAAAATCTATATAATTTGATATCAAATACACATCTTTATGAAAAACCCTGGAAAATATGAGTTTTCTCCCCCTCAAAACCCCCCAAAAATTCCCTTAAAATTGAGCTAGCAAGTTGGTTAATATTGGTCCTTCGTAGGACCAAGATTGATTTTTGGTGAAAATGTCATGAATTTAGCTATTATGGTTTGGCCGGAAAAGTGTTGACGGCGTACGGCGTACAGACATATTTTTTTTATTGGATTTTTAGATTCTACATGCCTTGAAACGTAAAACATCAAATTTCGAGGGGGTGTTATAAAAAAAATTTTCTAGGGCGATTACAATGGTTAATTATTGAATAATAAACCAAAATTTAGGATCATTAAAGGTTCAAAAAATATGCTAAATACCGAACAACTGATGTAAGAAAAAAAGTATATTATAACGAAGAAACTAAATGAAGAAAAATTACAATTACATATATGATAGGTTTTTTCTACCTCTAGCCACCAAGTAATTAATAAAAACCGAGAATTAAAAAGGTCTAAAAGTCTTAAAATTATTCACGAGGATCTACGATGTCCAAAGAATTTAAATTCGACCGAAACGCTGGGTCACCGGAGGGAAATAAATCGTAACGTGCGCCTTCATACGAAATACAGCAGTACCCGCAATACATAGCTGCAGTTGAAGGCGTTGCCTATGCCGGTGATTAAGGAGTAGAGCGGACGCCGCCGGATAGGATTTTCCGATTGTACGGTATCGCGATCGATACTTCCTCAGTCTCAAATATAAGAAGAGCATTTAATCGGTATTTTCAAGAAATATTGAGGAATTATTCTTCTCAAGAGTTTCGATATTATTATGGTGAAGTTTGCACAGAGTTTAGCGACAGCCTTGCAATTTGGCCAACGGGCTCAAAGCTTAGTAAGGGTTGTTACGAATTCGATATAATTATCACAATCATGTTCTATGATTGTTTGGTTCGTTTTCCAAGACGAATTGACCGAGTCGGCAAAAATCACAAAAGACATTGGTTGCGGAAAATTGTACACTAATTCGAAATGGGTAACAATGAAAGGAAAAATTGAGGATCATTAAAGCTTCAAAAAATATGCTAAATACCGAACAACTGATCTATGAAAAAAAAAGAAATTATAACGAAGAAACTAAATGTAGAAAAATTACAATTACATATGATAGGTTTTTTCTACCTCTAGCCACCAAATAATTAATAAAAACTAACAATTACAAATTTCTAAAAGCCTTTAAAATATTCAAAAGGATCCACGTTGTCCAATAAATTAAATTTGACCGAAACGCTCGGTCAGCGGAGGGAAATAAATCGTTACGTGCGCCTTCATATGAAATACAGCAGTACCCGCAATACATAGCTGCAGTTGCGGGCGTTGCCTATTCCGATGATTAAGGCGTCGAGCGGACGCCGGATAGGATTTTCCGATTGTACGGTATCGCGATCGATACTTCCTCAGGCTCAAATATAAATAGAGCATTGTAGTCCGTATTTTCAAGGAATATTGCGGAATTATTCTACTCAAGAGTTTCGATATTATTATGGTGAAGTTTGAACAGAGTAGATAAACGCTGCAAATGATTGTACAGTGGTTTATTATTATTTTGCTTCAATATTGATTTAAAAAGACTAGGTATCCATTATTTGTCATTTTAAATATTCCGAACGTTTGTGAACGTTCCCACCGAAAGACAGATGGTAGAGTTTGACCTTTGAGAGGTCCGCACGGCTTATCATTGCCAAATTGAACATTGAGCCATTGTGTTTTTACTTCCATGTTTACGTAGTAAATGGAAGTATTGAGATCGTCTGAAAAGTCGAATTCGGAACCGAGGTCCTGATGGAAGAAATTTTTATAGTAGTATACTCAGAAACACTTTCTGAACAAGTGTCCGTGTGTCCGTGTGTCCGTCTGTCTGTGGTCACAAACTGACATAAATCGCCATATCTCCCTGAAAAATGGATGAAACTCTATGAAATTTTAAGGGAATGTTCTCCCAGTGATTGTGCAAAATTAGAGTTTTCCGGATTTTGAATTACACACAGTACTTCCGAGATATAAGCGTTCAAAGTTTTTTCTGTTTCGATTTTTACAGGCTACGAGAGTCAATATTTTTCTACGTTTGAGGGCTTGAAATGTCAGTTATGGCCAGCAGAAAACACTAGATTTTTTGTATAGTGGGTCACATACAATGCCTCCACGTTATGAGCGTTTTTCACGATTTCACAAGTGCATGTTTTGTATTTTGATTTTTACAGGCCGCAAAACTCAATGTATTTGAATGTTTGAGGTCTTAAAATGTTGGGGTTGACGATTGAATGATGCCTGATTTTTATGAAGTGGGTCACATGCAGTACATCCGCGTTATTTGCACATTTGCTACATTTTGATTTTTGTAGACCACAAAAATGAATAAATTTGAACGCTGGAGGACTTAAAATTTTTCTATATGACAGTTGAATATCGCTTGATTTTTATTATTGGGGTCACATGCAGTACCTCCTCGTAAAACGCATTTTCAGTTGTTTAATTTGTATTTTTTGGGTTTCTTTGCTTTAAATATGACCAACTTTGACCTCGTTCACAAAACTTGTTTTGCATAGTTTGGATAACACACAGTACTTCCGCATTATGCCTTTTTTTAACTTTTGAGATTTAATAGACCGCAAGAGTGAATATACATTAGACGTTGAATTTTCTATATGACAGCTGAATATTGCTTGTTTTTAATTATTGGGGTCACCTGCAGTACTTCCTCGCAAAACGCATTTTCAGTTACTGTACTTTTTGGGGCTCTTTGCTATATATTTGACCAACTCTGACCACGTTCACAGAACTTGTTTTGTATAGTTTGGATAACACACAGTGCTTCCGCCGTATGCCGTTTTTTTGCATTAGAGATTTTTATAGACCACAACAGTGAATATACTTTAGACTTTAAATTTTTCTTTATGACAGTTCAATGTTGCTTGATTTTTATTATCGGGGTCACATGCAGTACCTCCTCGTTAACGCGATTTCAGTTATTTCATTCTGGCGCTCTTGTAACTTTCGGGTCTCTGCTTTAAATGTGACCAACAACGATCATGTTTTGTTTTGTTTTGATCACATACCGTACTTCCGCCCTACGCCGTTTATCGCTGTTGAGCTTTTTACAGGGTGCAAAAATCTATACATTTGACGCTAGAGGTATTAAATATTTGTAATGGCGAGTGAATGACGCCTGATCTTTACCGCTAGGGTCACGTTTCGGCCTTCGTACGATTTTCTCGATTTTATAATTGGTTATACCAATTACCGACTCAAACATGGAAGTACTGTGTGATCTATGCACACCACTGGTTTTGAGTTTACATCATTTCGAAACAATCGGTCGATGCGTTGCGGAAGAGTTCTTAACTAACACCGTGACACGGGGACTTTATAATAATATAGAAGAATATTGTGCCTTTTTTACCCATGATAAAAAGTTTTCAATCTAAATACGAAAATGTTTCAGGTTTGAAGCCGCGTTGTGATGGGAAAATGAGCGCAGCGCCATCAGATATTTTCTGCTCCGTACCTGGTCGTCTATCATTGCTTTCGTCCACATCCAAGTACAAAGTCACAGTGGCTGAAGTGCAGAGAAGATTAAGTCCACCCGAATGCTTGAACGCATCACTTCTTGGTGGAGTACTGAGGAGGTAGTTTTTTTATTTAAATACAATTACTTAAGCATCACAAAATTTATTCTCGTGCAAATAATAACTAATGGCACCAATAATGTTTCAGAGCGAAATCTAAAAACGGAGGCCGGCTATTGCGCGAAAAATTGGAAAGCATCGGACTTAATTTGCCCGCAGGTAGAAGGAAAGCGGCGAATGTTACATTGCTGACATCCCTTGTTGAAGGTCAGCATGGTCATATTATAAACCGATATCGAAATATTCGCCGAAGTTTTTCTTCTCACATTGTACCTATGATACTCAGGTGAAGCCATTCATTTGGCAAGAGATTTTGGCTACGTTTGCGAAACTGAGTTTCCAGCGAGACAAGTGGCCGAATATTTGACTAGACAACACACGGCTGATCCGGCCGATTCGTACAGAAGAAAGGAACTTATCCATGCTGCCAAGTGAGTAAAATGTGGGACATCAAAGCTGTATTTAAAAAAAAGCCTGGCCAATCGAGCCATTTTCCTCACAAGCGGCTAATTTTTTTCCTTCTGTAGGCAAGTGACGAAAGAGCTGATGGAACTGCTGAACCAGGATAGGTCACCGTTGTGCAACACTAGACCGCAACACATTCTTGACCCGTCAATTCAACGACATTTGACGCATTTTTCGTTGATATCGCACGGTTTCGGGAGTCCGGCAATAGTTGCAGCACTTACCGCAATACAAGTAAGAGAATCGAGTTATTTTTCATTAATGCGTGAGATGGCGTTATAATAATACATTTCATATCGTTTCCTGTACGATAATAATTTACATAGTTAATTTGTTGAAGAGGAGATAAACTTGGTATCTCTTCCACCATCGTCCTCTTTAATGGCCTAGATCTTTCGCCAGTTCGGACATCTTCTGAGCTACAAAGGTCCCTAAGATACTAAAATAATATTATTCAAGCTTTGATATGATCTATGAAAACTGTGATATCTTGTTCACCATAGGAACTGAGTCAGTTTTCTTTTCTTCTTCCTCCTGTTCTTTGTGATCGGAATTTTTCTCTCGGCTAAATAATTTTTTTAGTTAATTATTTTTCATTTTTGCGAAATGATAATTTTCTGAACTCCTCACCCTAATACACACTTAGAGGGGAATAATTTCCTGAGATTTTCTTTTTATTTGCATCGTACCTACTCTTAGTGAAATTAAAAAAAGAAGAAAGGTTAAGACCCTTCCTATCAGGTCATTAGAACCACGACCCCCTCCCCCCTTATGGATCTATGCAGCCTAGAGATGCCCGAACGGGCGAAAGCTATGGTATTGAAGAGAACTAAGGACAAAGCGTCGCCAAGTATATCTCTCGTCCTAATCTCTACAACAATGTGAACACTTTGACAAACAAAAGATGATTTTAATTTCTATGCTCATTTTCCCCAGAATTTCCTCACAGAATCGTTGAAACAGCTGGACAAAGCATATCCATCCTCTGGCTCAGGATTGTCCAGCCACGATGGTAAGAAAGACCATGAGAAAAAACAATGACAATCAGCCTCGCCGACGCCGCCCAAACCGCCAGCTCATCCGCATTTCAACCTGCGGCATAGCTGGCCATTTGAAGAGCCGTGAGCCGACATTTCGGTTGCCACAGCCACATTAGACAACACATCCTCGGGGTCGGCGATGTTGGATGCTACATCTGTTGCGTCAATGGCGGCTATGGCGTCTGCAGTGCGAGCTATTTGGCGTCGGCATAGTAATCAGTTGCATTGATAACTTTTATAAGGTCTCATCAGCCGCTAGTGCTTCTTGAATTAAAGACTGATAACGATAGAAGTATCAAAACTGTGATGAGACGAGTGATAATCCCAGTGAAATACGGCGAATACAATAAGCAACCTCAAAATCAGGTAGATGAGGCTATAAATTAGTACCGAGTATTTGAGTTGTATGATGCCTAACTTCGAATAATAATTTACGCTCAATGTGAATTTGGCGAATATGATGGGAGATACGGATTGATATTTGTAAGCATCACTTGGCGTTCAGAGGGCACCAAATTAAATGCGGATTGTATTTACAAAATGAAAAATAACAATAAGAAAATTGAGTCTCCAAAACTGATAAATCTAGAATTTGGGTGATATCTGTTGAAAATTAGCGGGGGCAAAGCTACCTACACGGTAGAAAAGAAAAAAAGTCTCGTTGTTTGAACATGGCTAAAATAGTACCTAGTGAGTTTTAGTGCAGTTCGTGTTCCCTGATAACTTAAACATAGGTTTGTCACTTTGTTAAATCATACGTTTGTTATAGTTACCGCCTAGTGATCGGCGAATCGTCGTGACTATTAGAGACATACGATTCAAAGTTTTGATTTGATTTAAGTTTTCAAAAAACACAAAATTCGCTAAAACTTTCCAGTTTCTTTGGCACTAGAACGTGAAAACTCGAACAAACTTGAGCCACTCGTGAGGTCAAAGCTCCGGACTGTTATGCGCCTGTTGTGTGCGGTGCTTGTGATGAATTATCCAGTATGCATATAATTTCCATACTCAGGAATAACTCACTAAAATTCCATCGAGCACTAAGTCATGTTTGAATAGTTGGTCAGCACCTACATCATTAAGTATGTATTGAGTCGAAGTGATCAGTTGAATATTTTGAGAACAGCCAAACGAGTTTGATCCAACTGTATTACCTTTACTACCTCAAAATAGATCGTGACTATTGGGACCATCACTAAAATTATTTGCGAATACTGACAACTATTCCCCAAACAACCTATACTAGGTAAAACAAGTCTATCGCAACGTGGGATTCAAAATCATCAAAATTATTCAACATTACGAAACCAGTATTAAAATGAAAGAAAAATAGAGAGGACAAAAAAAAAAAAAGAAACCCAGGGAGAGAGGGTTTTGTGAGAATAAAATGAAAGAAAATAGAAAAATGGAGAAAATAACCATTTATACGAGCGAGAAATTTTCTCATTCTAGTTCGTATGTAGGTAACATACAACGTACAACATGTTTCAATATTGCCTCAATTCTCTGTCCTTTCCCCAGATACATCTATTTCTCACAAGAGTAGGCACCGTACTTCAGTACCATGATTTAAACTTTGTTTTAGTAGGTACCTATCTGTGATAGCGCATTTCATCTGGTAGCGCCTCGTCTGCTTCAATTTAATTGCAAGGTAGAGTTTAATTTACTCTAGTGTGTAATTGAAATAGTCGCTTTCCTATACTTTCCTAACTCTAACAATCTTGGAAAAAAATGATTTCAGAAAAATTGAACAATTATTCTAGTCGTTGAATGAACGTATTAAGCTGAGTCTTGATTTTAGCTCTAATTTATGCTGCAATTATAATATCAAATCAGAATGAGCGAGAATAGCCCAATTGACAATTTTCGATTTCCGAAGGTTTCAAAACTGGCAAAATTGCGCTGTTGAGTATACGTGCCCAATCTCGATTGTTGCACGTTGTTTTTCCAGTATTCTCACCAGCGTTGTTTTTCGACCTCATTTTTCATTGCAGATTAGGATTCTAAAAAAAATTCACGCCAGGTCCCTTTAATTCTAATAAAGTCCCGATGTCAATTCCTTTTCAAATTTTTTATTTTATTTTTTTTATAAGCTCAATTTGTAATGCGAGTGCGAAGAGATGAGGACTTCACGTCCTGGGCACGCTCCAAGGCTAGGAGCGTTGACTCATGATAGAGTGTGGCACATAACACCATTTGGACGTTTCAACAATAAATTGATCGTTCGGTGATATCTGCGTTTCCTGATTTTATGATATCAAGCCAAAGACGTAAGGTTTTATGGGAAAAAGCATCGACTATTGTATCATCAAGTGATTGTTAATTCAAATCAGCTAAAATTAAAAAAATATTCGAATCAGCAAAAAGGAAAATACTACGCTATATAAACAATATCCTTCGTTGATTTCTAGCAAAATCATCGTAATCATCTTCTCCAAAAATAGACGTATTGTTTTGAAATGCAATTTATTTGAGACAAAATATCTAACGATTTAAATAATACGATCGTCATTTATTTTTATGCTCCCCCGAAATAATTGAGAGAGAAACTCTGCTTGATCGTGGCTCTCACATCACAGCCTGGGCCATAATGGTATGTTGAACGATAATAAAAATTGATCTTGAATCTAGATCAAAATAAAATAAAATATGAATTTGATGGAAGACAGACGTCGGATACGACATACTATAGTGGCTGTGAAAAGCAAGCTCATACCAGTCGTTACGATAAAATTTACGACGTTTCTTCGGCAATAAATGAGCGGCTACTTAGGTATTCTGGTTCATGCATCCTGGCCTGAGGCCCCAAGGCGGACGGAATGCGCCGAAATGCAGTGGAAGATTCGATGAAAAACAAAAATGACAAACTGCCATGGTTTAATAACGTGCTGCTTCAAGTGTAGACAAAAGAGAAGGGTTTTTGAAGAATTAACAAGCTCATCATTATCACTCTTATAAAAAATGTGAACAAAAACGGTTAAACAAAAGGTCCATAAAATGAGCCCTGGATACCTAATATTTATTTTTAAATCCTCAGCAGTATCCGTTTCTAAACTCGGAAATTGGTCTAAAATTGCAAATTTGAGCCAAAGTGAAACGATTTAGGTTAAGGAACTGTCATTTTTTCACCGAGTTGGATTTCGCCATTTTTTTGTCGTATCATAGTTTTGATGATTTAATCGTTTCGTCTCGTTTTGTGGCTATGAGGCATCGTTAAAACGCTTACCAAGGACCTGCCTGTTCTCAAATGAACTGTTTGTTGTCAGTGCTAATCAAATGGACATTTTACTGCTTACATCAGCGCATTTTGAATCAGTATTCGTACGTGAACTGTACATTATAATTGTAGTTGCGAGTTTTGTTTGACTAATTGTACAGTAATATTGTTTGATTTTCGAATCGAATGTTTGTAAATATAGCAACTTTTGACGATCTATTTTTATTGTCAAACGAATTGATAGCAATAAATTCGAACGTTTGAAACCATTGAATTAGGTACCTACCAACAATTTTTTCCAATTCAAGCGTAGCAATTCTTTCAATAAATTCAAACGTGCAGCATAATATAATAGTTGATTATAATTATTCTTGATCAAGTACCTCAATACTTACTAATTTAATAAGTAGTTAGCCATATAGCTCACGATAATCGACCAACGTGAGGTCTTCCAGTCAAAAATAAACAACAGATAAATTAAAACAACAATGTGATCGTAGATTCTCATTTTCTTCGTGGGAAAATAAAGCAAGTGTCAAAAATGTGCCATGAAACGTACGTACACAGTTTTTATGTGTTATATATTCACCTGTTGTACCTACCAAATATGTATGGACTCGTATGGATATTGTATAATTATGGTCTTTGTGGGACACATATTGTTGTGATGAGTATAGTGTATTATATACAACTTAGGTAATTCATATAGTTCGAAATTATTTACAACTACAATTATACATAACATGCGCTGCCATGTAAAAAAAAAAACATCGATTTTTCTGTATTTATGCGCTTTTAAATTAACATTGTAAGCTTAGAAATTATTTTCTTCCGTTCATTTGCATTTAAAATGAAAATGTGATTGATTTGTTGAAGTACAACTATGTTGCCATGGAAGTTGGAATTTTATTATCCAATTCACGAACACTTTTCTTCACGATTTATAAAAAATCGGGTATGAAATACACGGTATCGAAGGATCGAAATCATGTTTCAGGTATATTTGAAATATCATTTGGCGGGTTTCGTTTCGTTGTTTGAGGCCGGTGTTTTAGGAGGTGACGGAGTCGGCACGGCAATCGATTTGTATCTGTAAGAAAGTTGGTACTCGTCAAAATATGTTACTGTTGCAAACAAATTATCATTGGTAGGATTAAGCTCCACTCAAGGTTAGCAGACGATTTTCCGGTGAGGGAAGTCGTGTCATGCAGTAATAAATTCACTATCGAACTCACCTGATGTCCAAATCCGTGTAACAACTCAAATTACTCCCAAGAGATTTCAGTTCTTTTTCATTTTCTAGATCGTCTAAGGGCAGTCGGTCGTTTTGAGCAAGTTCCTCAGCCTGTCGAAAAAATTGAAACCAGCGTAGTTTTCATTGATTTATTGAATTCTTACGCGGTAGATAGCGAAAATATAAAGTCGTACTTTTTTCAACGCGTTGAAAAAATTTTTATACGCGAGTCCTCTCAATTCGTCCAAAGACCAACCATCTTTATGAAGCTCATCGAAGATAATCGATACGTTTTGAGGGAACTTCATGTCTGCAAATTTAGATAAGAGAAAAATATATAATGAAAGGTTAGTGTCATTTAAGGCGAAAGTTAATCAAGTTTACGTTGAAATTTACCCGCAGGGAGTTCTACGTCGTAGTAACTTGTGGACAGACCGACTGATTCTTTGCCAGCAATATTCGCTATATATTTTACGTGTTCTATCACGTTCTTGCTCGTACAATTTTGGTCAGTAGTGTTCCGGATCAAATTACAATCAAAGCTTACCATCACAACACCTTTGCCGCCTTTCTGAAACGATTATAACATTCGTAGAGGGGTTGTGAGGGGGAGAAAAACTAGGCGACTTATTCTCCAGGTTTTTAATGGCTGGCCGAGCACTTTCGCCCATTCGGGCATCCTCAGGGCGACGTGGAACCATGAGGTCCACAGCCTGTGGACCTCATGGCCTGTGGACGGCTGTGGACCTCATGGTTCCACGTCGCCCTGAGGATGCCCGAATGGGCGAAAGTGCTCGGCCAGCCATTAAAAACCTGGAGAATAAGTCGCCTAGTTTTTCTCCCCCTCACAACCCCTCTACGACAATAGATGCGACGACAACCAAGCGAAGATTATAACATTGTGATAACTTTCTCAAAATACGCACAGGTGATTCGAAGAGATCAAAATTTTCAAAAAGTAGGTTTAATTTCATATCGAAGCATTATCTACGTGCAGTATACAAACCGTTCTTAGTTTCAGATGGCTAATTTTTCTTTTTTCACCTAAAATTCGAAAGAAAAAAAAATTCATGATTTGAGATTACTAGCTTCGCTATGCTGTTTTCAAAAACTGAAGAATTGATTTAAAAAATCTCTCCCTCAAAAGTTTTTTTAAGAGAAAAAATAAAATTATCCACTTGACGGTCGCAGTGACGCAGAGGGTGCCTCCCCCCCCCTAAAACCTTCAGGCTCAAAAAACATACAATTGTGCGAGAAATTATTTTCATCGGTCTACCAGTTTAAGAATTAAGAATTAAGTTTCAACTAAATGCTTATTTCATTTGATACCGACCGGTAATTTGTTCGACTCACGGAAAATTAAACCTTCAATGGAAGTACATTAATATTATTTTAATTTTGCATTACTACTCACTATCTTGCCAAGTGTATCATCGTCAACGTTTGATGAATTGGCATTCTTCGACTTGGCTCCGACTCCTTGAAAAATCACGGGCACTTTGGCAATATCGATTACACTTTGCACAGCGCTCGAGGGCATCCTGGCCACATCTAGAAGCATACCGAGCCGACTGGTCTCATTTACAATTTTCTGCGAAAAAATTAAACAGTAATCAAATATTGTCGAGTTGAAGTAATCTCAAATTTCAAATGATCTGATCTTACGGTGAATTGAAATTCTCTAGGGGTTTTATTTTACACACTAAGTTGGAACTTATTGTGCGATAAGAAATGGTTTTTTCAAACCTCAAGGAAGTGCATTAAAACGCCAATTTTATAGGTATTTATCCTGACACTGCGAAGACGACTTTAGTGTAAATTGGCGAGTCATAAATATTATAAAAATTTTGTTCTTTGTTGGAACTACGATTTTTTCTATAGTGTCAACGAGAAAGTATCAGCTTCACGAAATAATCATCTTTAATAATTTTCGAGAAACCTTAATGACAAGATACCGACCATTCCAAAGTCAGCAAGTGCTGTCCCACTGAACCTGTCAACAAAATATAAAGTTCGTAAGTGGATGCCTCTATAAACGAGAATGGTTTAAGTAACAAGAGAGAGATATTTAAACGGATGTGATGTTTCGTATTTTCGTATGAAAGGCCATCCATTTCTGATGATGAAAGAAATATCTGACCATACATGAACGTTCTTTCCTTTCGAAAATCGCTGCATGGGATGATTTCCACTCAAATATTAAAATTAATGGACGCCAATATAATCTATTACTATTTTGACGCAACTATAAGCAGGCGTAAAAAAGGAATTTACACCTGAATGAGAATCCCGTAGATTTTCTCTCCATCAACTTAAATTTCGGTCATTACAAAAACCCGCACCAAATGAGAGTTTTATTGAACATTTCCTCCCATACACGGACGTTTTTTATTTTCAAATGATGACGCACCGCAGCATCCAAAGCGAAATCATCTATCCTGGTCATTTTTCATCCTTTGGCAAATCCTCTGTGCCTATTTCCCCTCTCGTGCGGCGCGCCACGATTTTTTCAAGGAAGAATAATACGGCTTGCGTCCTTTGGTTGACGCACTCCGTTTTCCGTTATTGGGTTGACAAGGAGAAAACCAGGCGAATCGGTCTCCATTTCTTTTATTTGGCGCCGAGCACTCTCGCCCCTTCGGGCCTCATCGAGGCATTGTGGAACCGTTAATTTTTGCCATAGACCGAAGCCTTGATGCGGCTCGAGGGAATGAAAGCTCTTCGATTGAAACGAAATACTTAAATGGAGAATAAGTGAAAAGTTATTCGTTAAAAAAAAAAAAAAAAAAAAAAAAAACTAGCAGAGTTTTCTGTTTTCAAAGATAAGTCTACTTTTCGCTCTTCTCTCTCACTCCGTTCTTTCTATTAATTTCTGAAAAATGCTCAGTCGTAGAGTGAAAAGAGTTTTTTGTAAAGAAGTAAGGATCGTTTATTTAACTATGATTTTTGGAAAGTGGACTTGGTTATTTTTCAACTTAAATATTTTATGAATCCTTTTTCTCTTTGCAGTTTCACTTTAGAAATTTTAATCTCGTTGCACCTAATAATTTTTATGGCAACCAGTATTTTTTGGGCAGTGTTGCATCGCGGATTTTACGGATGAAGACGCAATTCACTGAAGGCACTTCGGAGAATTTTGCAACCTCACAGACACGTTCTCTCTGTTCCCAAAACGGGTGGGATACTTTGTTATGAAAATCAAAATTTATTGAAGCAAAGGTTATAAGGAATAATGAACCACTGTGCAATAATTTGCAGAGTTTCTTCTTTTCGGAAATATGATCGAAGCGAGTCAATTACCAGTGATGATAGTCGATGAATTAGTGGGCATTGGCTCTTAATAACGAGGGGTAAACTTATGTTATCTTTAATCTATACAAAAGCATATCTACTCTGCAAAGGGGGGAACGCAAAGCTCGATTGGAAAGGTACCTCCAATACTTGTAATAAACAAAAAACACTAACAATATCACTTTTTACGCACTAAAAACAAAATAAAAATAATGTGAAAAGTGAAAACCACAAGCCATTTGGAAAAGTACAAAGTGAAAAGCGCTAAAGAAAAAGTGGCAAATAGTTGAGTACTCCTCTACTACAATAGTTGAGTAGTACTAATAAAAAAACAGGCCCCGGGTCTTTCTCCTAATGAACGCAAAACGCAAAACTTTTCCCCCCAAACTTTCCCTCTCCGTTTTTACCTTTGACGGTTTCCTCTCACGTTTCCACACGCCGAGATTTTCCAAAGGGAAGGAACATGCATGTACAGCCAGTTTGTTCCGACTTAGACGGCCTTAGATGAGAAGTCGGTTTATTTTTACCAATCTAAGTTACAAACAAACGGAGAAGAGATTGGTGAATTAATACAACCTAACTTTCAAACTTTTTTGTAAAAGAGAAACTTCCATTTTACCTCAATTAGGTTTATTTACTACTGCGTTCATGCTCTATAACTTGAAAAAGCACCAAGCCGATCTTGCAACTGAGATAATGGTGTACGATGTTGATATTGAACTATCATATTTACCATGGTACTGCACAAGGGCCGTACAAAGTGAAAATTCTGACCCCCAATTTTTGAAACACTCGAAGCAGAGCCAAACGAGAGTCAATTGTATAGCCTCCATCCAGAGAGATTATTACGCCGATTCGATCGTTATTCTTTATGTCTGTCTGATCTAAGGAAATAATAAACCAAGTTGCGTTTAGTCGACGAAAAACAGTTGCTTGGAACACATATCATAATACACCGATAGCTACAATTTTGGCATAAAAGTAGTTATTTTAGACAAGCTTGAGTTAATTAAAAGACACCTAACACTAAGCACCAATCCAGTAAATTTACGTAGCTAGGTAGCCTACCACTTACCCGCAGAATTTGTAACCAGTGCCAATTTTTTCGAGAAGTTGGCCGATTTTCGAGATTGTTCTATTAGTCGAGTAATGAGATCAACGCTCTCGAGAGTTTGCTCAGCCGCATCTTTTTGGCTCGCGTTACAGCTGCTAGCACCCGCTAACCACACCTGCCAATTGGTGACAATTTACACTCCAGAAGTCGTAAAATACTATTTCTCTTCTGAAAGTATCGACTGAATTTCGCTCACCATTGTTCCCAATTTTCCCTGGCTCAAATTTTTAATTGAGATCAAGTTTGCTATATCGTCTACAGTTGTGGAGTTGAGTTGGTTCTTGAACTTGATCTTGATGACGTTAGCATCAAAATAGCTGAAAGCCAGCCAACCGATTTCGATAATAAAAATCCGAATAGTGAACATTTTCATGTTTTTTACATGAAATCTTACCTGTAAGTCGTAGGGCCATCTTTAAGCACTGATGAGCCGTTAACTGGGTCTGCAGAAGATGATGATCCGGATAAAGAAACGATCAAAATGATGATGAGGACTACGATAACCAGAAAAACGCCTCCGAAGACGAGCAGTTTTTTCCGGCTCAAAGGTGTGGACGCAACTGGAAATATGAACTTTTTAATGGTAGCAAAAACTCTTATTCTATTTTTTCTTACAACAGGTCGAAAATCGATCGGACGAGGAGTCTCGGTAAAGGAGTCTATGCAGTTCTACGTTGCTCTGGAACTGCCCTAATATCGAAAATACTACACAATTGAAAATAACTAAGGCTGAGAATTTCCTACTAGTTTTCTGTTCCTGAATGAAAATAATCTACTAGCATTTTGGCATATCAGAATGAATGAATGAATATAGATTTATTCCATTTGTAAAATGAACATAACAAAATAGATATCAACTCATCTTCGTACAGGACCAAACCATAAGACCACGTCCTGTGCGGTATGGGGGTGTTGTTACAATGAATTAAACAAAAGAAAGAATAAAAAACACAAAATAAATATTCTATTTCTGCGATATATTTTGTATCCTTGTCTTACACAACATAAAGACGAGCGCATCCAGGAAAATATTTTTCTCTTGTACTGGGAGCGGGGATAGTTAAGAGGAGACAGCATTTTTTCAGGGAGCGGTAGAACTTCTTGAACTTATTAGTATTTCCCTAGTGACGTGCATAATTTGAACAATTTTCATCCGCATTTGCTCAATGTAAGATGAATGCGATAACATGAAAGTTGAACCAAGAATAATCATCCATCCATTGAGAATTCTTCGGCGTTTGGCGGGTGAATATTAGTTCATGATCCCCGCCAGGAATGAGGAGGTCCAAGCTACCTTATAAATTAATAGTTTTTTCTGTCGAAGGCACATACTTTCTTGAAATTATTTATGTTTTTAATTTTTCATGAGCGAGCAATCACTAATAATCTTCATTTTCTTCTTTCTTCCTTCCCCCTAATAATCTTTCTTCTTTATATTTCGTATTTTAAGATCTAGGCCAACTAAAGTAATAAATCTACGCAGGTAAAAATATATTATCCCAAAAGGCTTGGCTACAGTTTTTTATTTGTTATTTTATTGGTTTTTTAAATTAATATGAAGTATTTCCGACGATATTAGAACTTTTCCATTTTATATTTAACATTTTCCAAAGCAAATTCAGACAAAATCAAAGGGAACTGATGATTTCTGATTTTCCAAATTGAATAACTGGTTATCAACTCGCCTTGAACAACTTTTCACTTCCATGTGGCAAAAGAAGCCCTTCCATGAATTCAATCAATCAATCCCATCAGCAGTATTTTCGTCAATTAATTGTGATTAATGCGATACTTCGATCACGTTGGAACAGATTTTATCGATTCACCAGTACTTTATTCGGTTTTGATGAAAATGCGATCATTTTATGTATGGACACCGTATCTAGTTTTTTTTTCTACTTGATTTAATTAGGGAAGTACCTAGGTAATACTAGTTTCGATGAAAATATCCTTTAGTTGAATCGCAGGACATTGTGCTAGTTCTAAACGCGGGCCAGCTAGCCTTAATGAGTGGGTACTTACATTCCCTCATATTGCCACGAACCGAACTCCAGCAGTCACGCCAAAACGACATTTTTCCGCACTTAGTGTTCAATATTTCCGCACTATATGGTTCTATACTATAGTCAATAGTTTTGAATGTTCACAATTAACTCCGAGCAGAAATTAAAGAACCACTTATTTCGAACTGAACACACTTGCTTGATGGACGGGAATGAAAATTATCTCGGCGGAAAACAGGATATTACATCGCCTACGTGTGAATCATTTGCTGAGGCGTTATCTACCTTTTGTAAACTTCGAGATAACGCTCTAACGCTGAACACCAACAGTTGCACTCATTTATGGAGAATATACGGTTTCATCCACGTAGTACTAGCGTGATTTTCACCCATAAAATGAGCCCGTAAGAGACGAGAAATAATAGCGTGCACTATACTTGCACGTACGTATTATTATCTTGCAATAATAAATCACTTGACTTCGTCATTTCATGAATTCCTAACTTACAGTTTAAGCTCAGAATGCCAGAAAAATTGGGACTATAAAACAGGGCCGAATTTTGATTTCTGATTTACGTTTTTAAATCGAAACTTAGCAAAAACGTCGTTGTTGGGATTTCCACTTTTTAGAATTATTGTATAGGTATTTATTTGCCCGCAGTAACCATTTTGGAACGAGGAGTCACCCCTGTCACCTAGTTTCTTAGATTTTCAGAACAACTATCATCGAACTGGAAATTGAGCTTGGACAATCCTTAATATCTGATGCAAGGTTCAAGCTACATAAAATATTATGGAGAAAAGGAGAATTCCCTTGAATAATCGTCCAAAAAAAGTTTGCCCTGACGGTCTATGGAGCCTGATTGTAGTTTTTAGTTAGTTTATTGTAGTTCATTTACAGTAAAGCAGGCAGTTTCCTTTTTTAACTTTGAGAGTAGGTATACGTTTCTGTTACTGAAAACCTCACTTCTTGATAAAAACAAATCATTATATTAGCAAAGAAATATGCATTCCTAAAAATGGTATCACTTGACTTTGGATTACTTTGGTCCGGTTCTTTCCATAATTGGGAATGCATGCATTAAATAATTCGAATAGGTCTGAACAACAAACTAAAATACAGAACGGCATCGAGCTTAAGAAATTGACATGCCTCAATGCATTCCAGAGGGACACCAAAAATTGGAAAGGATGCTCGTAATCACATAAAAATCATGTATTTACAATTATTTCAGACGTAAAAATTCACGAATAAAAATTATCATTCTATCTTTTTATCAAATTCATAAATGTATTAAGCAAAAGATTCACTTCAATCTTCATAATTAAATTTTCTATGGGAATTGTTGGATGTTGCTAACATCAGCATGGACCTTCAGGTGTCGCTGGAGGTTGCTCTTCGTGATGAACTTTTTACCGCAGAGTGGGCAAGCGTGGGGCCTTTCGCCTGAAATAGTCAGTAACATTGAAATTGATTAGAGGTGGCAGAGCAAAAACATAATGCAGCTAACTCAGCAAAAGATGAATGTCTTCACCTACGAATAGATTTAGGTATTCTAACGGAAAACATACTACGTCCAATGTTGAGAAGTGTTTACAATGAATATTCGTTTCGTTGGTATTGTAAATCTAGCACTAATTTTGTGTCCTCAAAATTGTAATTTTAATTTCCAGCAGGGAAAGTAATCATTTACCTAATTAAACCTAACAACTCGGCCAACAATGGCATAACTGCATACTTGAACCAAACTGTCATTCAAGCTCATGGAAACCCCCTCAAGTCGGCAATAGAGATGAATACAAATAGGAAAATAGTTAATAGATCACCACTGTGAGTCTTCATATGCCGCGCGAGGACTGAACCGTCGGCAAACCGTTGTCCGCAGACCATACATTCGAACGGCTTTTCCCCTGTTTCAACGCACAAGCGATTATTAGCAGATCATCATACATTAGTTTAAAAAAATTATTAATAAGTTCAGAATATTATAAAATGACAAGAACGATTGTTTGAAATTATTATGTACACACCAGTGTGTGTTCTCTTGTGAACATTTAGATACGTGATATGTGTGAAGCCGCGGCCACACACATCACACGGGTACGGTCTCTCACCTGTGAAAACAGAAGCAAAATAAAATTCGCTGTAATCACATTGGGTAGGAAAAAGAAAGGAGAACAGCATGGTATTGTTAAATAATTGTGAAGTCAGGGAAAAAAATAATGCTATTTTACCTGAGGTAATCTCAGCACTTCTGAATCGTTTGGAGTATTACAAATTCAAGTCATAGTCATGCTCATAGTAACCCTGACGAAGGGATGAAAAATGATAAAAGAATAGTGGGAAAAAGCACGGGCAAGGTAACGTGAGTGGGGAATCACCATGGAAAAAACTGAGGGGGGGGGGAGTGTAGTAAATAACAACGGTTTTTCCCTTCAAAAAATCATAGCGGGACCAACGCGAGTGGATTTGCAAAGGGATGAAATCTGAAGGGAAACTTGGTTGAAGTTGCGTAATACATCCAAATGAGATGATTGCAAGGGATGGCGCAGGACGTCATCATTTGATAGTAAAAAACGTCTGTGTTTGAGGAAAAAAACAGCCATTAGACGAACCCCTTCCTCTTTCCTTGCTGATAAATAACGTCGTCAAAAATCTGTTCGGAAGCATTAGCCAATTTTCATGGCATGTGTTAACGTCCACAATCATATATCACAAAATTATTTTTGTAAGGAAACAATCTTATGCCACGATTTTTAAAGATAAAGAACATGCGTGCACTGCCAGCTAATGACAAGCATCGTCGGCAGGATGAATAATTGAAGGCGATAGCATGATTAAGAAGAGAAAATAAAATGGTAGGAGAATATCCGTTACCTGTGTGTGTCATTTGATGACGAACGAGAGCACTTGTATCGCGACATCCGAGGCCGCATTCTTCGCAAGCATACGGTTTTTCACCTGTTAAATTTCAAGTTGTTCGGTAACCTGTGATTATATACATAACATAACGCCAGTAATTGAGTGGCCCGTTTTGATATTGTTGACGTCAAAAAAGTAAACAGGCGTTAGAGCAGAAAGATAAGTTGTATGAAAAGTTCAGAAGTGATATGAAGTGCTTAGAAGAAGCATGATAAATTTTTTTACTTCAATATATTCTAACTCTTTCGAAACAACGTTTCAACGCTAATGCTGGTTGGTGTTCTTACATCTCATTCTAAACAAAACTAAAATATTGAGACAAGTGATTCAATACAAGTATTAGTATTCATAACAATCCTTGACCGGTATAATCCATCAATAAACCGTACTGAACCAAATTAAAGGCACATCATTCTTATCAGGGTGCACAAAGGCTTTCTCTAATGGTACTAATGGAATTTCATCCAGCACTACTTACTATTGTACTAATAGCAAACCTTTTAGGGACCTTAATGCGACCCAGTGATATTATTAGTTTTGAAAATAATATCATCACTGACACCTGTGCAACTTACCAGTATGTATCTTAATGTGAGCAGACAAGTGGCCAGACCGGGCGAACGATTTCCCACATTCAGTGCACTCATAGGGTTTCTCACCTGGAATTAAAACATGGTGTGCAGGCTGATTCATGTAGAAGAATAACTTTTCTGTCCCAACGCAGAGTACTTATTTTACCCCCGCAAGAATAATAATTTTCGATTGATAATGGATTGAAGAAGAGACTGATTAAACGGATAGATTCAACTTGCACAGTGGATAACTCAAACAAAAATTCGTCAATTCAGATGTTCGAATACACCTAAAGATGAGTAATTTAACTGTCCACATTTTCCCCATGTAATGTAACTATCCATTTTCCAACCGTTTTTGCGTTATTCAACAATATTAGTAGACTAGACACGAAAACATCACATTTTTCAACTTCAAACGTTCTTTTCATCCATTTAGTGCAAAAGAAACAAATAATGAAGAATATATTATTGATATACCCACCAAAATGAAATGGCACCAAAATGAAGAATGGCTTACACACGTACATAGCAAAAAATTTGGTTAAAAAAATGTAAACAGCGCCACAGAAATTATTTTCCGCGAATCGAGTTTTTCACTGGCCGAACTATCGAGCTCCACTGGCATCGGATCATTCAAACTATTTACGGTCGATTTCAAAAGAATGAAATTGATAACTTACGAATCATTAATGAATGCATCAACACAACCAAGTCAGAGGAGGGTCCGTTAGATAACAAAAAAATAAAAGAAAAAAACCACTACAGCACTGGCCAATTTTCCTTTGTCAGAAATGGCGAGTGATGATGGTCTCAACTTCACAGATCATCTCCAACATGCTTGCCCTACCCTAACAATTATTTCCAAAGCTCTAATTTTAACTCCTGAGCAGATAGGTAAAGTGATTATCTTTGAAAAACACTGGTTGCATAAATAGGGCTGCTGGCACAAGTTGGCACTGTCAACGGTTGGGTTTCCTCAAAAAACAGCTACAGTGGGCAGTGAGATTTTCTTTGTTCAATATACTTTGAAAAGTAACATCTATCAGGGGAGTCGTAAATTTTTCTATGGACGATAACATTAGCATTTTTTGGATAGTGAACTCAACGTCCCATCATACAATCGAATATCATCCTTGGCATGTTATTTTGCCACAGAAAGTTCTGTTACCTCGATGTGCTCGCTCGTGTGTAAGGAGGTGACCTGGTTGTGCGAATCGCTGACCACATTCGTTGCACACGTATGGTTTCTCCCCTGTGGACAAAAAAGTACATTAACGACTATAGAATTTGGCCAATTTTAAACGGTTATTTCTCCTTAATATCAGTTACATACACTCAAACTATCAATCATCACCTGTGTGTGTCCTTCGATGCACTCTCAAATTTGAAAGTTTGGTGAATCCTTTACCGCAGACATCACATTTGTACGGTTTCTCTCCTACACAAGACACAAGGTTAGAAAAAGTCAGTCAGTATAAAAAATTAATTCAACAGTTATTATTCACCTATTTGTACCGAAAATATTTGTGGGGCGCCATACAACAATGTAACTCGACGAAAATACATTAAATAATATTCACCAGTGTGGATCCGTTTATGATCCGTGAGGTGACTGGAATAGCCAAAAGCTAGGCCACACTCATTGCACACGTAAGATCTTTCTCCTACAACACATGAAAAAACCCCACACGTCTGAGACTATTGGAAACACTATGAGTATGATCATAGCTATCTTTGACTGGGAAGTCTTACAATGAGCGAAAGCATGCTTGTCCCTAGATCTCCGATTATTTCTGCAGACTGTCTTCATAGACAGATGCCTGGATTAATTCCACCAAAAATGTGCCAGATCTGCGGCTTGATTGTATGTATTTGATTGATGGCGGCTGTACATCCTCCCAATAGATAAATTAGCAGAAAAGTGACCCGCTCTTTAATAGCATGAAAGGTGAAAGACTGCAAAAAATGCACGAATCGTCTTCCCCTGGTTTATACAGGTACGAAAGCAAATTATGCTCAGTTGATAAGCCTATAAATAGCTTGATGGGTTCAAAATCTTCAATAATGCAGATACAACTTCCATTAGGATTAATTCAAAATTGCACTAAGATGAAGAAACCACAAGTTTAAATTACTGTGCAGCTGTGGAGAGGTTGTGTAAATTTTGTTTTCCACGCAGCTCAATAAAGCTGATCTCACAATCTAAATAACAACACCATCTAGTGACAAAACCATCCAACTCACTTGGTTGTTCTGGGATATAGTCCGGATCTTGAGCTAGTTGAACGTCCGGTTCTGCGTTTATACAAAAAGGATCTGTGGCCGCTGGGTCGTAGTCATCAGGAACATCGATTTCCTGAAAATAACGAAACAAAAACTAAGACATTGGAGTTGGCAAGAACAAAACGATAATACAAAGAGAAATTTCTTACTTGCTTTAATTCCTCCTTGAGATTCATATTGAGCCCGTCAGTAGCGGGTTCGCTCAAAGCTAAATCATAAAAAATTTTCAGTCAAAATCAATATCATGAACTTGAAAAGATCGAAGATGAAGTAATGGAATGAAGTAACAGTAAGTACTCACTAGGAAGAGAAAGATTTATGGGCGCTTCCTCATCACTGCTAGCATTTCTATACTCGGTCATCTCCTACAATACAAAAAAATCATTAAGAGTATGAAAGCAATGCCATGAAGGCACTTGTAATTTTGTGAAAAATTAATGATATCTATCAATACCAGTACATTCGGAACAGCAGTAATCTCTGTCCCTGGTGCAAAAGTAAAAGAGAAGAGGATTGGAGAAGAGTTGAAAAGCGACTTCAAGATACCAAAAATAATTTTGGTTTATTATTCAATGATAAAAAGCCCAAGGAAAAAATTTTCTAACCCCCTCAAAATTTGATGTTTTACGTTTCAAGGCACGTAGAATCCGAAAATCCGATAACAGAAAATTCTGTCTGTCCGCCGTACGCCGTCAACGCTTTTCCGGCCAAACTATAATAGCTACATTCTTGACATTTTTACCAAAAATATATTCGGTCTCACATCGGCCCAATTCTTGAACCACTTCACTAGCTCAATTTTAAGGGTATTTTTGGTTGGTTTTGAGGAGGAGAAAATCCCTAATTCCGAATGGTTTCCAGACAATGGTGTGTTTAGTAATAATTTCCATAGATTTTTGGACGCTGAATCGAATGAGACCATCGTGGGGTCGATATCACAGTTTTTACGTTGAATTTGGGAGATTTTCAGAAAGTTGACATGAGGGTAAGTATAACTCGAGAGTCTTTGGAGCGTAAAAATCGTTCTATACTCGTAGAATGCTCGTCGAACATTCTCTTCAACTATAACGTACGACGAAAAATTCGGATTTTAATTTGGAAATTAAGAAAAATAAAAATGAGTAAAATTACGATAGTTGCTACGGATTTTCCTCTTATAGTTACCAATCTGCTTTTCGGTGGGAACGTTCACAAACCATTGTAAAATAATTTGCAGTTTTTTATTTGGACGACTCATCCAATGATTTGAATTTTTGAAATTATTCTCCTAGTTTTACTACTTTCGCCCCTTCGGTACTCTTCGGGGTTATGCAGGACCGTTAAGTTTCTACAGCCAAGTTCGGCAAAGTCATTAGATAGCCACAATGGTTCCACATCGCCCGGGGGATGTCCCAACGGGTGAAAGTACTCGGCTAGGGAAACAATCACGAGAATGAGTCGCCGAGTTTTTCCCCCTCGACACCCGAGGATGAAAATGGAATAAAAAAGATAGGTACAATGCACAAAAATCAAATGACTACTTTCTTAAAAATGATTTCGCACGCTGACAGTAAGTAGACTAACTTTCACTGGGCGTGTAGATAACATTATTTTTCCGACAAAAGAGAAACACTCACCTCCTCAACTTTGATGTATTGCGGATGAAACGACTCGACGCTCATTTTTCTGGATAAAAGTTGATTATTTATAATTGATTAGTACGACTACCCGAACGCGTTATTCGTTTGCTAACTAGGTATTTATAAAAAACAAGTACAGTGTAGTTTGTGCCTCAACTCGCGGACCAATTACCAAATCATCAGTAAAGTGGTTTCCGGACCTAAAGCGGGCCGCATTTTTAAGACTTTTTTAATACTAATCCGTACATTATTGTTGAAATGTCACGAAAAGTAGAACGAACAACAGAACGTAGGTATCATGAATTCACTATCTTCAAGTGGGATGTGAGAATCGATAGTTACTATTCAGTTAATCGATACTCTTGGAACGATGTATCGCTTTCGATATCATTGCAACTAATTCAAATTCCGGAGCTATTCTTCACCCTTTTTGGTTTATTATTCAATAATATTGGTTTATTATAATAATAAACCATTGTAATCGCCCAAGAAAAAAAATTTTCTAACCCCCCTCAAAATTTGATGTTTTACGTTTCAAAGCATGTAGAATCCGAATATCCAATAAAAAACGCTGCAAATGATTGTACAGTGGTTTATTATTATTTCGCTTCAATATTGATTTAAGAAGACTATCCATTTGTCATTTTAATATTCCGAACATTTGTGAACGTTGCCACCGAAAAACAGATGGTAACTAGGTATAGGGGAAAACTCCGCAGCAGCTATTGTAATTTTAATCATTTTTATTTTTCTTAATTTCCTCATTAAAAACTAAACTTATTGCCTAACGATACGGAGAGAGTGTTTGACGACCATTCCAATGAGTATAGAACGATTTTTATAGCTCCAAGAACTCTCGAGTCATGCCAAATTTCTGAAAATCTCCCTAATTTGACACAAAAGCTTCGATAACTCGAGAACCAATAAAGCTATCGACCCGGCGATGGTCTCATTCGATTCAGCGTCCAAAAATCTATATAATTTGATACCACGTGCACATTTTTCTGAAAAACCTTGGAAAATATGAATTTTCTCCCCCTCAAAACCCCCCAAAAATACCCTTAAAATTGAGCTAGCAAGTTGGTTCAAGAATTGGGCCGTCGTAGGACCGAGATTGATTTTTGGTGAAAATTTCAAATTTTTAGCTCTAACAGTTTGGCCGGAAAACTGCTAACGGCGTACGGCGGACGGCGGACGGACAGAATTTTTTTTATTGGATATTCGGATTCTACATGCCTTGAAACGTAAAACATCAAATTTTGAGGGGGGGTTAGAAAATTTTTTTTTCTTGGGCGATTACAATGGTTTATTATTGAATAATAAACCAAAATGACAAATAATGGATAGTCTTTTTAAATCAATATTGAAGCAAAATAATAATAAACCACTGTACAATCATTTGCAGCGTTTATCTACTCTGTTCAAACTTCACCATAATAATATCGAAACTCTTGAGAAGAATAATTACGCAATATTCCTTGAAAATACGGAGTAAAAATGCTCTATTTATATTTGAGCCTGAGGAAGTATTGATCGCGATACCGTACAATCGGAAAATCCTATCCGGCGTCCGCTCGACGCCTTAATCATCGGCATAGGCAACGCCTGCAACTGCAGCTATGTATTGCGGGTCCTGCTGTATTTCGTATGAAGGCGCACGTAACGATTTATTTCCCTCCGCTGACCGAGCGTTTCGGTCGAATTTAATTTATTGGACAACGTGGATCCTCTTGAATAATTTTAAGACTTTTAGAAATGTGTAATTCTCGGTTTTTATTAATTATTTGGTGGCTAGAGGTAGAAAAACCTATCACAATAGCAATTTTTCCACTCTGTTCAAACTTCACCATAATAATATCGAAACTCTTGAGAAGAATAATTCCTCAATATTCCTTGAAAATACGGAGTAAAAATGCTCTATTTATATTTGAGCCTGAGGAAGTATCGATCGCGATACCGTACAATCGGAAAATCCTATCCGGCGTCCGCTCGACGCCTTAATCATCGGCATAGGCAACGCCTGCAACTGCAGCTATGTATTGCGGGTCCTGCTGTTTTTCGTATGAAGGCGCCCGTAACGATTTATTTCCCTCCGGTGACCCAGCGTTTCTGTCGAATTTAATTTATTGGACAACGTGGATCTCATTGAATATTTTTAAGGCTTTTAGAAATTTGTAATTGTCGGTTTTTATTAATTACTTGGTGGCTGGAGGCAGAAAAAACCTATCATAATATGTAATTGTAATTTTTCTACATTTAGTTTCTTCGTTATAATTTCTTTTTTTTCATAGATCAGTTGTTCGGTATTTAGCATATTTTTTGAAGCTTTGATGATCCTCAATATTTCCTTTCATTGTTACCCATTTCGAATTAGTGTAAAATTTTCCGCAACCAATGTCTTTTGTGATTTTTGCCGACTCGGTCAATTCGCCTTGGAAAACGAACCAAACAGTGCAAAAGTTCCTGGTTCGATTCCTAGCCATGGTCAGTTAATTTTAACAACACTCATTGTTGTTTTTTTAATGATATTTTATTATAATTTATAAAATTATTACTCAGAGGTGAGAAAGAGCTATCAAAATCCTACAATTTGGTGTATTTAATTATATTTTTATGTTATGTCCCCGCGGAGAAGAAAAGTCAAAACACGCTTTTTGACATAAAGTGGAATATACCTATCTCGAGAGCTATCATATACACTAGCCATTTTCTTATTTTTAATCGATTCTACGTTAAATTTCCTTCATTTTCTTCCGCAGCACCTAGTCGTTCCCATTTCGGGAACGTGACGAAAAAAAATCCCTAAGTTGAAACTTCAAAAGTATGAAAATCGAAAAAAATTCGAAAAATAATAATAATTGTTCGATTTTGTTTGTTTTCACTTTAAATTCGAATTCTACGTCTAATTTCCTGTAGGAATCATTAATTAATCAAATTTGAACAGTACTGTAAGTATTTGCAACGGAATTTCAAAGTTGAAAAACGTAGGAGTGGCGTAGTATTAAACTGAAAAAACTGATAGTTGTCGTGAAGTTTCCGCCGTTTTGACGTCATATTCGGATTCAGCGTTAAATTTCCTATAAGAATAGCTTTCAAAATCGCTTTAAAACGAAAATTTAATTTTTCACTATTACCGAGCTCGGAATTTCGGCCGGCGAAAAACTCGATTTACGGATAATAATTTCTCTGGCTCTGTTTAAATTTTTTTCACCAAATTTTTTGCTATGTACGTATGTAAGGCGTTCAAATGAAGACTCCTGCATAATAAAACAATTGATTCGCATTTATTTTGACCCCGAAAATCACGGTTAAAGTCCAATTTTTGAGCTTTCAAAAACCGATTTTTTCGGACCACTTGCAGATTTTTCCGAGAAATAAAAAAAATCACAAAAATACATCTTGGTATGACACAACTTTCCTGAAAATGTCAGATTTTTATCTGTATTGAGAGAGTAGTAAAAAATCGGTAACTGTTCGGTTGAAAAAAATCGCAGGGGGACCCCTTGGATTTTTCGGGAAAAATTTTTTGGAATAGATTTCGCTCAAATTCAGCATAATGATACTTGATGATGTGTATATCAATAATATATGGTTCATTGTTTGTTTCTTTCGCACTAAATAGATGAAAATAACGTTTAAAGTTGAAAAATGTGATTTTTTCATGTATAGTCCACTATTAGGTAGAATAACGCAAAAACGGTTGGAAAATGGATAGGTACATTACATTTGGAAAATGTGGACAGTTAAATTACCCATCTTTTGGTATATTCACCTTTCACTTACACTTAGTTTTCTCATACAAAGGTGTCGACGGACATAATTATATATAAATGGTATTCGGATTCTGCGTATAGCTTAAACATAAACGTCAAATTTTGAATGGGGACCGACTACAATGGTTTATTATAATAATAAACCAAAATGTAAGGTGGTGTCAGCATGTTCACCAATGTGACAAATTTCACTTTTTTAAACAAAAAATTTTGTCATTAGAGATAATATGCGCAAAAAGTTATTAGAAAAAAGACAACCCAATTATCGCTGGTCAGTGGCAAATATAATTGAGAAAATCACATTTTTTCACGTTCAAACTTCATTTTCTACCCCACATTACAAATTGCACTGTGTTCATCTTTGAAAATCTGAGCTTCTTATCGTCAAACGCGGGGTTTTTGTCAATTTTTCTCCCTGCTAACTAGTTTCTCGCATGTGTAGGGGAGGTCCACTCGGTGTTCGTCAAAAAAACAAATATTCGTGCATCCGGTCAGAGGTATGATTATGGACCCACACAGCGAGGCAACTGCCAGTCGTTCGTCTCATTACGTTCGTCTCAAACGACCACTGCTCAGAAAGAGCCCCGAATGTGCGGAGCATTGAGCTCGCTACTCGCCATGTACCTATTTCGGTTCTCCACGAGTTGCTAAAGCGCATTCGAGTAGCCGACTTAATACGGAAATTAATTATTTACTGCTCTAGTCAACAGCTGGCTCTGTGAAAGAAGAAATTCAGGCATTCTGAACTATTGGTACAGTTTTGATTAAAATAAGAGACGGATGGAAGATTAGCTTATCTCTCCTGCTCTGTGGCATCATGTTAAATACTCGGATACGTACGTTCAAGGGAAGGGAAAGGAAAAGACGTGATTCAAACACGGAAATGTATTATCTTTCACAAGAATGAGGATCTACAAAATATTGTAAAGGCAACTCGAAGGCAATTCATTTGCATCCAAATGTTTCAGACTCTTAGGCTAAGAAATTGCATAAATTGTTAAAATACAGTCAAAAATTTTAATTAAGATGAGTTTCATGGACAATAGAAATATACAGAAAATCTAAGGCGTATGTAAGGCACTGAAATATTCAGAATGTTTAGACGATCAATTTGAAAAATAAAAGTGAACTATGAAAACTGGATAATTTGGCGAACCGATGTTGGTATTTTGTTGTAAGCGATTGCGTTGAGTTAGTTTTCTTCTTAAAAAAAAAACCTTCAAACGTGGCTTCATTTTTTACAACACTAGAAAAAACTCCAAAATCGACAATACAGACTTCAAATGCTGCAAAATGACGTGGCAACCAGCTCAAACTACCAACGTGAAACTCAGCATAATCATGTGCGAAAACACTCAATTGGCAACGCTGCCATTTCCAAATACCTAACAAAAAATATTCCACATTGAAATATTAAAATTAATATGGGATACGTCCCACAGCAATTACACGTTAATTTATATACAACTATTTATGCTATAATGTGCCGGTGTCACGAAATTCGCTCACATAGGTACGATTTTTCTGTCACAAAAAGGGTACAAACTGTTTGCAGCCATCTTTGGTCATCAATCTTTGGTTGCTTAAATTTTTGATATAGTGTATCATTGGTGAGTTCATTATAATGCCGCTCTCAGAAGTGCCACCACACATTACGCACATGACAATTAGTGCATTTTGCCCCAAAATTCCATAGAGGCAGTAGAAATACCGATTTTACTAACTAAATTTTATGAAAGTGACTCGTATTTACTTAAGTAACATGCGTTGCAACAGACTCGTTTATATTCTTTTGTACATCAATTCAAAAAATCGTCCTTTCTCGGATGACACAATTGGATTTTTCTCTAATTTTCATTTTTGGTACTCAAGCTATGTTTTTTTTTATGCATATCTGCGAATAAATATAACTACTTTATAAATGACTTGGCTGTTGATAATAATTTCACATTTTACCACTCATTTTTCAACGAATTCGAAATAAAGTTGACTAAGACAAAATCGTTGGTTTTGTTCGACAATCGTTGGTTTATATGATCCTTTTTCGTGAAATTCTCTATAAGTAATAAATTATGAAAATTCAAACACAAACATTGAACTATTATCACTCATTTTTATAAATATGTGAATCAAGTAGGCCCAATGATATGTATAGTATTTATATATTACTTGATTTTTCATTTTTTCAAAATGTCGAATTCAACATTCGCAATAAAAAATGAAAAAAATTAGTTTTCCCACCTCCTGAAACATTTCGTGTCAATGCAGAGAGTTATTCATCAGGCATATAGGAAATTTAACGCTCTCATTTAGCGACGTATCGAGTTTGACGCAATACTTTCAGTGCAAATATGTACGAACTATTTACAATTTATTATTTTTAGGACGAGTCAAGTTTTTTAATAAAAGTCAATAAGCCATTTAACGCGGAATAGTGCGTAGTTTTCGCATCATAAATGAGAACAAAACGAGCAGGTTTCGTAGGCCTAGAACGAGGAGCTGAAAGCGATTTTAAAGAAGGACGACCAAAACTGAACTACTTGAAAAGTAAATGCACTTTATATGGTACTTGAGACACCTGAATAGTAAGTTATAGGCAGCCCGGAAATTTTCATCTTCTTGAATTAAGCAATTATTTTATTTTTATGGACTTTGAAAATCGATTCAATCCCGAAATATCATATAAAAAATAATAAAATTGCCAGAGAAGGTCGTTGCGATGACTACCTTTCAATTTTTGACATTTTCCATACTTAGTTAGACAATAAAGCGGACGAAGAGCCGAAATTGCCATAATTTTCAAGCGAATCGTGGTGGTCAATCGCGCTTATCTCTTCTCAAAAGAAGGAAGATGTATTTTTGTAAGGCAAGTACCGGTGTTATATTTTTATAACCATAAAATCAATTGATTCCATTTCGTGAGGATTGTTTTCCAATTTACAAAAGGGTTAAACTGATGAGTGTTCGCAAACCAGTTGATATTTTTCATATAAAATAGCAAACATGAGTGTTCTTCAAGCTTTCGCAATTCGTCCAAGGCCAACGAAGCTACTGTTCAAAATCAGTTAGATACCTATCTACCAAACCCACAACTTTGCTCCCTGGTTAATATTTTTTATTCTGAAACCGAATCTTTATTTGTTTGCGGCTCGTTTTTTCCCCTTCTTTTTGGGTTTCTTTGCGTGTCATTCAGTCTTTACTACTGCGACCGGTCGATTGTTGTTATTTTCGGCGTTTTGAATGCCCAAAATTTTGGCCGCATCAGTCGCAGTTGAAGTGAGCATAGTTTCGATTATAGAGGAATCCCGGATGCCTAGTAAATTCGAAATGAGATCCGATTTTTGCGGTTTCGTCTCAGGTGATTGCGGCGAGCTTGTTTGGGGCTGCGCTGATGCGTGTTTCTTCTTGTGACGAAGCATAGAATGTTTCAGCGTGAAACGTCTTGAGCAGAGCTCGCATGAAAATGGCCTCTCACCTATGAAAATATTGAAAGCAAACGTATTTGTCAAAATATGTCAAAACATTTAGTTAAATATTCAACGAACTCAGGTAATTAAATCTCGGTTTACCTGTATGTGTTCGCATGTGTCGCCTGAGATCTTCGGCTGACCAAAATCGCCTCAGGCAGAATGCGCACATTACCTGTATATAAATAGGAAATTTCAGTTATTTTAGGTTATAGGGAGTTCATAAGAACCTGGGACTGAATATTGACATCATGGGACTATAACCGTCACCAGAATTTTATGCACCAGAGAAAATCTCACCTTGCGATTGCTTTGATCCCTAGTTGATGATTCATTGTCGGCCTCTTCTGTTTCTGAGCAACTATCCAATGCTCCCTTAGCCACCAAAGCGCTGTACTCTGGCCCATGGCAGCGCTTCAAATGATCCAATGTATCTTGACGCTCAGGAAAGGAGCCTTCACACAAATGGCACTTGAATGGCATCTCCAAACCAGCATTGCTATGATTAGTGTTACTAACAGTGTTGCCACTGTGAGCAATTACAGCTGTTGTAGGTGATGTTGCTGGTATCATAGCACCTGTGGCAGGAAAAATTATTTCCATCAGTTGATTATACAAACACTATTTCCATGTGAAATCGAAAGCTAAAAAAAAAAATAAATAAATAAATAATTGAAGGAGGAATTGTCCCAAGCCCAGTCTCACACACAAAGCGTCTAACTTTGATCCCGCCGACTATCTACCAAACTGCTTCGCAGCCTTATCTCCAGAGCTAAAAAACAAGTGACGTCGACAATGAGGTAGCTCCCTTGGAATGGAGCCATTTTTCAAACTTGAAAACTTCACTAGAACCTGTCATTTTTCGATATTTGTCGAATGATATTTCCGGTCTTCGAGCCATTATTCTGCTATCTCCATGGCATGTACTTTCTAATTAAAAAAGTTCTACGCAATTTGAAAAGGCTATCTGCTTGTAATTTTTCACTACCCCCCCCCCCCCCCAATATTTTTTGTAAAAGTTTCCAGTGAACAACTAATTTCCAACTATAAGGGAGAACACCTTAGCAACTATTAATTTGCTTAGTTATCGGATTAAAAGTTAACGATACAGCTTGAGAGTGTTTGCCAAGCAATCCAATGAGTGTATAACGATTATTACAGCTCCTTTAACTCTCGAGCTACACGATCATAGCATACTCTTCAAAATCTCGACAATATCATACAAAAGCTGCAATAGCTGGTAAACAGTTTAGCGATCGACTCCGATATAGTCCATTCGATCCAGCGTCAAAAAACGATTTAAATTTTTACAAAGCACACCCATGTTTCAAAAACCTTTGAAAATTGCGGCACAAAAGCTGTGATAATTTGAGAACCGATAAATATTTATATCGACCCCGAAATAGTCTCATTTGATTCAGCGTCCAAAAATTGATACTAAACACCCCTTTTTCTAAATATCGTTGGAAAATAGGAATTGTCTCCCACTCAAAATACCCTCAAAATTGAAGTAGCGATTTGGTTAAAGAATTGAGCCGTTGTCAGGCCAAGAAGTTTATTTTAGGTGAAAATTTCAAGAATTTAACTCTTGTAGTTTCGCCAGTGTTGACGGCGTACGACAGACGGACAGAATTTTTATTGGATATTCGGATTCCTTGAAACGGAAAACAATGAGGTGGTGTTAGAAAAAACATTCTTGGGCGATTAGAACGGTTTATAACTGAATAATAAACCAAAAAGTACACTGGTGAGTTTGACGTTCGACAAAAAAATGATCCGTGAGCCAGCTTAAGATTTTCAATTTAAACCTGCCTCGTATCATGATGCTCGTCACAATAATTTTCACTGATGCATTCCAGAAAAATACTCACTTGGCAATTCGGCTGGAGCACTCTTTCGCTTGTCTTCCAGTCGTTCTTGAACCTCATCCAATGGCACGGTGTTACCACTATTGACTCCACCGGTGTTTCCACCTGAAAGCCGTTCTGTCTTTCTGACGCCTCCATGTTTGCGCACTGAATGGCGATCGCAGTTGGACTTGGTAGTGAACAAAAGAGGACAGGAGTCGCATTTGTACGGTTTCTGACCTAAAATTCAAACACACGACCGGATATTATGAAAAACTTGAAAAATCAGTTCTTATCGTTTTAAAACCAACAATAATTTTCTCAACAATGGGTGAAAAAAATCGAAGAGAATTAATTGACTACCTGTGTGTGTTAGTATGTGCCGGCGTAATGATGACGTCCATGGAAACTCCCGAGAGCAGTAAGGACAGGAGACGCGGTTCGGCGCCAAGCTATAAGCTGAACGCTTCTTACCGCTGTCAGAACCCACACCATCTGCTCCTGGTGACGTTCTGCAATTAGTAGGCACCGAACTAGAAAATAGAAACAGCATTATTTAATAATCTCAGATGGAGCGTACACTGTTAACATATCGCAAATTAATACTGCCTACCTTTCTTCAGAACTTTGCTCCGAATTCGAAGCCACAAGTCCTTCTTCATCTTCTTCCTCTCGGTCGAAATATTGTCGAAAAGTCTGCGCCGAAGCGTTGTCTAACAGTTTTGACACGGAAGCCAAATCACCGTCACGTCGTTCTTCTTTGATTTTTATTTGTTCTACTATCGCCGCCTTTACGCCCTGTAAAGTTGCGAATAGTTGTGAAAAAAAATTGCGATTATGTCGATACTTAATGGAAATGTTTCCTTTTGAGTCACTTCTTCATTATTTACTATTTTTTATTTACTATTTGTCATATATATTATATCCATGTACGTTTAAGTTAAGAAGTCATGTTCATACTGTGTTTAGATTTTGTTCAATAAAAGGCTTTTCATTCATTCATTCATTCCTTTTGAGCAAATTATTATTAAATAAATTATTTGTTTATTATTAAACTTATTAATTTATTTGTGGCAAGGTTAGTCGAGTTTCGATAAAATATGTAATATTATGTAAGATACACATCAATGTACCTGGGAAATTTCCTTAGGCTCGATACGAGCTTCGCGTGCTTTTCTGGAGCCGCTTCGCTGTCGCTGGCTCCAAAATTCAGGATGTTGTTGTTTTATGTGCCTTTCCATATTTGACCTGCAAGGCACCAAGAGATTTGTAATGTTAGTTTCGCTAACCCTACTTTCGAGTTAATGGTTTTTTTCGAGCTGAACGGTTTTACGTGATGTGCCTATCTCCTCATATTATTTTGGAAAATTAGGTATTTTTTCTACGTACCTTAGAGTGAATCTTGCCTGACAATGGTCGCAGCCAAATGGCCTTTCAGTTCGGTAGCGTCTTTGTTTCTGCTTTGGTACTAAAATACCGTTTTTAATTACCATTTTCACTTCCTCCTGTGAAAGAAATAGATTGTAAGTAAATCACAACTCATCGACAATCGATTGTTCAAGTACACCGAACATTCGAAAACAATAATTCGTAAATTATAAAATAATAATAATTAAGAATTGAAAATCATGAGATAAACGGACTTTTTGTTCGACGAGTCGGCCTCCCGTCAGTTGAAGCCCCCTGAACAGATCTTTCTGTAGGTTCTGGTAGACGAGAGGTGGAGGAATAAAGTAGGGGAAGCTGAGGTAGGGGTATAATACTTCAGAAGGCTCTTTCTTCTTCAAGGATAGATCTGCAAAATAGTTATTATTTTTATTATTTGAACTGCTGAAACAAAAATTCGTATAGTAGGTAGTGCCGCGGGATTTTTTCAACACTCACCTATCGGTAGATCCATTTGAGTCGCGGCTTCTTTCGTATGACGATTGCGCAAATGTCGTTCGCAATTTGCTTTAGTCGTAAAAGCGAATTTGCAAACCGAACATTCAAAGGGTCGATCGCCATTGTGCGATCGCATATGCTGGACTAGGATTGAACGATCGTTCGAAGAGTACGGGCACAAATTGCAATTGTACACTGGGCCTGCGGAAAATGGCAAATAATGATATTAAAATTGGTAATTCTCAGATATTTTTCCCCGGATTATTATAGTCTACAGTTTTGTCACTTCACTGCAGCATAAAATATGAAATACTTGTTGGTAAAAAATTGCCACGGAAAATAGTGTAGGGTGTTCCTTGATGAAGTTAGTTTTTCTCAAGCCCCATTTGACTCCATCTATCAAATTTCTTCTGCTAGCCATAGCGAGCAAGAGTTTTCTTTATGCTCTGAAGTAATCATGCAATTTTAAAATCATTCATTTTTCAGCGGCTAGTGAAATATCTTACCGATGAGATGGACTCGATTGTGACTTTTGAGAGCTCTCAAATTGGGAAAAACGGCTGAACACAATCTGCAGGTGAATTCACCTTTGGCCTGGAATAATAAGATAGAGTTCAAACAATTAGAGTAGGCAATAGTACAATGTTAGAAATAACATTAATTTGTAAAAGTGAATTTGTCTTCACATTTTCTCGGCGCTAAAAAAAGTCAAAAGTATCAAACACAGTGACATTTGACCGAAATAATGAACAAAAAAAAAAAAAAAAAAAGAAAAAAAAATCCCGCAAGACAACCATAGTAACCTCCTCCTTGTTTGAAGTCGGTTAAAAAGTATTTATTTTATAGTAAAAAAGTGAACAGATTATTTTGAACCACTTCCTATTTTTAATTTTGATTGAATGAAAAAATTGAGAAGTTTTAACCATTCAACGTTTTAGAGTAAATAAAAAAAAAATAGATCAATCAAGCTATTATACCTTCATTCGCCGAAATTCTTCGATGAAACAGTCCTGCTCCTCTTCAAATTCGGGCGAACGCTCCAGTTCGAGGGATGCCAAAAATTCTCGTTTGGACGACAAATCGTACCCTTCGATATTGTTGTTATCTTCAAAACGGCCTCTTTTCGGCTCGGATCCGGAATCCTGCATTTTCAACGTTGAAAAAAAAACCAAATATATAAAGTAACAAAAATTGAAATTATTAAGGTAAATTTAATTTCGACTTCAAGAGGATACGAGTTGTATCGCAGGTATGTTTTTATTGCGTCAACGTCTTGAACACCTGAATTATTGGAAAAACTAAGCTATGATAATTTATTCAGGCTACCTCGGATTCAAGTTCGTCATCTGTGGTGTACGATTCTTCGTGACGCATCGCGCTAGCGGACAGATCTACAACAAAGCAAAAGGAAAAATATTCTACATTCGAAGTTGTTGCAAGTTAAAAATCTGTGAAAATTAACTCGAGAAAGCGATTAGCTCAAGGCCTAAAATACATTTTTAAGAAGCTAAAAAATTGACTCAAAGCCTATAGTGTAAAAAAATCAATTGTTGCGTTGACTAAATAGAATATTTTTGGAAGGCTAAATTTATTATAATATACATGTTTGAAGCGAAAAGAGCTCTGTTTTTCGCTTAATATTAATCTTTGACCTTGCTTTAGGGAACCAAATGGTAGGAGAGAAACCGCATTGAAACCGATCCATTTTCTTGATTTAAGAAACAGAACGGAGAGGAGGGCATTCATTATAAGTATTACTGAAAATCAGAATATTTACAAATTAAAATTAAAAATTGAAAACTAAAATATGATGACTACTAAGATAATTTTAGATGAATCAGTCACTCAACTACGCAGATATGATAATGACAAATGGGTGAAACTCGGTGATCTTTCCTGAACAGAATGGCGTTTCATTATAAACCTCTTACATAAACCTACGCATTTCGCGCTCAAAAATCGTGAAACTGATTTTTGCACGCGATAGTGAGCTCGAAAAATTGAGCGCGAATCGCGTACGTTTCCGCCCATTTAAAAAAATAAAGAATCAAGGATTATTTTATCTTGAAATTTTTCATAGTATCCGTAATAAAAAAAAAATAAAAAAAAAATTGAGAGTTCTCTATTTAAATTTTTTTTAAATTGTTGCACGCGCGCTTTGCAACATAATTTGATTACTCTAAAATTAACGATTTAGATAAGGGGAACTTTATTTCGGGGACGCGCTGTAAAATTTTAGTGACTTAGACTGCCATTCATTCTTCAGTGCCTCATTACCTGTTCTTTGGTAAAATTCCTATCTCTACTATTAGTCATTTCAGTGTATCATCAGATGTATTGAGATTGAAAGTTATATTCTTCTTCCGGCGAATTTGTGCTCACCGTTTTCTATTTACACTCTCTTTTCAAAGCCCCTCATTCTTTATTTTAGTTCATCTCCCAAGGGCTAAAGTGTAAATAAGAAAATTCGGGGAACAATAAATTAATCGCTAACATTTTTGTGTGAGGAATTACTTCGACCTTGTAATAATACAATTATTGCATCAGTAATAAATAGCGTGAACTGCTAATCCGAAAGGATCGTTATCGATGACGAATCGGGAAATCGGCGATGCCGGGGGAAGTTGGTGTGATGCTAGGTCGCTATTGGCGACCATCACAACATCAAGACGGTTGCTAAGCAACTTGGGTGATATTTTGGAGCCGGCGAAAGAGACGGCAGATTAATTACTAATTTTCCTCTGCACAAACACTAGCCGTGCATTATGAATCGATAATCTCTTTTACTGTGTGAGGTTGTAACAAACGTAATTTGCCAAACGGTGTTGCCCTTTACGTTGAAGGAGGGGTTTCAAATGCACTGCTGCCTTAGTAAGAAGCCTGAAACCGATTGTGGTGAACCGCGATTATTATCCATCATGTCAATCTAAAATGCACTGGGAGGTATTGCATTTTTCGCAACATTTCTCTCGGATCTTTGAACCTTTTTGGTCCATCCTATTGCGATTTCAGCGGTTCAAGTATTCGACTACGAACAATTTCATCTCATATAATGCGTGTGAGAATGAGAGTAGAGATCTAAAGAGGGGTGAGGTTGGCAGGTGAGAAGCAGGTGGCAGTGGGTGGGTTTTTTGTTGTGATGTTGATACGATAGCAACATTGATCTTCCCATCATCTCTGGCATCGAAGCCTTCTACTGTCCTGTCTATAAAGTCAATAACCTATTGTACACCAGCCCTTTGTTGATCAATAATGTTGTTTTGACTAGAATAATAAAAAGGCCATAAAGATTTTTACTTTGGTTTATACGTCCCAGTATACGTCAAATGCCACTTGGGAATGTTAACTGTTTCGAAAATCGCAAAAGTTGCTTGAAAACCGGTGGTGTGCATAGAGCACACAGTAATTTCATGTTTGAGTCGGTAACAGGTATAACCAATTATATACTCAAGAAACTCATACAAAGGCCACAACTTAGTAACCTTCAACTGTTATTGAAAAACTAGCCAGGACAACTCAAAAATTTAAAAACGCACGAGTTAGGTTAATAATGCGGAAGTGCTGTAAATGAGCCTAACATAACAATACAAGCCAAGTTTGAAAAAGGTATATAATTTTTATAAATCTCCAGTGTCAAAGATATTGAATTTTTCGCGGCCTGTAAAAATCGGAACAGCAAAAAACCGGCTTAGGGCGGGATTGCTGAGAGTGATTCAATAGATGCAAAACCAGTTTCGGGAAATGTATTCATTCTTACAGCAAGGAGAAACATACAGAAGTACACAAAGAAAGAAAGTGAAAATACGAATTATGAGGAAGTGCGGTGTGTGACACCAATAATAAAAACCAAACGACATTCAGCTGACATAAAGATATATGTCAAGTGCCCCAGCGTTAGAATATTTTTGTAGTTTGTAAAAACCAAAATACAGTCAATATGGGAATAACGCGGAACCATTATTCGCATTTTATTTTGTATGTGACCCACGTGATAAAAATCAGGCTTCATTCTAATGCCGTCTCAAACATTCAAAGGCCTTGAGCGTTCAAATATATTAACTTTTGTGGCTTGTAAAAATCAATATACAAAATACGCATTAGGAAATCGGAAAATAAACCACATAACGTGGGGGTACGGTCTGTGACTTAATGTACAATAAAATCAAGCATAATCAGCTTCTCATTATTACTATAAAAATATTGACTCTAATATTCTGCATAAATCAAAACAGAATAAAACGTTAAACCGCTATATCTCGGAAGTACTGTGTGTTATCCATAATGGCTAACTTTGATCATTCGCTAGGAAAACATTCTCTGAAAATTTTATGAGTTTCATTAATTTTTCACGGAGACCAGGGGCCGATCCCCCTGGTGGCTCCACTACGCAATCACCGTCGGGGGGCTCCGCCTCCCACATCCCCCCGCGCCTCACGTCGGAAGGGTTTCATCAGAATAAGCTTTAGCTCCTTGATACACCCGCACTCGATTTGCAAATTTATTTATGACCCTTCTCTCAGTGCTCCCCATTAACGGCCAGAAAAATCGAATGTCATCTAAAGAACTTGAGTTAACAGATACCTAGAGTGGACATATATTACTACAAACGTCGCAGAATTGCGTGTTCAAGGTGAAAACTGGTTAGTGGTTTATTTTTTATCCCGATGGAATTTTATCAACGTCGCGACAAATCCCATCAGGACCACTGTTGCCTATTGGTGGCGGTGACGTTGCTATGGTAATTGTTGATGTTTTGGTAGAGTACAGCTAGGGGTATGTCTGTATCTGGCGGCGGTTGCCAGAGCAACACGACAGTTCGTCGCGTTGTGCTCACTGTTGTGACGCGGCTACTTGCCAGTGCGTTATAGCAACATTGATCTGCTTCAGCTGCCTCTTCCTCTATGACCTCAGACTCCAGAAACCTTTATTTTAAGTATCGATCAATGATTTTTCATATTAATATTTTTTTTCAAAGATGAAAAAATTTGACCGTTATAATAATATACTTGACACGCACCTGAGTCTTTGGCAGGTATAAAAAAAACGTATCGATTAAATGATGCGCTTTTTTGTACTAAATGATTTTTTCATTACTACAGTGGCAATTTTAAAACTATGTGCTCACCTTGTGGCTCATCCGAAGGCGACATCGGATAGTCGGTTTCGTCTTCCATTTCACCACCATCTGCAACCAAACGTATAAAAAAAAATTTAAAAAAATACTACATAATGAAATAATATTTCATTAAAGCTAAGAAAAAAATGGGTTTCGACCGTTTCACCAACGGGTCTACTCGACCCACAGGAGCACCTTCGAAGCACCATTGAAGTATGCGGCGAGGGGCTCAATGTAATCTCGTTATTGATTCGCGCCATCGATCAGTTCCTCATCAGTACCTCCGTGGGTAATCAAGCTTAGTATTATGTTCATTTAGAAGCAAATGGTTGAAGCGACAGAAGCAACGTAAAGGATGCTGCTAAGAAATCTGTGCGGCCTGGATGGGAGGAGTTCATGAGAACGCCATTTTGTTGGACAGAGAACCTCCCACAGCCTCCCACTTGATATTCTGGTCCACCATCCTACAGTAACTGCTTAGTTATGTATCCTGACTCGTCAAACAAGGCCCTGACTCTTTACTCGCATAAAAATTGAATTCAGCATTATGATTCCATTATTAATTTTGGTATTCTTCGAAATATAGATTACTGGTCTCATCTATACATTTTTCATCGCGATGAGCTGGCGAATTAAGGTTTATTGTTGAACGTGTGTAATAAAATACCAAAGTAGAAAAGCGTACATTTTTCATCGCGATGAGCTGGCGAATTAAGGTTTATTGTTGAACGTGTGTAATAAAATACCAAAGTAGAAAAGCGTACAGATCCACTAAGAAAATATATTTAATCGTAAGACTAGATAAAGTATACGTATAATCCATAATATCATCATGGATGCGTTTATAAAATGTTGCTTCTTTTTCCTAAGTAGATGAATCGACGCCTTTCATTGAATTTTTTTTGGAAATGTACGCGTAGGATCTATTAATCCTACTTAGCCATACGTCATTCGGTGACTCGTAAAATAATTCAACAAAACTTTCCCAAGATTTATTATAATAGAACGACGTTTAACGCTCAATTGTTAAAAAAAAAAAAAAAAAAAAAAAAAACCTATTTTTGTTCTTTGTCAATAAGTATAGTGTCCATGATTTTCGAATCAAGTATAATTATTTCCCACAATTTCCCACCCAAAGGGATATTAGTTAATATAACCCTCTGGCTCCTTCGATAGCAACTCGTCTGGCCTAAAACTGTCCTTGGGCCTACAACGTACTTATGAGCGTATGATGAACCCTTATGTCGCTCTCTTGTCGGCAAGAAAGGAATCGGCGACAAACTTTCTCTTCTTCCATCTCATGAGACGTCGTTATCTGCATACCAGGTTTATAAATACTATATAGTAACAGAGCATGGCATCAGTTAATGCCTACTGTATCATCCATGCCCCTAGTGCTTTTACCGAACACAAATAGACTCAAGTTTCAGTATCTCATAAGAAGAGAAATTGAGCTAACTGGTAACTCATTAACTTGAGAAAGGACCGAATTTGAAACTAATGACCCCGTCTCGTGGTTAGCATCTAAATATAACGATCATCTATATGGAGACTTAATGAAAGTTTCCACTGCGGACGTCTGGTCATTTCATAGGAAAACTTGATTTCCACGAGGAATCTACTAAGAATTGTTCCATAAATAAATCGGCTCCTGGCCCATTCGACTCGTTCGAAAAGCTCCGACTCGGTTGTATAAGCTCGTAATGTAAAAGCCCATTTAACCAAACAGTCGAAGCGTTAGATTATTATCAAGATACTCTTCAGTTGAGTAGAAGGAAGAACTCGTTATTTTTCGTATGTTCGAAAACAATGGATTAAAAAACGTATGATTTATTAAAAGTAATAATAATAAATGAAATAAAATAAAGAAAAAATGGGCATTTAGATTCATTTTGAAATTAAATATAATTCCATTGAGTGGCAACATCCTTCCAACTGTTTTTCACAAGATTTTTGCACTCGGAAGACGCGATTCAGGTGGATCTGCAATTCAGAGGATGTCGTGCGGTTGATAGCTGTGATTAGATTCTGATTCTGACCTTGCTTCTTTTTGAATCTGAGAAAAACACACGTCTTCATGTCATCATTTAGGGGAAACATTCGTTGACGGTATTTTTCAATCTTGGGATAATCCCACGGAAGATAATAGATACAGAGACAAAAAGATGACAGCCTCAAACGACGTCGGTCTTTCCTAGAATCATTAGTATTTGTTCTCTAATATAGCACAATCTTTGAACACCCGAATTGTTAAAGCATCCGAAGCGTTCCTCGATTCTTCTGTCCACCAAGCTCGTACTCGGAGTTTCCCACGCAACACACACATATAAAGACGTGGAAGCTTCGTCTCGGGATGAGCCATCCGGAGCCTGAGGAATCTGTTAGGAGCCTGTGGGATGTTATTTTCTTCCTCTCAGATGAGAGAATTTTTCTGAGAGAACAATGCATCGCGTGCTTGGACGTTACGCACGGCTGAGCTCCTTCAGATGTATAAAATCTCGGAATAGAATTTTTTGACCGAGGTCTCCCAATAAAACTTATACAGTTGGCAAAAGTTATAGTTCAACTTAGTATCACTGTATGTAAATAATAATATTCATTAGCAGCTATAACCAGCAGGCGTCGATCATGAATATCTACTTATTAATTTGTTCATAGCGTAATTACTCCTGAAACGATTTCCATTCCTGTACTTAATATCCTATACATGAAGGCTGCGTTTTCATTCTATTTTTAACCAACTTCATTTCTTATCTAGTACGCTGAAGTTAATATCCAACTATTTAACGTGACTTTGGTCGAGTGTTCAGCAAGGCTCATTAATAGCGCTAGCATGTTTATTTCAATTTTTTTATTTATTTATTTTTTTTTAGCTAGGTATTGACAGTTAAGTATATATTTTTTCTAGCGAAATTAGACCAAATGTAGTGGATCATTGCGTACTCAATTGAGAATAACAGCTGTAACACAATTGACAATACCTTTCAAAACATAACTTCTCTAACCAATATAAACATCTACTTACATCTCTTTTTGATTTCCCGCAAGCTGTCACTATTTTCCATTTATTATTTTACTCTCGATTATTTCAGTTAAGATAATCCGGAGATTTTACGTCTTGATGAAATGAAAATTTTTCAAAAAAATTATTTATAGTGTTGAGGGGGATAATAACTTGTCGACTCTTTCTCCATTGTTTTATTCGGCCACTGGGATAATATGTAACCAATGGACCTCTGCTGCCCTGAGGATGCCCGAATGGACGAAAGATCTCGTCCGAGTAAAACAATAGAGAAGAAGTTGCCAAGTTGTTTGTCTCCTCTTCAACCCCACCAACATGAAGTGCGACATAACGAGCAAAAAAATTAGAGTTCAAAGGGGCGTAAAAATCAAGTAAAGCACTGGCTCAAAAAAAAAGAGTGAAATTATAGTTTCAAGAGCTTCAAGCAATTACAGATACAAGAGCAGGTACATGCAATATTTTGGTTACACTCGCGATGCACAAAATGGAACCCACGCATATTTCAGGTACGAGTTTTCGTATTATTGAAAATATATGTACCGGGGTGCCTATTTTATTTTTTAACTCTTACTTTTATAAATAAAATGAGAAAAATCGTTGTAAGAAGTTATCTATTTTGGAAATGGAGAATGATTCTTGGCAAAACCCACATTATACAATCATTTGCAGCGTTTTTCAACTTTAAACGTAATTTTTATCTATTTAGTGCGAAAGAAACTAAGAATGAACCATATATTATTGATATTCACATCATTAACTATCATTATGCTGAATTTGAACAAAATCGATTGCAAAAAATTTTTCACGAAAAATGCAAGGGGGTACCCCAGCGATTTTATTGAACCAATCAGTTATCGATTTTTTACTCCTCTCTCAATAAAGATAAAAATCTGAAATTTTCAGGAAAGTTGTATCCTACCAAGATGTAATCATGTGATTTTTTTCATTTCCCGGAAAAATCTGCAAGTAGTCCAAAAAAATCAGTTTTTCAAAGCTCAAAAATTGGACTTTAACCGTTATTTTCGGGGTCAAAACTTATGTGAATCAGTTGTCTTAGTATGCAGGAGTCTTCATTTGAACGCCTTACACACGTACATAGCAAAAAATTTGGTGAAAAAATGTTAAACAGCGCCACAGAAATTATTTTCCGTAAATCAGGTTTTTCGAGCTCCGCTGGCGGCGGTAATGGTGAAAAATGAAATTTTCATTTTCAAGCGAATTTGAAAGCTATTCATATAGGAAATTGAACGCTGAATCCGAATTTGATGTCGAAACGGCGGAAACATGACGACCTCCGTTAGTTTTTCCCAGTTTTAGCACTACGCCGCTCCTACGTTTTTCAACTTTGAATATTCGTTTTGAAATACTTACAGTTCCAATTTGATTAATTAATGATTCCTACAGGAAATTAGACGTAGAATTCGAATTCAAAGTGAAAACAATCAAATACTATTGATAAAACATACTATTAATCACCATACAACAGTTAATAAAACATACTATTAAACATACTATTAATCTGTCACGATACGCGTAAATATTATTAGCTGCAAAGATATTTAGTTATCCGGTTCGTGGATTTGCAAATTATATTATTTGACTGGCACCACAGCATCAATTCTGCTCCGCCTCTTATGGCGCCGGCTATCGACCGCCTCAGGGCTGGAGTGCGGAGGCAGATGGCCGCCTGTATCGACTCTCCTCCGCCAGCGTCGCTACGGCGACCGACAGGTCCACACAACAAGATTCTCTGCGACAACCACAATAATCTCCCCAATAGTTGATACAACTGATGGTAAAATGAGCGAACATAACTGAGAATCAAAGAACAGTAAGATACAGAATACGCCTTTTAGGTGATAGATTTTTCCCCTTTCGAAGAACCAATTAATTTAAATACGGTAAAGAGAATTTCAAGCGGAAATAGACTTTAGGAAGTTTTGGTAAATTAGTATTAGAAAATCTCCCATTGTAGAACTCATAAAAAAGGCGATAAATTTCTAGCTTGAACTAGGAAGTCATAGAGCTTACAAGCCGTAACGAACTATTCGTAAACAGTAAAGGGGTACATCTAAGACACTCTTTATCATGGTAAACAGAGTCATATAGAAAGAGGATTTGAAAGGGTCTGGTCCAGTAGTAAGATGAAGGGCATAAGAGGTTACAAAGGTCAGTAAATTAGGGTAGACTCTGACCTTTTGTACTGCAAACTTTGACTGGAGGGATTCGGTAAATAGCGTCTTGGTCGAAGGGGCATAAATCAAACGCTATAAACTGGACCAGAACCACAACGATATTTTGTTAGGTCGAATGAAATTATTCGCGTTTTTTTTTACTTCTATGTTGAGAAAATAGATCAATTCGAACCATCCAAAGTAGAATTTGAACTAGACATTTTATTACAAAACTATATTAGTGATAAAATAATTGTTCTTTAAACATCAGGATCAGATGAAATTTTTCACGCGTGTTATTTTCAGCAGCATAACAGAATTGTGGAAAAATATCGAAACAATATGACTCCTACACGCTGAAACTGTCATAAAATAAGTAATCCTTGGAATAATGGCTGTTAAAACTTTAGAGCCAACAAATTATACTGATCAACCACGTACAGTGCTAATATGAAAACATTGACGGATTGATTACATTTGATCACATAGTCATAGTTGAGTCTGAATCTTGGGATAAACATTGTGATGAAATTGGCCCTTTTAATAAGAAATCTTTTTGGCGTTTGTATAACTGAAATTATCGTGATGACCCAGTGCTATCTTCTATAGTCATATTGGAAGAAAAGAAATGCATAACGGAGAAAATCGGTAGCAACTGCATAGCCATAAAAGTTTCAGGTGATTCATCTCATTTGTTGAGGGATCCACGTGCGTGGTTTTTCATGAATCGTGTTTGCTCGTGAAAGATCACTGGCGAGGGTAGTGAAGAAGGAAAGGTGGACGCGATAGTTTCCTGAGAAGCGAGATGAGTCAGTGGGAGTCGGGAGGACGATTTACACGTACGAACTGTACTGATTGGAGCCATCGGGCCACGTGTTGGTCAACTAGCCAAACGAAGCCCGTTTTCGACTAGACAGTAAATTACCATGCAAGCTGCATAAATGCTTCCGGCTGATTTACTAGGTTACTGGGTATTCAAGTTCATTCAGTCGATTTAATGGCAAGTTCGAACTTGGTGTTATGATTTCTCAACCAGCATGATACATAAATGAAGTATTAGGAAAAAACCGCAAATTAATTATTGTAAAGGGGATTGTCGTTTGGCAACGTATTCTTCGATCGAATACGTTGCTCACTCAAGCAACTGTAATTAACTAACAATTAAAAAATGCTCAGCAACCAGAGTCCTTAGCTGACAGCTTGCCCAGCTAAAGGTTTGACTGGCCAGTGGCAATTAATTGCCAGGCACTAATATTCATACTGAAACACACAAATAAAAACGTTATAATTGAGGTACCTACGTATCTCGCAAAAGATTTATGACTGATTGATTTTGGGTGGAAATTGTGAACTAATAACTATCTCAGTTTCCTCTGAGTCGACGGGTGACGGTATTATCGTATAATCTACGATTCCTCTACATGTTTCGTGGAATATCGCCTATTAACGAGGGAAAGGGTAATGTTTTCTAAAGCGGTTTCATAATATTAGATTTTTAATTAATAAACGAAAACAAAAGACATGGGAATATATTCAAGATGAAGTGCAAAATGGAGAGGGTAAATTTCAAGTTAACTGCTGTCTCCAAAATCTCTTTCTCACTAAGGGTCGCAATAAAAGCAATATAAATTTGAATGTAATGTTGGTCGCTTTCATTTCTGAGAGATTCTTCGGTGGTGGTAATATTTAAAAATTGACAAAGTTTTATTTAGGTTGGTTACCTACCTGCTCCCATTTTCATTTTCCCGAAAGTGTTTTCGAGCAAAGAAATAAAATTACTTATGATAACTATTTATTTGGTATTCGGGTTCTGACTCATCTCAAGCTGATGAAATGCCCACGAGATTTAAACGTTTTCCAGGTGCATTTTCTGCTCTCAGACTGAACTTAGTTTCCAGACTGCAAGTGTTGGAACGTAGTTCATCTCGGTCGGTTCGTATTTGTGATTCGTGCTTCAGGTAGAGCTATAGCTACCTAGCATCTCGTGTCCATGGTAATAATATTAGTCGGAGGTGGCAAGGGATGAGGCTGAAGAGGGGGAGAGATCGATCGGTCTTGGAAGCTGACTTCTCTCACTTCCCAGCCAGGTCTATTAAGCATATTAAATACAAAAGCACCACAAGCTACTTGCTAAACGTGAATGTTGTAGTTTATTTCATGAAAAAAAAAACTCTCGTCCTCAGTACCATTGCATAAAAATTAAAACTGAATCAAACTGGATTTAGAAATATATGAGAACTAAAAGAAAGAATAAAATTAACGTTTGGTGCTGAAAATATTTTAGAACGCATTTAATTCAATATTGAACGGACAGTTGCTCTCAATTATGCCAAGCCACATTCTAATAATTAGATGTTCAACCTGGGTAAGTTATCTGACTGGAGATAAAAATAATTTTACCGACATGATAGAAGAAAATAATTTATTCGACTTTCCTCAACAGAGTATATTGTGTTTGCCAACGTAATATCACAGTCCTCATTTAACTAATTTCAGCCTTGCAAAAGTAAAACAATAATTTTTATTGAAACAACTTTCACTCCAACAAATCGCAATGGCAAATTGAGTAAACGTTGCTGATTGGAACGAGTGAAACGTCAGAAGCGACATCAACCGAAAATCGAACAAGAACTTTCGCCGAGTGGTCAAGAGCGAGTACAAAAAGTGTCTTCCATTCGTGTCGCCTTTCTACTCTCATCCTCAACCACTCACAAGACAGTAAATGGTTTTATATGGATCAAGTTCTAGTGGTAGTGAATCGTTTCTTGACGATCCTGTCAGAACATGACCAAACGAGATAACAATGACCCCAACCATCGAGCCCAGAAGCTGTAAACCGATTTTACATTTCACGGAAGTAATCTCGTGTTCAAGATATTTCCTATAAAACTACCTTTTAGCGTTGATTTCCTATTTCATTGGAGTATATTCAATTTATTTTAAAATATTGCTGTAAAATTTCCAATTTCTTTTCTTTTTTTTAATAATATAAACGTATTGACGTGGTAAAAATAGATGGTAATAATCAATTATCTCTAGACTACCTGTTACCATCTCTAGACGAAATACAGTAGGGTTAAATTCGAACCCCTTTCCGAGCAAGGGCGGAAGTCGTATCCCCGAAAAACCCTATTGTAATTGTGAATTCAGAAATTGACCCATCACCCTTTAGAAAAGAAGGTACCATGCGTGGAACGTATCGCATTAATCAAATCACCCCATACCGGAAACAAGTCCAGTAAACCCATAAATTCTGCCATAAGTTATTTTTCGGCGTGTAAACATTTTTTTATTGCTTGCTGTTTGTATCTATGAGTGTCGCTATACGGTTTTTACGATTTAACGGTAAGTTAACGGCAATTCAACGGTTGTCATTGCGGTTATGGTAGCTTAACGGTCAGTAGACACGTGCGAAGGATAATCAAAATCAGCATTCAATTTATATTGGTTGGGAAAATATCAAAAAGTGAAAAAATGGTTTTATCATTATTGTCTGTATACCTGGCTTCTATTATAATAATTATTTGTTGTCCCCTATTAGTTTTATATATTTCCCGCACGAGGGACCTCTTTAGGCTAGAAAATCAATTGTTTCCACCAGGTGATAGACGAAGCCAAAAAGCGGAAGGGAGGCTGCTTCGTGATCCGAAAAGCCAAACACATTCGCTCTCACACCCCTGCGCGTGGCAGATCGGATAACGAGTCATCTCACACCACCGCATCTGGTAACCTTACAAGGGTTTCATCAAAGGGATGTATCACAATAAAATAGCACTCAATCAACACCAATCAATTAAGATATTAAAATATGAATCATACAGAAAGACAAAATTATAGTTTTTTCGGTTAAAATTCATAAATTTTTCCACCAATCTATCTATATCTTCTATCATTCTATATATATAAAACTGCACAACCAGGAGGAGGAGAGCATATACGATTGATTGAGGAACTGGCCGGAGGGATTCGGATGAAACAAAAAGGGGTATTTAAAATTTAAGGCCATCGGCTGAAAAAAATCGCCGAATTTCCATTTTCGACTTTAAAATTTTTCAACAATTCGACATGTATCGAAAAAATTTCGTTTTTGGAAAAAATCGGTTAAACTGTTCGGTTTTACATATACTAAATAAATTGCAAAGTTGTAGCCGGTTAAATTTTGAACATTTTTGTGATTACAAATGTTAGGTTTGCTATTACTTCCGCGGAGCTATAGCGATTCAAAGTCGAAACTTGAAAAATCCGATACAAAACAACGCTCAACATTAAACTCATCGGGTGAAAAAATCGTCTTTTTTTACTAGGCCTTTGTTCAAAAATTTTATTGCGCTTTGAAATTTAATGACACTGATTTTTGCGTTTTTTTGCCTGTTTTCCGCGAATAGCTTTTGAACCGACCACTTTTACATAGGTATATTATCAGAGGCGAGAAAGAGCTATCCAAAACCCACAATTTGGTGTATTTAATTATATTTTTATGTTATGTCCCCGCGGAGCTATTCGCGCTTGAAGAAAAGTCAAAACACGTTTTTTGACATAAAGTGGAATATATCTCGAGAGCTATCATATACACTAGCCATTAAATGGCTAGTGTATATAGAAAATAGTTTTCTTATAGTGTATAAGAAAATTTTTCTTATTTTTTTTTTATCGATTATACGTTAAATTTCCTTCATTTTCTTCCGCAGCACCTAATCGTTCCCATTTCGGGAACGTGACGAAAAAAAATCCCTAAGTTGAAACTTCCAAAGTATGAAAATCGAAAAAAATTCGAAAAATATTAATAATTTTTCGATTTTGTTTGTTTTCACTTTAAATTCGAATTCTACGTCTAATTTCCTGTAGGAATCATTAATTAATCAAATTTGAACAGTACTGTAAGTATTTGCAACGGAATTTCAAAGTTGAAAAACGTAGGAGCGGCGTAGTATTAAACTGGAAAAACTGATAGTTGTCGTGAAATTTCCGCCGTTTTGACGTCATATTCGGATTCAGCGTTAAATTTCCTATAAGAATAGCTTTCAAAATCGCTTTAAAACGAAAATTTAATTTTTCACTATTACCGATGCCAGCGGAGCTCGGAATTTCGGCCGGCGAAAGACTCGATTTACGGAAAATAATTTCTCTGGCTCTGTTTAAATTTTTTTCACCAATTTTTTTGCTATGTACGTATGTAAGGCGTTCAAATGAAGACTCCTGCATAATAAAACAATTGATTCGCATTTATTTTGACCCCGAAAATCACGGTTAAAGTCCAATTTTTAAGCTTTCAAAAACCGATTTTTTTGGACCACTTGCAGATTTTTCCGAGAAATAAAAAAAATCACAAAAATACATCGTGGTAAGACACAACTTTCCTGAAAATTTCAGATTTTTATCTGTATTGAAAGACGAGTAAAAATTCGGTAACTGTTCGGTTGAAAAAAATCGCAGGGGGACCCCTTGGATTTTTCGCGAAAAATTTTTTGAAATAGATTTCGCTCAGATTCAGCATAATGATAGTTGATGATGTCTACAGCAATAATATATGGTTCATTCTTTCTTTCTTTTGCACTAAATAGATGAAAATAACGTTTAAAGTTGAAAAAAGTGATTTTTTCGTGTATAGTCCACTATTATTGTAGAATAACGCAAAAACGGTTGAAAAATGGATAGGTACATTACATTAGGAAAATGTGGACAATTAAATTACCCATCTTTTGGTGTATTCAAACATCTGAATTGACGACTTTTTGTTTGATTTATCCACTGTGCAAGTTACAAATCTTGGATGACTTGAAGTTGTTACATCTAAGTTTTACGGAAGTTTTACTGAAATTGGCGCAAGCTGTTGGGGGTGATTGCCTCCATTAATATACAATTATCAATGTCTAATAATTAATACACATTTATTCCTCGTTCGATAACTTATTTGAAACAGTTATGAAATTAACTGAAAAAATTATGATATTTACAGGAAAAAGGATAAAAAGGATAGAAATCTTCATCAGTAGGATGGCGGTATAATTTTTCATTGTCCGAGTCATTTTCAGTGGTTCATCTTTGATCCCCAATGAATGTAAAAAAAAATTAAACATTTCTTCGGTTGAAATCAACTCCGTAGATTTCGAATTTATATTAACCATTTTTGATATATTTTTTTTGTTTTATTCAGTCACCGCCTATTGGTGCGTGTGGTTTTTAAAAACATTGTGACACAGCTTTCCAATTCTGACAGAATCGGGCAGAACGTGTCAATACATTAAATCAATTAGTGAGGCATGACCTTTCTTTCGCATCAACAAAAAGCAATATTATCGCCAATTGATTTTTTTCTTGCAGCATCCTGGCCTATACCCGCGTTGTAAAAATAAACATTATATCTTGTCAGTGAAGCTGCGTATACAAACAGGAAAACATTTGCTTTAATTTCCTCTCGAAAATAGTAGCTTCATTAGTCTGACTATAGCGGTTATGAGTATTGTAGAGTAATACTAATAATATAATTATAGAGTAAATTTTTCAATTCGATATTTGGACTTTGAATGCCTGGAAACGTAGAAAAGAAGGGCAAAACATTTTAAATAATTGGACCAAAATACTACATAAAATCTGGCATTGGCCAAAGCAGTCGCCAAAGCTGTTATTAGTTGCGAGGAAAATAATCCATTGTTGTTCGTCAAACCGTGTTAACTGAAGGTCCGATTTTGCTGCTTGCTCTAAACTGATTAGTTGTTGTTTCAGGTACATCATTCGGTTCATGTTAGAAATCAATGTACAAGCGTAGATTCGCCCATTGATTCTTCTTCACGTGACTCGTACACCGTTTCATATGGAGTTTGGTCTACTCTTTGCGATGCGGATGACAGGTATGAAGGTTAATGCGTTCTTGAAGTGAAATTTGTGAACTGCAAGACAGCAGGTACCTCTGGCGCTGGTTTTGTTTGGGTTTTCCAGACCTTTGAACGGAATGGTTCTAGTCTAGGAGCTAGTGTAGACAGGTTAGAGACGGTTTAGGGGAAGAGATAGTATTCTTTGTCTGGAGAAGGGTAAATACCTGAACGGATTAGACAGGACGCTCAGAAGAAAAGATTTTCAAGTCGCCCTTTCCAGATTAGCAGTTCCTTTCTTCCGATTCCGAGACAAGATGGCTAAACTTTGCTATCTTCTTAGTCTTTACGCAGGCTAATGAACAGGCTAGACATTCTAGAATACTCGGCAAGACAATGCGCACGGCCAAAATTAATAAATCCATACTTTGTTTGACATTATAAGCCTTACAAGGAAATTTCCCACACCCAAAGCAGTTGTTCTATAGGGTCAGGTATCCAAGGTTAGGTGTTACCCTCGTTGGGCTGAGAAATACATTTTAGTGTAGGACACGGAATTTGGCGGGTGGGCCATTTTGCTGTGTCCGCACATAGTTCCAACGAACCGACGGTCTGAGTAGGATAGCTCTCCAATCGCCTATAGGTGGCAAAGTTGACAGCTAATTGTTGGGCGTCCGCTGAAACGTTCCCTAGAATGGTTCCTTAGTCGCGAACTGGCACCATCGCAATTTTTCACATCCGCCTAATATCGTGTGCTATTCAGTCCAAAATTTAAACGTACTGAGAGTGGAATTGAAGAAAAATTAGCATTTTCCTATTGAAAACATGTCTCCGCAAGGAGTCGACATGATCAAAAATGAGGAAATATGCCAACGTTTCGAACGCTGTAATTTCTGCCATCCGATCATGGATCTCATATTGGTAATTTTACAAGTTACGATTTCTACAACTGCGTGACTGCATTTTAAAATGGAGTGAACTGGTAAGAAGTGTTACATTTCAAAAATGTTTTTCCGCAAATCATTCTTTTTATATTCGACAGTGAAGTTTTTTAACCAAAAATATTCCGTTCTTGTCGTTTTGTGAAAAAAATCCCAACCGCGTTCCTTCAGAATCTGTAAGCGGTGTCTCGAGTGGTCACATCACATCATTGATAAGATGAGCCGTTGCGAGATAAAGTTATTGATCTTTGAGTCACATCCCAGGTGTGTATGAGTGTGTGGATTGAGAAGAAAGATGTGACTGGCGCACCTTTGTTTACTGATACGGCGTCCGGCCGTTTTGCGGGTGATCTCATAACCGTTTTTGGTCCACTCCCCGTTTCACTTGTAGAATGGGCCGAAACCGATTTAAAATTGAATTTAGGACGCTCTATTATTCGTACACTGCAAAATCGAGAACGAATCGATTGAGCCATCCTCAAACTACTTTTAACGTCTAAACGTACGATTATAAAAATCCATGGTTATTTATATGCGGAGAACGATAATTTGGTAGCTACGTTGATAATTTGCAACGATTTTTCTTATGAAGACATATGAGCTAAATATGATTTTTGGTGTGGATGAGTATTGTTTACAGTGGGCAATCAGAAATTTCAACGCTATGTTCAAGTTCATCACTCTTTGGAAGGTGAAAATCAAATTTTGAGGGAAGCAAAATTATTAATACTTGATAACAATTTCTTTGGCGGTCACACGATTTTTTACTTGTCGAGCAAATAACCCGAAACTTCGCCTTTACGCGCTGAAAATTGAGTCGTTCGCACTAGCCTTTAAATACGAGAGCAAATACGAGATTCGGCACGAGATGAGATCAAAATAACAGTCTTTCTAAAAACGGTTCAGAAAAAACAATCAACATATGACTCAGGAACAGTCTCGCGTTTTCTTAAAAACGGTCATTAGCTCAGGAAGGTAATCCGAGCCGAGTTTAGTTTGTCTTGGTGACCTTCGCCGCATCAAGGAGATTGAGTTTTGAGTCAGAAAGTCATTGGATACCAATAACATTTTCCCTTTTTGATGCGTACAAGTCCGAATAACGAGAAATCGCTCTGGAACGTTTGTATACTCGGTCATTTGGTTCTTTCAAGTCCGACATGAAAACAGTTGTATTCATTGAACTGCGTAAAAACGTGGCTCCAATTTCTTAATTAATTCTTCATTCAATTTTTCAGTTTTGAATTTAATTGCTATCATATCGATTTGTTGCCAAACTCGGCTTGAATATGTCGGAAAATGTGTACAATTAATTATTTTTCGAATCTTCAGGTCGAAATTAATATTCATTTCTTAGTATTCATTAATATTCGTCATTTTCCTCCAAGATTAAAAACCTCCTCAATTTTATGTCACATCGTGAAAAATAATTATCGAAATTATCAGCCATGAAAAAAAAACCCGAACGTACAATAAATCGGAGAAAATATGCACTAAAAATATTACGACGAAGAACGGAGCGTTATTATTTAAATTACGTACTAGCGCTGAACTGGCAAAAACTTGTTTGAAAGTCCACTAAATTTTCAAATTTGAAAAGAAAAAAAAAATCAGCGTCGTTCTCTGGTGCAACGACCTGCTTGTTCTGGAAGAAATAAGAGAATGCAACCGCAGTTGTTCGATGGTAAAAAAGCTAATTCAGAGAAGTGTGCAAATTTTTTCAAAGGGGCCATTGACAAAAATAAGAGGAAAGTAAGGATGAAAGAGGAAGAAGGAAGAATGAGATTACCGACGTGTGCAGCAGAATCGAATATGGGAAACAATGCGGCAACGACCGGAGATGCGTTTTCATTTCAGCTTTGTAGTTTGCATAGCTCAGCGAAAAATTTTTTTATCGGGCTCAAGCTGAATCGGTCGACTTTTTCAGAGGGAAATAAATTAAAAAAAAGATTCAGCGGCGAAAAAAGATTCAACAGTACGGTTTTAAGAGTAGTCGTCGCATTGGGTACGAGTCACTGAACTTATACTTGACTAAATACTAGGTATCTTATAAATAATACTATGATCTGGTTTTTGATCGTCCGATGGAAATGAATGACTCTTTGGAATACTATATATTTTTCCTAAATATGTACCAATTAAATATTTAGGAAGGTTTATGAGGTCTTCTGTACTATTTAAATATGTTTTCTCTAGATGTCATTCTAATTAAAAATATAATTTAAGTTTAAACATCAAAAAATTATTTATATAGACGATTCCGATGTTCTCAAGTTCATACGATTGAACACATCCCGATCCCTTGTCAAAAAATCTAATAAACAGTAAAAATCTAAATATATTCGATAAATTACCTAATCATTTCAGCGAATCGCACTTCTGTAAGTTAGAAACCAGTTACCTGATAATGTTTAAAATGTTTTACAAAAATTTTCTTTTGTTACTTTATAGTATTGCAAAGGTTTCAGATCGTTTCATTCGCAGAGCAAATATTAACATCGGCACTAAATTTGCGAAACTATCCAAGCTTGGCGAGAACAAATAAAACCGGCAGTTTCCGAGATTCGTTAAAAATTAATATTATCATCCGGAGCATCTTAAATTTGATTGAACATATTGCCGATCTACGAGAAAAGCTCGATATTCAACAGTGCGTGCGCCTAACACGCGGGAACAAAGGCTTTTTTGGCGAACAGGCAGTTTTTACGACGGTTTTTTAATTCTGATTGCTCTACTAGCCGATTACTTCGCACTGTAAGAATGAGAAAAATTAACTTTTTTTCAGCTGAGGAGTAAATTCATATCCAACGAGGTGAAACATTGATCAACTTTTAATTTACTTGATGAATGTTTTAATTTTAGATTCTATTTTTCCAAACGCGTTCTATCTGTACCGGTAAAAGTTCATCATTTCCTTACAACCGCATAATATTATTAAATTCTTTCTTATTAGTTGTGAGAGATTCAAAATATATTTTTCCCATCTTTTATATTTTTTTGCTCAATTATTGTTTTCAGCAGGTGCCTGCATATTATTTCTAAACTATCTATCTCAATTTCTAAAATAATATTATTGCTTAAATGGTTACCAATTTTGAGGTACTCACCAAATGTTGAAATGCTGTGAGGATAATGCCCTCTGGCACGTGAATATTTTTCGTACCGGGTACCCGTTTTGAACAATTTTTCCAACGCGGTTCAAAATTTACGTATTACCGACCGGTGAAAATTTTTTTACGTGTGGTTAAAAACTAATAAATTGAATTATTTACAAAGGGACAAAAATCGCGAATTGTTATTTAAATCGATTTGCGTGATTGATGTCGCCAAAGAAGCTGGCGATGACGTGATGTCGCGTCTTTTGGATGCGCGCGTCTTGAGATCGTGAGGCGACGCGACTGTCAGATGAACTGAAAAGGGGAGGCGGATCCGCCGGATGCGCAGCGGCTGCGCATGCTGTGAGAAGGAGGGAGGCTGCCCAAGGAGGCGGAAGGGGTTAGTGAGAGCACGCTCAGGGGGGAGGTTCGGACCCTCCTCCTAGTGATAAGAACGTACTGAAACCTTTGTACCCCTCAGCTTCAACTGAAAACGTGTACGTTTTCTGCGAAAAAATGAAAAAGAAAATTGAGAAATGAAGCGAGTTATAAAACAATATCTACACGAGAAATTCAAGGAATCGTGACCAGACTTGAGAAACAAAATGTGTTGTATATTTTTCAACCAATTTAGTAACTAAGTATATTTCTGTAATTTCAAATTGTTGGGTTTTTCTAATTTAACAAATATTTAGTAACCAACTATTATTATTTGACTAGGTATGTACTTTGTTGTCTTGAACATTTTGAACTCAGCTTGACTTTTTCAAATTAAAAACCAACGTTTTTCAGGTGAAAATGAACTCTTACAGAAAAAGAAAATTCCAAATAAACTATTAACTTTGGTCTATTCGCCAATATAATAGCAATGAAACTGTTTTTATGGTTTGCAATCTTGCAGTTCTATGAATTAAATTAAATTTATTAGTTGCGTAATATTGTTCTATAATTGCGTAGTGTTGCTGTAGTGTTGTAATATGATTAAGTGCCATACTGTTGTTTTGGGAAAATATAGGATCATCGGATAATACAAATAAAGACAAAAAAGAAAAACATTTTATTTTATCAACTGATTTTTGACAATGTTCATCGTAAAATCGACGTTTTTCATATTAATGTTAACAGCTTCATATCGGGGAAATGAGAGGGAGAAAAACGAGGCGACTCGTTCTCCGTGCTTTTATTGACCGTCCAAGCTCTTTCGCCTATTCAGGCATCCTATCACGAAGATGTTAGGGTTGAATATTTGTTAGTTTACTATTAGTTGTGAGTTATTGTATTTTTAGTTTGAGTTTGTAATAGGTAGCTATAGATAATGCAGGTGCTTACGTCGAACATAGCTGATAACATTGTACAAAAATCCCAGCCTGGTCATCACAATTTAATATGGTCAGCAACGTTCTTCAAACTGAAAAGGTACTGTGGTAGAACTCATGTCTCTACGTAAGTACCTGAATTGTTGTACCTAAAGGTACCAATACATTTCTAAAAAAAATAACTAACTAGGGTAACTTTGTACCCTCATGACAAAAATAAAAATATTGTATAATCTACGTTACTTAGATCGCACTGATTGTTTCCCCCTCACAACCCCTACATATGACAATTAACCAATTTGAACGGAAATCGATGTTTGGAAATCGACGTTTTTCCAAAGAAAATCACTCAGAGGAATTCGTCATCGAAAATTCCACGTTTTTCAACTCCAATAATTTCAAGATTTTCACAGCAAATTTTACAGTTATCATCCAAATAAAATTTCAAGTTTTCAAATCATTAATATCAACCTATTTTCAAATGATAATCAATAGCAGTCAACTACCAGCCCTAATTTAGAAAAACACGCAGCAACGTTTTTTTTTTTTTTTTTTTTTTTGGTTTTGATTATATTAGACGGAGAAAAGCCCTAAACCACTGAACGCCCGAGTTTTAGTGAGCCCAAGGTGAAAAAATGCTGTAAATGATTATTTATTAATTTGCTTCAATTATAATTTAAGGAGACCTTGCACTTGTGTTATATTAGTAGTAGTAAGTTATATTAGTAACTATTCCGAACATTTGTGAACGTTCCCTCTAAACAACAGATTGGTAACCATTCTAGGAAAACGCCATAGCAACTATTGTAATTTTAGTTATTTTTCCATCTTCTTTAAATAATTATCTAATTAAAAGTTATATTATTCGCCTAACAGTACAGCTTAAAAGTACAGTTTACAGCTTACTAAACACAACTTTGTCCAAGAAACCTTTGAAAATACTAATTTTCCCCCTTAAAAACTCCACAAAAATAGCCTTTTGTGGTGATTAGAATATATTTTTTTTTGTGGGCGATTACAATGGTTTATTATTAATAATAAACTAATAAATTGGCCTTTTCGCTTTCGTTGCCGCTTGTATTTTTTCCATTGTTTTCATTTATTCATATTGTTTTAAAACAGTAATATTGAAGTGATAGAATTTCAAAATAGTAGAATCGAGAGGAATTAAACCACTCATATGTGTCGAAATATAGGCATGGAACAGTTTAAAAAAATACCATTCCACTCTTAGCAGCAGATAAATATGCCATTTAAAAGGCAGTTATTTTTTCTATTCGGTGTAGAAAAAGTGTTCGATGTTGTCTAGCCGGATCCGGGTTTAGGTTTTTAAAAGTCTTGACGTCCCAACGTTACAAAATACGTTACAAAAGCAATTCACCGTCCTACGAATAACGAAGGTAGGATCAGGTGATAATGACCGGAAGTCAGATCGGAAGCAGTCCCCCTAAGAACCTTTGAGACGGCATAACCTTTTTCTTTTTGTCATTATCTTCTCCTCTGTCGTGCGGATCAACCCACGAGCGATTCCAAACTGATGGGTGATTTTAAATGGGTAATTCTTTGTATCGTAACTACTCGGTGCAGCAAGTTTTCAAAAACGGCCTGCTCCAAAAACATTTTAATTCGAAGGATATGCGATAAAAACGGTAATAGCTGTTGGATGTAGATTGATTGTTTTGCACATCTGCAACGCGTCTCTGACTCTAGCTTATCAATTATTGTTGATACTTCCAGTAAATAATGTTCACTCATTAATAATCAGAGTTAATGTTTAAATATATTTAAATTTATGTCTGCAAATATTGAAAATTTATGATGTGTGGGTATACTAAAATTTATGAGGGTTCGAATCAACCTATCTTATTTTTTACATTAGTATATTTTTATCTTTCGTGAATTTGAATAAGAAGGGTCCGCAGTTCATTGATTTTCTAGAATGAATCAAATTTGAAATAATCGTCCTCTAGCTATAACGAATCATTGTAAGTAGGTGCTTACCGTCGGTTGGTTGCAGAGGAAAACTCCATCATTTTCCGTTGGTAAAATAAATTTCGGAATTGCCTTATCCGCATTTTCTGTTCACATATAGGTTTTTATTGCTGACGTATTACATTATTATTGCTTAGGTTATAAATTGTGGATTGACAGGGCTCTTGGGCAACTTTTATCAATTGCGAAGTTACTTGCATATTTTTTGCTGCATTTAAACACGTAAATGATTTCATGACCAACTTAAAAGCCTAGACTTTATAAAAACGAAGACGACGCCAAGTTTCATCAACGTCCTCTTCCTTTCCACCCTGTTTTAACGGCGTTTCCGGGCTTCCGGAAGCAAACGAGCCGCGTCTTCCTCTCGCTCGAGTGGTCGACTTGAAATGTTACTCTACTCGGACACCGCAGACACAAAGACGCGCATGGATGTATACGATCAACACTACACACGCTCAGGTGAGACAGGACGCAGCTGCACCTGCATCCAGTCGCGGCCTTCACGCGACTTCTTCAACGGTCTTTTCGCGTCTTCTGTTCCGAAGCCGAAATGAGAGGAAAATGCTGCTACTTACTTGATAGAGTAATTCTAGGAGAAAAATCATAAGAAATTTTACATGAGGGTTAATTTTTTCCTTACGCTTTAATTAGCGGTCGTTAATGAAGAGTCGACTGCTCTAGTTCAGGGAGGATAGGAATGTAATAAAAATGACTATATAGTGATTATTCCCTTGCTTCCATCATGATTTGGAAAGACCGTCCACTTATTATAGTACCGAATCACAACTCTTGAGTACGATTCAACCTACGAACATTGGCGACTATCGTAATTTAAAATAGTTTTATTTTTCCCAGTTATTATATTTAAAGTAAAATTAACATGGCAAACATCTCAAAATCTCGAAAATTTCAAATAAAAACTGCGACAACTTGAGAACCACTAAAGCTAAAAAAGCTATATAAATTTATATCAAACACATCCATGTTTCAAAAACCGCTTGGAAAATCAAATTCCCCTCCCCCTTGACATTCTCTAAAAATAATCTCAAAATTAAGGTAGCGGTTTGGCTAAAGAATTTTGCCAATTGTCGCACCAAGAATGATTTTTGGAGAACATTTCAAGAATGTAGTAGCTATTATAGTTTCCTCAGAAAAAGGATCACGGCGGACGGACGGAATTTTTTTTTTTAATTGGATACTCGGATTGCACACGCCTTGAAACGTAAAACATCAAATTTTGAGGGGGATTAGAATTTTTTTTCGTGAGCGATCATAAACCAAAATGCCACTAGGGTGCAACTATTGAAAGGTACCTACTTTTTTCCCATCGAAATTCTCTTCATCTGGACCTTATGATTTATATAGGATGGTCAAAACTCAAAGAGCTGATTCTACTACCTAACTTCCTAAACAAATTTTCTTTTTTACAAATTGGTACCATAATTTATTCTTGGTTCAAAAAAGTAATTTGGGAATAACTAAAATATATCAATTCAAATTGTTTTTTCAGTCAGCAGATACATAAAATTGTTTGCTAATTCTTCGCCATTTCGTTTTTCGTTTGGTCTCTATACTGTAGCGGTTTGTCGTTAGATAAAGTGTTTATTGACAACAGGAGAAATTGAAGGAGCTTTTACGGCTACTTTTAAGTGGAAAACGTATGTTTTATAAGTAGCCGTTTCTCCCTGCTCACAATCGCAAATTGTAGCAAAAATAATGAGTCAAATAATTGAGGAAGGACTCTGCTTGGTCATTCTCTTATCGTGACCTGTAAATTATGCGTTTCTACGTGTGTATAGTAGTATTTATTGTACCGAAGACTTGAATAATGAGCATGTGAACAGTCAGGAGTAACTTCCACCGTAATCTTTGTAATATGCGACTCATGTGTCTGTTTGAGTCAAACTTTCAAAGCCGATTGGTAACTATATTTTTCTTTTCGAGATAACTTCTATCTTAGGGCCAATGAGCGTTCAGAAAACCCCATACGATAGTGTACTTATGAGTAGAATGTGTGTTTGTATGTGTCTGTACACTTATCACAACTTCTCAAAGGTAAAAAGTTCCTATCGCTAGTCGGTGCTATCATTTCCACTCATGGCCGTCTAATTATACTAACAAATGCGATGACCTCACAATTATAATAAGGAGGGACTGCTAGGAAAATGTGTCCGTTATCAAGCTCACGTGGCCTCAAATTCAGTTCGGGTGTTTTTACAAAAGAAACATCACAAGTTAGGTACTCAGGTGATCCCATAAACGGGAAGCGCTCAGCTTGCTCGAAAACCAAAAGCGTAACTACTTATGCCTCAATCTATCCCTTTGTAACTGCTTGAAGTGCAATAGCCTAACTTAACCTCCGCTTAAGACAGGTTTCACCATCTCAAGTTAGCTTAGCCGAGGTCAACTAGCAGGAGTAATAGAATTGAGGATTGCAAATGTTAGGGATTGTAACTGGCACAGGTGGATGGACCTATGAAATATAATAGTTGAAGTAAAGGCATACTTCTACAGTACGATTATTTGCAACGTTTTTACTAAATTCTAGTTGCCCTTAACTTGAACGCTCTTAACGGAAGTGGCCAACGTTAACTGGAGATTAATAACCATTTATAAGTTATCTGTAGTCTGGTTCAGCTTTAGAGAATAATGTCAACCAGGCATTCGGCTATAAAACTGAGAATAGCTCTTCCAACCCATCACGAGATGAGAGATCGATTGACCTCTCATCTCTCCCCACCTCGATACCCATCTTCCGTTCATCTCTGTGACCTTTATCTCGCGTTTTCCACGATTCTCTCGTTCGCTGAGGTGAACGAAGGCTGTAAAAGCTTCCCCTACCATTCCATCGTTCTACCTATTTTCCTTCGCACTCGCCCATTCATCCCCGCTTCCTCTAGCCCTTCTTTTTTTCTCACTCCCACATGACATTTTAACGCTCTGACATTTTGGTCCAGAAGGTTACAATGAGCAGTAGAGAATCAACCCTTGGGATCTGATTACTTTGCATCCCTAATCCCTTGAGTTTATCAAGGGATGCAGCTCAAGCATGATCTTTATGAGATTCATCTCGTCATAGGAAGAATATCCTGAAAGGTCATGGTTATTTTAAAAAGTTGCAATTATTTCAAGAGGTGGTCATCGCTTATTAAATATGATTGAACTTTTATTTATCACCGAATTATTATTCATCCGGGCTCCTATTTCAATATTCATCCATTCCACCGTCACAAACTCCTGGTCGTTTTGCCAAAACTCATTGTCGATGACTTCAGCTTAAAATAAGAATTAATTCACTAAATGAGAAATTCGCCTATTCCTTCAAAATAAAATATTTTATTTTTCCCATATAAATTCACCTACTATATTTTTTTTTTTTTTTAAATATAACTACTTTTTGGTCTGACGCGACGGCAATCTTTGTATTGCCTGGTTTATCAAGGACAGTGAACTGGCCAACCTGACTTAAGATGGACTATGCGTTCACCAACTAGCAGTTCATCTTCTTGCCCAAAAAAAGTGGCCTTGTTCTAAAAAATATGACGATTAAGGCCTGTGGAAAGAAGAGAATCTCATATTGCCTTGATCCTCCTGTCATTCGATTCCACTCGGTAAAATCCGAAAAAAAGCTTCGACTCTCATTTTTCAGAGTTCATCGACTCGACACTTGCCCTTTTCTGGGAACGCGAAAAAAATTTCAGAACTCGGTACTTGATGGAAAAAATGAAGAGAAAATGTAAATGGAAAGGAAGGCGATCGACAGAATCCGTAGGATCCGAGCTTTTGGACTTCTGCTGAGCGTGGCAGAATTGGGGTTTGAGGCCTGCTGAGCTCAGCCGCCGAAAGAATAATGGGAAGCGAAGAGGTATCCCAGGACTGTGAGAAACCGAAGTCAACGAACTGTTCTTTTGAGATGCGCCGGTAAAAAATGAGCTAAATCATTTCCCATAGTCCAAGCCGCTGTTATGGAGGACAAGAAAACGAATGCAATTTTAAACTAAGTAGGTTCACTAGCGGAATTTATGGGAACAATTTCAGTTTTTGATATAATATGGCATTTTATTTGAACAGGAGTTTAACATGCGTGTCTTTGAATTGGCGATTGGTTTGAAAATCGTATTGACACAAATAAATAATGTGTTTAGCTTAGGAAACAGGGAGGTCACCTCCGAGTAGATGGAGGATTGTGGTGACCATTAGAGGCATAAAATGTTACAAAGTAACCAAAACTCCTACGTCTAAGATTTGAAAAAACACAAAAGTCACTACAATACAAACTATTGTATTGATAATGTGGATATTTTCACCTCCATTTGGGGTTCAGTGTGCAATTCTGATGAGATAGAATACGAAATACGATTGAAAAAGATTCGTTCGTGCGTTCATTGGTGAAAGATCCCATCAATTTTGACTAAAAGTTCACAATGTGCGTAGAATTTCCAGTGGGGTTGTTTTTCAAATTAGGTTGAACACATTGTTTTATTATTTATTCGTATCTTCAAAGCTTGCAAAGAACAACATACATACAACAAAACATAACATGATTCCCGATTTTGTTTGGCTCCCATCTATGACCCTGCAATGCCATAGAAAATAAGGTACGAAGCGCATAGTCAACTATGCGCAATCGTTAAGAACAATTTTATTGCATCGCCACATATTTCATAAAATAATATTTACATTTAGACTTTAGTTCTTTAACAATATTTCCAAAACAATTGCCACTGTAGGCTGTAGCTTCATTGGCAATAAGTCACAGAATCAAAGGAAAAGAATTCCGTGTTTCTTAATTTTTGGTTTTTGAAGGACGAAATATATTCGGGAAACTTAAAATTTGGATTATTGTCTACAATCGCAGGAAAACATTATTCGTTGAATTATTTGTCTTATCAATGTGAAAATAAAATAATTCGTGATCGGATGAGAGTACATCGCCGGTCTTTGTAAACGTAAAAAAACCCAAATACCAATACGTTGCTCGAATTTGGCATGAAAAAACTCTAATACGTTTTTATTTATGATAAACCGAGCACCTATTATAATGGATGCGAGAAACTCGCTGACAGTCAAGCACTATGGTCGAAATGCACCCGAGGGATGTACCCTACATTTAAAATGATAACAGAACGTCTTCACCTGCTCTAGATCCAAAGTTGACCCTTCAACCTCTGCCCTAACAACGTGGGGTTTCACCCTTTTCGGACCCTAGGCTAAATCAAAATAGGGTCAAGACCTGGGAAGTAAAAATTATTTAAAAAATTGGTCCAGTTTGAACCAGGAAGGGGGGCAAGGCCAAGGGAGAACTGTCGAGGATGATTTCGACGAAATAGAGCTTGTCCATAACCTGTTGTACGTTAGACTGACCTTCAAAAAGGGTTAACGTTCATGATCGTAACGGCTTTTTGCCTGTTGCTTGATCTTCTTGTACTGAATACAGTTGATGTTATTTTAGCGGGTTGCCATACTCGTATGTAGAACTTAACAAAGTTCCTTACATTTAAATATAATTTCCTATTACCTTATAACCAACATTAATGAGGATATATCTTAAAAAGTTGTCGCTGACGGTGAAATTTAAAATCAAATTACAAATTGACTGTTCCAATACCCTGTAACATAGAATAGAGTAAATCCACACATAACTAAATTTTATATTTAGGTACCTATAAAAGAGGTTATTGTGCCACTTCGTCCGACAAAATACGTAGTAATTAAACGTTGTCAAGTGAGGGTTGTGATTCATTTTCCGAAAAGTAGCTGACATGCGGGATATTTTGCTTATACTTGTCTCCAAGTTACACAAATAAAAAATAAAATAAAAAATCGATCAACATTTTGTAAGAGAAATTCTTGGTCGAACTCAGACATCCGTTATCCTAGAAACGTATACTTCTCCTTTTTTAAAATTCTTGTATAAATTACGATATAAATCAAGTCATAAATAACTGCAAATAACTGTGTATTTGCACTGAAATTAAAATCTGGTACATTTTCCATTTCAAACTAATTAATTTTTTCCTGTATTTCATTTATTTATTATATTAGAGTATGAAATCTGTTGCGATTTTCTCTACAACTCAACGAAAAAATCAAGCGATTTCCTCTAATCAATTCATAATAATAGTCTACTACACTACTAATAGTCTACGCCAGTTATTTGGTCGTTTGATAAACCGTGCAACAGTATCGCTTCTCAAACTCGCAGTATTCGAAAAAAAGAAAGGAGGACTTTGCTCCTTAGGAGGACTTGGGATGTGATGCCATCCGAAGTCCATCTTAAGTGTAAGCACGTCTAGGGAGGGTCCACACACACAGACAAACGAAGGCACAGAAGCTCAATGCGATGGGTTCGTTATACCAATAGGTATGCACGTCCAGTAATCCGAGGTTGGCTAACTGTAGTTTTGTGAAACTTGTCCGATTGATATGCAGAGACAGGAATGAACGTGATCAACCGGGCAGACCATCACAGTCTGGCACTGGCACAGAATCTCAACCGACAGGCGAATCAAAGAGACTCCAACTGATTTCTCCGACCGGAATGGCTCAAACGCTATTTTCCTTGCATCACAGCAACCAACTGAAATGTAGATTGGTCTCTAGTTATTGAACTTCTCTGTCATGAAATGTGAAACCGCTCACGATACTGCTGCGTCACTTCACGTGAAGTAAATTTTTCAATTTTCAAAGCTATTGGTTCTCCATGACTATATCCTCAATGCTATCTAGGATTGTGGCAGCTTGTAATTCTCAAAAGCAAAAATATAGCTTAGATAATAAATGGAAACATTTTGAATATTTTTGGATTTCACGTGATTTTATCACGTCCACGTGTCTGTACGTTTAGTAACTGTTGAGAAGATTACCAGCTAATCCCATGTGAAACAATCTTCTTCCTGCTTTTTGTTCTTTGGCTATGTGGATCGCCCAGAGTGTGTTCACATTATCTATCCCCTCAGGAACCATGAACATGATACAAATAATATAATAAATAAATATGAATAATATATAATTAATAAATAAATATGCTCATAGTTCATGAAGAGACAGATAATTTTTTTTTTAGTTTGAATTTATGGATTGTTAGATAGTAAAGCCCAACCTCGAGAGTTTGAATTTTCAGGAGCCATGATGTGTAAATCTAGACAATATAATAAAATACCATTTTCACTAAGATCACAAAATGCCAAGCAAAATATTTCCTCGAATCTAATTTGAATCGAGAACAAATAATGACTAAGATACCTATTGAAAGTTAGAAAGTAACGCCAGCTGAGTATCATATTTCGTGATTTCTTTCCTCAATTTTTAATGATAGAATTTCACAATATTTTTCACTTTTATCCGAGAATATTCTAAAATTCAGCTGACGAAACCGGTTAGAAATTATATTTGAAAGTGCAGAGCCATTAGGTAAACTAGTGACAGAAAATTAATTTTTGATCGCCTATTGCAATGTTTTAGGAATATATTTCCAAATGAAAATAAATTTTATTGGGTAAGTATAGCTAAAAAAAAAAAACTTCCTGCAAATCGCAGTTTTCTGAGATTTGCAAAACTCGAAAACTATGCCCCTGATCTATCCTATTCATTTTCACAGTGTATAACTACATTTTTTATGATATAAATATCTGTACACGCTCTTTTAATTGTCCCACCAACAAATTATCGCACCTACTAAATTACGATTTTTTATTTAACTTATTATTTTTTCTTTTTTTGAGTAATTAAAAACCGAGAATTTTCTCTGTATTACCAAATGAAGCTTGGCGTCGGCTCTTCTCGGTTTCTCAACTCCGTTCCTTCGCTCATCGGTTTTGAACCACACTGATTTCTGATAGGCAGCCGCTTGAACACTAAGTGCTTCAACCATACATCGCTGCCAACGTTGCTCTCATTACAGGAACTACAAGACGGTTTTCACGTAGGATTTGACCTTTACTATGTCAATAGGAAGGTGAGCATGAATAAATGCTCTCCCCTAATTGAGCCCCTCTTCACGTTTTCTACTCAAACCTGTTCCAAATACACTAGAGTACTCTGTAAAAGTGAATTCGAAATCACCTATTGCTCTGATTGAACTAGTTTTACAAAAGTAGCCACTAGGTGCAAGATTGACCTTTGATATCAAACTACTGACAAAGAACCTGTTTCTACTTTGCTCTTCTGATTTAATTTTCATACTCGAATTCCTGTTCCGGTTCAACCTTCGACTTCCTTTTCCGGGTGTTACCTGTAAACCCCTTGAACGAAAATGACCTCGAGTTTCACATAACCTTTTTCGTAAATTCTCTGGCACTATTTCTAAAGGAACGATCGTTACTGGAGCATCTTGATATTGTTGCCATCAAGTGAGGTGCCTAAAAAAAAATCAAAATACTCGGCCAATCAGGATTGAGGTTTTGAACGTTTTCATTCCGTTCAACGGCAGCAAAAAGAGCTTTATTAAATCGTCGGTTAGTTACCTTCAGGTCATGTGTCGTCACATTCAAAATCCAACGGTAACGGTTTTACTGCTGAGGAAAAGGAGAGCTGAAACGTTTCAAAAGTTTTGTAACGTTCACTTCTTTTCTCAAAGTTGAACAAGAGTCCTTTTCCTAACGTATTTTTCCCTTCTTGATCAATTGTGTCTCGTAGAACAGATGTTTTAAAACGGAGTTTCTCCTTATTTTGACATTTTGAAGACGAAAATTTGTTTCACTGGTCGTAGCAAGTACAGCTATTATACATTCATGCTGATTTGTCCTTTCTAAAGTAGTCAGGTAAGTATCTAAAAGAAAAATTACATATAAAGTAGTTACCTATAGATTTAATCTTTACGAAATCAGATGTTTTCCTTTTTTTTAGTAAACAAATGCCATTAAAGTATTTTGAAGAAATCGCCTATTTTTTGCAGTTAGCCGTTCTCATTAGAGATCCAGCTTTCTTCACCATTTCCAAGGATCAAGCTGGTATAGGAAAGATGCCCTACAACAGTCCGTGTGACTGTGTAGGTATAATATGAGTGTATTGTGTTACATTACAGGTAACTAACCTAGTTGTCAGTAAATCTTCTCTCTCGGGATGTTCACTTGAAAGCTAAATATACCCAGCGGTGGAAAAGATGAAATCGGATTCTGTATTCTGGAGGCTTCACTCCGCAACATCCGAAGATCCCTAATTCGATTATCGTCCGCTTATTCTTGCCATTCGCTTTGTCAGTTTGTCAGTGTTGCACTATTGACGTTCTGAGGCTGCTGCATAATATTATGTAGACTCGTTAAAACAGTCGATCGGTCAAAATGAACAAGATTAATTTTAATTTTTCTGAATTCATTTTCCTAGCGAACCAGCTCAGAGTTTTTGGCGAGTATAGTACGGTTTTCTTAGCTCCTCTAATTCTTGAGTTACAAACTGCGGTAAATGTCTCCAAATATCGGAAATCCCACAGAATAGCTGCGACAACTTAATAAAAAAAAAGAAGAAGTTATCAACCCGGTTACGGGCTCATTCGATTCAGCGTCAAAAAATCTTTAGAAATTGATATCAAACACACCTAGTATGTTACAAAACCATTGGAAAATACGAACCCCCCCCAACCTCTTAAAAATACCCTTCAAACTGAGATGTCGATTTGGCTGAAGATTTGAGCCATTTTCTGACAAAGAATGGTTTTTGGTGAAAATTTCAAGAATTTAGCTATTTTAGTTTCCTTAGAAAAGTGTGGACGGCTGTCGGACAGAATTTTTCCTATTGGGTACTCGAATTCGACCACCTTGAAATGTAGAACATCAATTTTTGAGGGGAGTATAAAAACATTTCTTGTGCGATGACAATGGTTCATTATTGGATAGGTAATAAATTAACGATACATTTACTTGTCCATGTACAAGTACAGTAAATAGCTATCTAAAAAAATTGTCAAGCCTGTTTTACTAATTGTTTGCCTTATTTTACCCCAAGCGCTCGATCCAGGGGGAAAATGGCCGACATTGATTGGTTCATTCGAAGCCATGGAATCCTTTAATTCGCATAAAATTGTCGTTTTTTATTCGAAACAAAATTAAGATTTTGTCCTACTTTTCGCTCCTGGAAAGACGTTCAACTTGAAAACTTACATAAAAGACATCATCGCAGTTGGATTTCTCTTGCAAGGGAAAAATGACAGTAGATGTTCGTAGGCGGGCCAGATGAGCTCCGATGGCCAAGAATCTTTTAGATGCCACAGTAAGTGGGAGTATGAGAGCTAGAATGACAGCCTTCGCTCCATCCGATGACAGGAATTACCTTGCTCCCAGAAGCTGAGCAGTGAAAACGGTTTCTTCCATCATAGAGCTTGTCTCTTCTGTAGGAAGATGGCCGTCGGACCATAACCTGTAATAACAGGCACTCGAGCTGGTACTCGGCGGCTGGACACGGTGGACAAATACAACAACCTATCATTTGTCGCCATCCTCTATCCAGTGTCTTTCCTATCTCTCCTCTGTCTTAACAGGAAGAGTTGACCAACGAACGCGTGGAGGACGGGGGGGGGGTAGACTTCGTCATCATCTGTGTCATCAAACTACGAATGAAGGGTTATCAAATTGAATTTTCGGTAACATCTCCGTACATGTATTTCTGTTATGCAATTCGAGCAGACGGTTGAGATACCATGCCCATTTTGTTTATATAATATGAAATTGTAAGAATGTAGAATTAACAAATAAACATTTATCCATTCATTTATTCTGTTATGCAATTGAGATGAAATCAATCAAACGATGAAAATCCAGGTTAATTCAAGTTCGTTAAATTCAAGATTCTAACTTCCATGTGACTTTGCTCACTGGAAATTGCTAGAAATCTGCTTGACGTATTTTCAAAAATTATCATAAGTCTAGTCTGTAACTTATTCAAAAAATAGCCGTTTATATGAGAAACTGTAAGAATGGTATGATTATTAACGCGAATTGAATATTCCATTTTAATGTAGATAATTAATGGGTATCTGTAAATATTTTCCCACCATATAAGTTTACATTCACATTCATTCTTCTCTGATCGCCGGTCCAACTATCGGTTGGCATATTCTAGAGGGAAACCCGAAACAAATTTCAATTCAATTTTATTCCCGGTTATGAATAAATTCAATGATGACGAGTTGATGTGCGCAAGTACAGGGTATTTTTACAATATAGTTTAACAGGCGTGAGCCCGGCCCCTCTCCTAAGTGTTCTACAACTAATAACCGATCAAAAGTATCCTACAATTTTTTATTCCACTTGAAATGCTATTTTTTAATGTTTCAAATCACTTTCAACTATTGATTAGAGTTTTTTCCATCGACAAGACTGTTCCAAAATGACATTGCTTGGCTCACTAAGGATTAACTTTTTTTTAATTTAAATTGAAACGTTGAAATAGTATCTAAATCGTAGAATCTTGGAACTACCAGTGGTGGCAATTCTATAAATTCGTGCGGCGAAAATGTAATGGTAGGCTAAAAGAGGCGATACCAGGGTTAATTTTGGTTTATTATTATTAATAACCATTGTAATTACCCAACAAAAAAAATGTTTTTTTGAACCCCTTCAAAATTGGATGTTTTTCATTTCAAGGCATGTAGAATCCAAGTATCCAATAAACAAAATTCTGTCCATCCGCCGTTAATACTTTTCTGGGGAAAACCTATAAGAGCTAAATACTTGAAATCGTCGCCAAAAATTAATAGTGGTCTGCAAATTGCTCAATTCTTTAACTAAACCGCTACCTCAATTTTCAGGGTATTTTTGAAGGGTTTTGAGAGATGGGAAATTCATATTTTCCAACGCTTTTCATACAAAGGTAATTTGGCATCAATTTATATGAAATTTTAGAATCTGAATCGAATGAGACCATTGCGTGGTGGATAGCTTTAGTGATTTTCAAGTTATCGCAGTTTTCGTGCGCAATTTTCGAGGTTTTCGGAAATTTGGCATTCAGATAAATCTCGAGAGTTAATGGAGCTATAGGCATCGTTCTATACTCGTTGGAATAGTCATCCTTCAGCTGTACTGTAAGGGGAAATTACCATAGTTGCTAAGAGTTTCCTTATCTGTTGATGGTGGAAACGTTCTCAAATGTTCGGAATAGACACAACCACGAATGGATGGTTTCCTTAAACCATAATTGTGGCAAAGGAGTAATAAACCATTGTAGAATCATTTGCAGCGTTTTTCATAAAGAACCCATGACTTATAAAAAAAAATGAAGTTTTTATGCACTCAAGCTATTTTGTTTGTTATCCAATAATGAAAAATTGTCATCGCCCAGGAAAAAAAGGTCTAACCCCCTCAAAATTTGATGTTTTACGTATCAAGGCATGTAGACTCAGAATATCCAATAAAAAAAATTCTGTCCATCCGCCGTCAACACTTTTATGATGGAATTATAAAAGCTAAGTTCTTGACATTTTCACCAAAAATCGATCTTCATAACACAATGGCTCAATTCTTCAGCCGAATGGCTTCCTAGATTTTAAGGGTATTTTTGGGGATTTTGAGGTGGTGGTAATTAGTATTTTTCAATGTTTTTGTAACATAGGTAAATTTGATATCAATGTCCAATGATTCAGAAATAAACTTCTAGATATTAAATTACATTATTAAATTTTGCTGAACAATTACTCTTCATTTCGATCTATAATATTTCGAACGAACTTTTTTGTAGGTAATAATTTATTGTCATAAATATTTTGTAAGTACCCACTTAAAAAGAATGAGTATTTTCTAAAACAACGCTTGACCGAATTGACAGAAATTTCCAATAATTAAGTAAAACTTGTGTGCCTGTTAAGCACGATAAAAGCCCTCCTGGCTCTCGAGCCACTCGGGTTTGCCAGAACTCTCTCCCTTGTCGAAATTCGAAACGTACGTTACTGAGAAGATTACCTACTTCCATGTGGCATCTTCATTCTTCTGCATCATCTGTGAAGTCAACGGCTAGTTCGAAACATAAGTCATCGATATTGGCTCGACCAATAGGAACGGCCAGAAGACCGTTGAAAAGTCAGCCGTTCGACTAAAGGAGTAAAGAAGATGATAACAAGACGGAGAGAGAAGAAAGATCGTGAACGAGTCGGACGACGACCGGAAATTCGATAGGTAATGTGAAAGACAAAGATGTAGAAACGGCGAAGAAGGAAATGGGGAGATAATGATTAAGTGGAGTGCGTGTGTTGTGTGGTCATGGTCCGCGGGAGCCACCTGTCTCCCGTCTCCCGCGCAGAGCGTCTTGTGGATGATCTGTCTTCAACCGCCAACGCCTCATCTGGATCAATTTCGGTCTAAATAACAGAATTTGCATAATTGATTCTGTGACAATATTTCATAAGTTTTTTTTTTTTTTTAAGACAAAATTATTTTTGCAGTTTAGTTCGAGCAGAGGCAGCTCCTAAAACGAAAGACTTATTGAGTGACCAATACAATCCGCAATCATCCTTAAGATAAATTCATAGAGTTAGATTCTCCGCTAGAAAAAATGTTCTACGAAACGGTTTCACGATAGAAAATCCTCACATTCGTTACTAAAACCTTCAAACGTATGCTCTTCCCATTTTCCGCTGTTTTTCATGGCCGCTATCAGCTTGCGACTTCGTTAGCCTGAATAGAAGCAAGAGAAGATAACAATAAATAACCGACGCTCACACGAGGTCGAATGTCGAAGAGGAAAAAAACTATGGACTGGGTTACAAGATTCGGTACTAAGTAGGCAGGAAAAACTGTTCTGTAATGAAATACAAAATACGCACTAGCCAAATCGTGAAAAAGCTCAACGTGGAGGTACGGTGTGTGTGAACCAATATTAAAAAATCAAGTCACCTGCTTGCCATAGCGAACGTTTTAAGACCGCAAACGTAGAAAAATATTTGCTCTTAAGGCCTGTAAAAAACAAAATAGAAAAAACATTGAACACTTTATCTCGGAAGTACTGTGTGTTATCTATAATCCGGAAATGGGTAATTATGCACAATTACTGGGAGAACATTCTCTGAAAATTTCATTGAGTTTCATTCATTTTTCACGGAGATATGACGATTTATGTCATTTTTTATCACAGACAGAAGATACTTGTTCAGAAAGTATTTCTGAGTATTATATAAAAATTTCTTCCATATTCACCTCCGTTCCGAATTCGACTTTCCGGACCAACACAATACTCCCATGTTTACGTAGAAAATACTTGCATTTGTATGGAGAGTCTATAGTTATGATAGTAGCAACTATAATTTGGAACGTTGGTGGCGGTGTTTTCATGGTTTTGTATCATAAAATATTGGGTTTTTCAACTGGCGCAAAATTTTAGCCAACGTAGGCACCCCAACTTCTAAGTTTTTCAAGATTTGTAACTTGCACAGTGGATATCTTTAACAAAAAGCCGTCTATTCAGTGTTTGAATAAACCAAAATATAGGTAATTTAACTGTCCACATTTTTCCTATGTAAGGTAACCATCCATTTTCCAACCGTTTTTGCGTTATTCAACAATATTAGTAGACTATACACGAAAACATGACATTTTTCAACTTTAAACGTTATTTTCATCTATTTACTGCGAAAGAAACAAAGAATGAACCATATATTATTGATATACACATCATCAACTATCATTATGCTGAATTAGAGCGAAATCTATTTCAAAAAAATTTTTGCGAATAATCCAAGGGGTCCCCCTGCGATTTTTTTCAACCGAACAGTTAACGAATTTTTACTCGTCTTTCAATACAGATAAAAATCTGAAATTTTCAGGAAAGTTGTGTCTTACCAAGATGTATTTTTGTTATTTTTTTTATTTCTCGGAAAAATCTGCAAGTGGTCCAAAAAAATCGGTTTTCAAACTCTCGAAAATTGACCTTTAACCGTGGTTTTCGGGGTCAAAACTCGTGTGAATCAATTGTTTTATTATGCAGAAGTCTTCATTCAAACGCCTTACATACGTACATAGAAAAAAATTTGGTGAAAAAAATTTAAACAGAGCCAGAGAAATTATTTTCCGTAAATGGAGTTCTTCACCGGCCGAACATTCGAGCTCTGCAGGCATCAGCAGGGGTGGAAAATTAAACTTATGTTTTTGAAGGCTATTTTTATAGGAAATTTAACGCTGAATCCGAATTTCACGTCAAAACGACAGAAATTTGACGACAACTATTACTTTTTCTGAGTTTTAGTACTACGCGTTGTTACGTTTTTCAACTTTGAAAATTCGTTGCAAATACTAACAGTACTGTTCAATATCATTTTATTACTCATTCTTAAAGGAAATTAGACGTAGAATTCGAATTTAAAGTGAAAACAATCAAATTCTAACAATTAATAAAATTGTTTCCATTTTTTCGGTTTTTCATACTTTTGAAGTTTTAACTTTGAAATGTTTTTCGCCACGTTCGGAAATTTTGAAAAATTAAAAATAACACGTATTATTTTCTGTTTTCGAGATATATTTCACTTTTTGGTAAAAATCGGTTTTGGGTTTTCTTCGAGGGCTAATAGCTCCGCGGGGACATAACATAAATATATAACCAAGTGCACCAAATTGTAGGATTTTGGTTGCTCTTTCTTGCCTCTGAGTAATATACCTATGTAAAAGTGGTCGGTTCTAGAGTTATCGGGGAAAACTGACCAAAAAACGCAAAATAAAATTAGTAAAAATTAAAAAAAGGAAAAAGTAAAAGTAATTATAGGTATTAAAGTGATTAGGTAGTTTTGAATTATTTTTCAATTAGAGCATGCTTCCTAGTCATCAACCACAGAGGGAACTGTTACTCAGGTCGTCATGAAATACGCGCCTTTTGGTTTATTATTCAATTTTTTTTTTCAATAATACAACATTAATACTGCCAAAGGAAAAAAAATGTTAAAACCCCTCAAATATTGATGTGTGAAATCCGAATATCCAATAACATAAATTCTGTCCGTCCGCCGTGAACACTTTTCCGACGAAAGTATAAAAGCTAAATTTTTGAAATTTTCACCAAAAATCAATCTTGGCCTCACGACGGCTCAATTCTTTAACCAAATCGCTACCTCTATTTTAAGGGTATTTTTGGGGGGTTTTGAGGGGAGAACATTCATATCTTCCAACATTTCTCAGAAAGAGGTGTAGTTGGAATTAATTTCTATAGATTTTGAAACGCTGAACCGAATGAAACCATCGCGGGGTTAATAGCTTCATTGGTTCTTGAGTTATCGCAGGTTTCGTGTTGAATTTGGGAGATTTTTAGAACTTTGACATGAGGTAATCGATTTCGTTCTTAATCTCAACTAGGTACAGAAGTAAGCAAAAAAGTTGAGTACTACGTGTCAATTGGCTGGCTCATTCGATTTCGCTTTTCTGTGCCACCAGGTGACCCAGACATCTCAGCTCTTCGTAGTATTTGCATTTTACATTTAGAGATGAGTTAAACAATGGGATCTGTAAAGCATTAATTTGCATGAATAAACAGGCCTGCAATTCCAACATCCAAATGAGGGGTCAGATAGGGGTCCAAGGATCCTGAGGTCTCTCGCGTCAGAAAGTTGGAATGATTCGATTATTCAAAGATGATAGTCAACATTTGAACAAGATAAAATTCTAATATTGGAGAGCTATAACGATCGAAGTTGAACAAGTTCGATTGAAACGCGGCGCATCATAATATAAAGTAAAATCCTCTCAATTTCGTTTGTGCCTCGGAGTCGAGAAGCCAATTCATCTGAATTCGAGTGGTCAAATTAGATCAATGTCATGGGGAAGCAGGATCGAACACGAGCACAAAAAACGTTAGATTGTAATTTATTAGTTAGGTATCATTTAACCATTACAATGTTCCTATTTTATTTGATAGAATTTCATTTTCTCAATCAACAATATAGTCGCGTTTCTTCTAATATATCTTACAATCTGGATCACAAATGCGCGTACACGTAATGAACTTCAATACTCAATCATCATTCATTCAAAATGCATTCAAAAAATTGAGTTTAGTCGAGGTACGAAAAAAATCAATTTTCTCCTCAAGTGATGGCGAAATGTTTGAAAATCCCTGTATTTGCCTGAAAAAGTTTGTTCTCAAAATTCTCATCCGGTACAAAGGTACAAAAATCGGTATAAAAATAATGACTTCCCAGAAGAATTTCGTGTGGCGCAATGAGGGAATCGATTTCATGATCAAATGGTCCTCAAATGAAAATTTTCTTTTCTTGAAAAGTAGTAGTATTACCAAAACAAATCAAATATAATTCAGTAAGTGCAAGCAGACATTTTTATGGTTGCTTTAATACTGTGTGCAGTTTCGTAGAAAATGTTCCCGTAGAAAAATAAAACGGTATTTTTTTCTTGTTCATGCATAAAAAAGTGAAACAAAGTCGATAAATGCTTGTTCAATCACACTTAATCATTTCATAATTCCTTAAAGAACACTTCATAATGTCTCATAATTTAACTGTAATGGGTATCAATTCCAAATGGAATATTATTAACTTTATGGACATACATTCCTAATCTACATTATCAGAGGAACTGAATAAAACCATAAAAACACGGTGGGTGCCAAGATAGTTCGCTGATATGTATTTGGAATTCTGGAATACTGATGAAACTCTCTATAATTCGAAGTTAGAAACACTTATGGAGATATCAAAGGGCTTTTCAGGTCACTACTTGAGGTATGAAGAATGCAACATTAGAAGGGCCTAAAGACGGATAAAGTTATACCAGATAATATGTCAAAAAATGATATTTCTGCTCGGCTCCAAGTGAGCAAATCATTGATAAGTGACGAGTCTCCTCATTCATCGAACATATTCACTAGGTATTAGGAACTTGCAAGAAGATTTCTCTCGAGATACTGACATTGGTTGACAAAATTCCACTATGATTTTCAATTCCATGTAAGATTTATAAGTGAATGAAAATTATTTTTATGATCTATCACAATCGGCACACTATCTCGGCCCACAACTGATACATGATTATGTCAACACGTACAATACTTGAGTCTATCAGAAACGCAAAATAAGCTCTAACTGAAGTTGGAATAACAATTCATATATCTATAGATATTTCTGTACTTGAATATATCTCATGATATTTAATTATGCTATGTAAGGAATCTCTCTTTACTTAGAGTGCATATATAGGAAACACCATAACTATATAATAGAAATGGACCTCATTCATTTTGAAATAAAATTATTTCAATTTCAAGTATATGAATTTTATAGGTGTTTTCCCCCGTGTCATTTAATCCGACAAGGTAGTGTCGACGAGGCAGAATGTGGACCAGTCCTCAGAGTCGGGTGATAAAGCCTCCATAGTGTTCAGGAACGTTTTATCTGCAAAAGGTTTTACAGACAATTTTAAGAAAAACCAACCAAGATGAATTATCAAGGAGGAACAACATTGAGGAACATACATAGAAAAAAATTATTATTTTTTGCCCAAATCGCTTTCTTTAGGTTTCAAAAATAATATTACAATAGTTAATACTACCCACACAATTTTTTTCCGTAAAACACGATGATTTGATGATCACTGTTCAAACTAAAGCAGCAAAAAAGTTAAGCATCTTCTCGTGAACACACGGAACCTCCAAGGTCTTCAAACTAGCTATGTAGTTCAGGGAAGAGCAAAAATGACATTTGGTTTAAACGTTTTTCTCCTAAAATAATATTTTATTTTTGCTGTAAACCACAAATATCATTTTCAAAGCCTAAAGAACGCAATTGGGGCTAAAGTTTTTCTCTCACAGGTGGGTTCATACAATAGATTTCTTTCCTTACTTGAAAAACCTCCAATGGCGTAGAGGCTATCACCGGTAGATACAAGGCCTAGATTCGATCTAGGTTGCGCCATTGATGGTCCAGTCGTCCAAGCTCCGACAGCAGGATCATAAACTTCGGTACTGCTAAGAGAATGTGTCCCATCCCAACCTGTTGAAAGGGAAAACCTTGAATTCTCATACTTACTTTACACTACATACTTACAGTACAGTATTAGTGGTTTATTTTTTCCTTTGCGTCAATTGTTATTCAAACGAACAAACCAGTTTTTTTTTTTTTTTTTTCTCAACTTGGTGAGAGTAGTCGTTTTTACTTCATAGAACTCCATTTTAGGACATAAATATCACCGACTTCAGTTCTATGCTTATATTATATTCCTCTAACAATCGATTTCGACCCGTCTCAGGCCATCATCAGGTCCATCCACGTCACTGAGGTATTGATTTGGCTCAAGAATTATGAAGTATAATGGAGCTATTATAATTTCTTCAGAAAAATGTTGAGGGTGGATAAAAATTAAGTTTTTATTGAATAATAAACCAAACTATGGCAGTAAAAAAAACAAAAGAAATAGAACCCACCTCCAACGCAGTATAGCTTGTTCCTGAACTCCTGCAAACCTGCTCCACGCCTTGGTGTAATTAATGGTGGTCCTGATGTCCAAGCACCGGTTGCTGGGTCGAAAACTTCAACGCTTGCAAGGCAATTCCATCCATCACAACCACCTACGGCCCAAATGCGTCCTTGGTAACCAATGGCACCAGCTTGATACCGACCGGTTGAGAGCGGCGCCATTGAGATCCAAGATCCAGCCGACGGATCAAATAGATCAGCTTGTCGGATGCCAGCCACTCCATCGTAGCCACCTAAAAATGACATCATTGAGAAGGGTTAGTGAAAGGCATATTTCCAAACAGGTACGTACTATAAACAGTTGCTCATGGTTACCAATGCAATAGATGAGGTTGTTCAGGGCACATACACCGATGTGACTTCTTGGCAATGGCAATGGTGGAGTTTGTTCCCATTTGTCCACATTTGGCAGGTACCTACAGGAAACGATTAAATATAAAAATCTTTTTAGGCCAAAGTATTGACGAATGTTCAACGCAAAACCATCTATCCACAATTTATATTTTTTGATATCTTGTCTATTGCTCGAACCCATGATGGCTTTGTGAGCGCTACTCACTCAAGACTCACACCTCAGCAAAGTTCTGAAACCTGGATTACCCAATCATTTGGGGAGCACTGCAATATTCAAGAGGAATCAACTGTTGACACATCCCTCCAGGCAAACTACGCACATACCCAATATCCTTTCAATTACAGTCGGGGCTCCATGGAATTCCAATTTTCTTGAGTCGAACATGCTACGTCTGAGTTAGTTAATGACTGAGCGGATGTATTGTACTCCTGTTTCACTAAGCCCTACTGACAATATATTATGGAAAGCTGTGCTCATACCGTTCAGTACTACTGAGCTCAGTAGTGCCATCGCAGCCTCCAATAGCATAGGCAGCGCCATTTACCACTGCAATATTGAATCTGCCCCTGGGGAAAGTCATCGGAGCTAATGTGGTCCAGATATTTGTTGATGGATCGTAGAGCTCAACTAAACGAAGACACTCTCCTCGATCGTATCCACCTGAGGAGTGCAGGAATAAGAATCAGAAAACTGGTACAAGTTATGCAATACTGACAAGATTTTTAAACGAGTTTTGTAACATACCGCATACAAGAATCTTATCACCGAGAGCTGCACAACCTGCAGCGCACTTCACTGAAGACATCGATGAAATTTCAGAGTAGGTTGGAGTATCCAAAGGAACATCACAACTAAGGCCACCGCCATCTTTGATAACTCCATGGTGATTATCGAGAGTTTGGTGTCCATTGCCGATCGCAGTTGTCTCCGTGGTGTCATCTGGTGCACTGGAGCCAGGCGGGTTCAAGCGGAGAAGGACGGACATGGAAGCTAGGCAGCTCTTTATCGAAACCAAGGCCAGGAATGTAGTTTCTACAGACCAAGTAAAATTAATTGTAATATTCAATGAAAGACGTTCGATTTGATAACTGACTTCCCACATCAAAAAGTCCATCCATATGACATGACTTTACCGGAGACCACTGATGATGCAATCATGCGATCATCAGCATTCGGATCCTCTTCAATTGATTCAGTTGTAGCTGCCCGAGAATACACAATGACCCGAGGCTTAGCCACACCTTTAGGCTTGTTTTGTGGCTGCTGCTTCTACAACATCATATACGCCGGTATTCACATAACAGCTAGTATATGGACTTCTGTGGTGCTAAGCTGATAAATATCACCTTCAGTGAATCCACACCACACCACCGATAAATATTTCATTGATTCCCTTGCAAGACAGATTCAATTATAAATTGGAGATGAAGCAGCTTAGTAACTATACTTGACAATGTGGAGGTTTTGATAGTTGCTTCCCCAATCTCCCATAAACTACTCTCAAAAAACTATCATATCTATGCATTACTCCACGACGCTGAATTCAAACAATGAGTGAAATCACCCTTGCAATGGATAAAGTGAGAAGTAAATCTGCCAAGGCTTAATGAGCCCATTAGGCAAAGTGGATTGAGCCAAGGTTATTTCTTCTATTTGTAAAGAGTGATGGTAGATAGCAATAGAATTCCATAATTTTCCTCTTTGCCTGTCATAGGAAATTAAAATGCAACAAAAAGGGTTTTAAAATTGTATTATTTACCTAGTTGTCCAGGGGAGAAAGTGCCGGGCCAGTGAATAAAGAATCGGAGAGTGAGACGCCCGGTTTTTCTCCCCCTCACACCCCGTGGACATAAAAAAATGCAACAACAAGGAAAATAAATTACCTTGTTGTTGTTGGAAGATATCCGGCACAGTCGTTTGTAGTCCTGCACAAGTTCGGTATCACCTGCACCCCCGGTCGGCAATTGAGTGCAATCTTGAAGAGAATTATCCAACGCCAAGTAAAGCATGTGCGTCTGTAAATTCAAGGTGGTAGTTGAAACGATTAATGAGCACAATATTATTCGTATTTCTAAAGCAGAATAGATAGAAATCGTTTTTGAATAATGGACAGTGAAGAAAAACTACCAGATGGCTTATTCTAGAAGCATAAAAGGCTGATAAAGTGAAATTCTGAGGATGAGTGGTACTGAATTTCCACGTAGGTAAGTAGTTATAATCAACGAGCTTAACAAAATCTAGCATGGTTGATAAAAACTCAAAAGCCCTGCATAGGGAGGACTACATTTATGGCACGAGGAATCATATGAATAGCATGAGACTGTTACAAAAATGACAACATTGATGTAATAAAAGAGATTAAATCAGATATACAAGAAGTTCTTCATAATAGGTACTATATATAAGGAAACACTTTTACCGCTGTACCTTTTCAGTGAAATCTTCAATAGATGGTGATTCGAATTTTCTCAACCAGTCAAACGCCAATCGGCAAACTGATCTTGGATCAACCAATGACATTTCAGCTTTAGTGGACGTCAGCACTTCAAGACAGATACATGGCAAGGATAGAAATGAAGGGCTGCCAGACACCTCATCGAACTGAAAATCAAAATTCATCAGATGAAGCACGAGTTTTACAGTGAACAGAATGAGTAGAATAGAAAACATTGAAAAAATGTTGATTACATGTGCAGCAATGTAGTCATCAACAGTGGAGACGAATTCCTTGGATCTTGCGACTCCTGGTAAACTCCTGACACCCACACATGTATCCGATGATAAATTTTCAACTAGATATGCAGCACAACGTTTTGCAACCCTGTCCATGGATAAACCAACAGCAGCAGCATAGACTGATCTGACTTCTTCCGGCCGCAGTTCCAGCCTACACAATAGAAAATAAACCAACATTGTAAACTTATGGATAAACTCAAATACATTGACATGGTCAAAGTCATAGAATGTTACAATTTATTTAGTTTGATTCAATAAAATGGATTTAAAAAAAAAAAATGCAAAAACCTTTCTTGGGAGCATTAGATTATTTAGAGCTCATGACGAGATAATTATGAACTGAACTAGAGGGGAAATGACCAACGAGTTCTTTAATCGACAAAAATTATTACCTCGCCGTGTAAGCGTACTCGACCAATTTTTCCAGCGCCACTTTTTCTATAATACCATTTAGCTTGTAGGAGATCACCTGCAAAATGGCAACAGTGTTTCCACCTATAGGCAATCTAACTGGAAAGTTTATAGCAACAAACCAATTGCATAAATGACAAAGAAACTCATAATTCAAAATACTTATCACACATCCTTCGTATTTGCCTATGCTAGAAACTAATGTACCGACCTGTTGGCGTGATGCAGATTTTTCATCATCAGTAGTGAACAGTTGCATCAAATGAGGCGAGGCTGCAGCCAGTACAGCACGATGGCAGGGGACGTCCACATTGCCAACCTTTATGACATGAAATCAAAGGAAAAATAATCTAAAAATCATTCATATTCATCGCGAGTCATGTTAAACAGTTAAAACTTGGCATTTTCATGTTCATTTTATTTTTTCGATCTAGAAGTTAAGGTAGGTATTTTATTTATCGATATTGTGCAACACTTTATTAATAGCCACTCGGCAAATGCCAGTCTATTTATGCTGTTCTATAATTTAAGAAATTTATCAATACATTAGGTATTGCACTGACAGATCTTATCCTCGAGAGGCCGATAAATAACTAACGCCGCGAAGTTAATTAGTCAATCCCAAGCGAATATCAAGAAGTAGTTTCCAAATTTAATACTTTTCAACATTTCGATCTACATTCTCTGTTTATGATACTTAGTTCTTGACCATTTACAATTGAATCTACCATACATAATCTCTATACATAAAAATAAGAAGATGAAGAAGAATGTTTTGCGATAGGCAAGAATTTCTTAGTTAAATAAAACCGCGAACACATACCGAAAAAACCGCGCGAGTCAACCATAGTAAGGTTATCCCTTTGAAGTCGGTTAAAATAAATAATGGTTTTGATCTTGAAGGCATCAAACAAGAGAAGTATTTAAAAAATATATAGCTACTTACGTGTAAAACTACGTCGCAGAATGTTCGGTTTTTTCTCATCATGTTCAACGAATGGAGTAGTGTGGGTGGCACTGCATCGTCCACAAATTCCAGCATCGCCTCCTTGGGTCGAGCCACAGCTTCATCGTCGAGTTCTCCTGAGAAAAAAATCCACGTAGAACTAAAAATCTTTACAGGCAATTAGCAGAATCGAAGATTATTCGAAGGCAATAAAACCTGTAATAATCCATTTAAAAAATCAAAGATAATACGATGTCAAATGCTTCTCCCGTTTCCGATGATCATGTTCTACTATCTACTGTTATTTTTAACTGCCATGACAATAATTTCGGCTCGATTTTCATGCTATCGTAATCCATTGTCGCCTTTTTTCTTATTATCTTCAAGGCGCAAAAGTGGAATTATGATAAGCTTACCTTTGTTTGAAGACAACCTTTACCATCTCAGATAGCTTTAGATACGTTTATTCCAACGTTTATTCCAGGTTTTAATTCCAACGTTTTGGGGTCCCAAACAAAGGCCCATCATAAAAACATCGATTACTCCCATATGACATGTAAAACTAATTTTTTACCATCGTTGGAAAGCTCTTGATGAGTACTTTCAACTACAAGAATGTTCATATTTTTTTCTCGACGGAAATGCAAGTTATACGCTAAAATTATGTATGAACAAAGTTCTGGATCTTCCACAAATTTTACTATGAAAAAGATTCAACCATGTAATTTTTAAAACGAGTTCAACTTTGACAATGAATGTGACCAAAAAAAAAGAAGCTACCCAACCCGCCAGAAATCAACCTCGCACGCAGTCCGTTTGCCGCGCACTTTTCTGAGAACCTCATACTTGATCGTAAAAAAAGGACCAGGGGGTCAAATATTTTTCCTTTGTTCCTAAGAGCCTTTTTTCATCAACCCAATTAACTAATTGACAATAGAAGGTCAACCAAATTAGAATATTATTGACAAAACTTATCTAGCCGTTAGTGAGCCGTTCTTGAAGGTGAACGACCAAGAATCTAATACCTAATATAATAAGTTAACGGTGGACGGTTGAACAACTCTGCTGATATCGACCTCAGTCAAATTGAGCTAATCAACAGAACGGGAAGTGAGGGCAGGCCTCGTCGAGCCACGTGATACTTAGCGGTAACGTGACCAGGACCTCGCCCTCACTTCACATGTCGGCGACAATGTGACCGTGAAATTGAACAAATTAAAGAACGAATAGAATAGTTCATTTATAAAAGTTGATAGGTTCAGTGCGAAAGCGGGCAGTACATTCAAATTGACGAACGTACTGAAATAATGATCAAGTTACACAGCTGGTAGAACGTCTTTAAATTTTTCCAGTACAGAAAAATTATAGCGATTCGCTCAAGTGGCGGCGTAGGTAATATAATATTGCTATAGTATACATTAATACACCAAACTCGCGTAATTTCTAGAAGAAAATAAATCATAAGTGTAACTTATTCGAGAGTAACTTAAGTGTGACTAGCCAACGTGTAAATTAACTTAAGTACGACATACACAAGTGTAATCTTGTGCAACTAACGAATGCGAACTTGAATTTTATTTAAATGCTCTAATTGTTGAAAATACCATTATTGTGGCGAATAGCTCACATTTAATGTTCACCAACTTAAAAATTATCAACCAAGGAATATTTAGGTTGGTAGGACAGATGATTTAGTAACTGTCCTTCGCAACCTAAACAGTTGGGGGTGGCAAGCAGACGCCTATCACAACATCGCAATACAACCCCCACGTGAGAGCTGGTGCCAGGCCCTCGTCTGCAAATATCGATCCCAATACCACCCCACTACCAGTATTCCTGAACTCCTCCTTTTAACTCCAATCTACGTTCGTAGATCTCTACTAATACCATTTTAAGTAAATCTCATAAGTCTGCGCAAGCGCCCATTTTGTACATTACAGTATTTCGATATTCGGAGTCACCTATCTTCGATAAAAAAATAAAAAAGTTCAATCGAAAACTTCAAATTCGACATCCCTTCGCTCGAAAATTAGTGGACTAAGATTAATTTTTATCTACTGAATACTAGGTGAAGTTCTATCTACCCACCCCCCCCCTCGACACCCAAATATTGTTGAAGTTTGGAAAATATGATCAAGAATTCGATTACGTCGAATCTACTTTTCACTGACTAGTAATGAAAAAAAATTGAACTCAAATTTCCTCTTTACAAACACCCGAAAAAGGCCTCGAATTTCAGGTATAGATTTGGCAAAAAAAAGTTGGCCATGATTGGTCTAAAATAATTTTTTTTCTTTTAGAAAATTTCGAACATTTCTTATTTTAATAGTTTCCGCAGAAAAGTTAAAACAGCGGCAGGCATAGAGATTAAAGAAAATTATAGAAATTGATGAAATGAAACGTAATTCATCAAATTTTGAAGGGGATCACACATTTTTCTTGTGTGATTACAATGGATTATTTTTAAGTAAAACATTTTTAAAGCCATTAATCCGTTTTTCAGAAGTTACCCGTGAACAATAAAACAGGTAAAAATAAACGAGATGGTACTAACTTCAGAATTGACCAGATAAGTACATCTGGAGTGAAGGCATATTTCGGATTGGAGCAAAGCCAAAATTGGCATGTTCCCGAATCTTACCGGCTCTCTAATAGACTTCGTGCAATGTTTTCCCTTGAGCGTAGTACCTATGCCATGGTAAAAAATACGTTGAAAGTAAAGGGACGCGCAATCTAGTACCTGTATTAAATAATCTTTTAGCAAGAAATCAATTTCTGCAGCGTGAAACTATAACAGTTGTTCTTTGTCGGAGACTTGAATAAAACCCAATCCCTATCGAAAAGCTCAAATTTCACTCACCACTAATTTTGATGGTGAGCTCTTCGATTTTCATGGCAGCAACTTTTGGCACAAAAAAAATCAAAAACCTTCGATCCGGGCAGAGTTAACGCGTTTTGCTAAAATGTCAGTAGGTAAAAAAAATCAAATCCCAATAAACCTGAATGTCCCATAAAAAAGCGTTATTTCCGAAAAATAAATTTTTTAAATATTGACAACGTATATAACAGAATAGTTCAACACTTCACGAGTCAATCTCGACCAAGGAACTGAGACCCACATGTGAAATGGGACATCAGACGCTTTGCGGTCGTGCCAACAATCTGCGTGAGTGAAGAGTTTAAAAATAATATATGGATCAAATGAGGCATACCTAAGCGGAAAACGACAGCAGCTGCTGACGTTTTTTCCTCGCATAAATGGCGCAAGGATGTGGAGCAGCAAATGAAACCACCCACGATTTTTGTTTTCGCGAGGCCAGAAAGATTGTAGTAAGTTACACAAGTAGTAAAAAAATGTTATTATTCAAAATTAAAAAAAAAGAAAAAAGACTATAGCCACATCCAACTCAAACTGAACGGCAAGAACTCCTCCTTGAAAACATAATTTATTATTGATATGGACTTTGAATGCCACGTAATGAAAGTATTATAACTTATGTAATTTCTCCTCTGGGTTTCCAAAAGCGTAGTTCTGAAAAATAAATTTTTTGAGATAATTTATTTCTACTTATTATTAGATAACGTAACTTATTTTAATATTTACATGGTAATATAAGGCAATCTATCTTGAAATCTCTCTTTTTAACAGTTAGATAGGATGAATTTATATAAATTGCACAGGTAAATAAATGCCGGGGTCATCCCGTCAAGCAACAGGTGTACCAAACACATACAGAAAAAACCCGCAATTCATCCGCGGTGACCCCCTCATTTTGAAGTCGGTTGAAAATATACAACCAGAAAAACGATTGACGATTAACCTGCCTAAATATCCTGTGCCGAGTTGGGCTACCTAGCATGTAAACAGTAAAATCCGCGTGTGTTTCTGCGTCAAAAACGGCAAACGCTTTGTATTTTAGAGAAAATCGACCACTTTAAATAAGGTTGTAAGGGAGAGATATCAACCACGAAACCGATAAAATCGATCATTATACGTGCTCAGCTAGCAGATTTAAAAGTTAGATTCTGTCAAATTTTTAAAACTTTCAATAATTCTATAACAATCATAAAAACGCTAGAAGCTATCCACAACAACAATATTTTCTAAATTCTTATATAATATAATAATTAAATAATTTTATGTGTTATATAATCGGTAACTGGGTAATGGTGAATAGAAGAGGAAAAAATATACCGTGCTATTAATAATGGCAGCATAAATAATTTTATTATTATTTATTATAATATAAATATAATATATATTAATAGCCTGGTATATTTTTTCCTCTTCTATTCATCTTCTATTGCCATCTTCTATAGGCAATCTTCTATTCACCGTTACCCATCGATTATATAACACATGTATAAGAATACACAATATAAGAAATTGGAAAATATTGATTTATTACCAAATAAATTAATAATTTATTTGGTAATAAATATTAATATTATTTATGCTGCTATTTCTTTCTGAGGGGGGTGGGGGGCTCAACGGAATAATTACCCACAAATTATAAAAATTAATGTTCTTGATAGTACTCAAGGTACGCATAGCTGACCCATTGTTTTGACGACATCTCTAATATTTATTCTCTATCTCCAAACTTATTTATTCAGGAATTTTACGCTCTGAAAATTTTTGAAGAAGAAAACCGTCCTTTCATAGGTACCAAGTGCTATTATGTACGCTGGTATTCACAGCGGGTTTGATAGCACAGCGGCGTCGTCAATACCGTCAGAAGGATACCGAAATATTTGTGACAAAAACTGAACTAAGCCAAATTTTTCTCAGTTTTACTCGGAAATGTATATTAGAAGATCATAATCTATTTAGTATTAGCAAAATTAAGCTTCTAGGAACTCACCAGTTGCAAATTGTTCGGAGCCCATTTTGGTTTTCTGACTGCTAGTAGTGAACAGCGGCGAAAAAACGTGGCTACCTCTCTAACAGGTTGTCCTCTCGTAGGAGCACTTCAAATAAGCCCCAAACAAACCGAGCACAGCCCACGACGAACTTGACTCAGGATTTGCGTTCAACACTTCCAAAACGATCGAACAACACAATAGTCAAATATCAACCGATGACTGCGAAAACTTGATTAAAACGCGCTGACCAATTCATTTTCGCGAGAAGTTCGGCCGTATTATGAGTTTTATATACGGCGAAAATCAACCAAAGCACTACCAAAAAATAGGGCAGATTTTGATTGGAATATGCCGGAATCGGCCGCAGCCGTGGGCTTACGTCAAAACAACGACTGAACTTGAGCAGGAAACGAGAAAATGGAAGCGAAATGAGCGGTGGAAGCGAGGCGATGGTAGTGATGGAGTCTCCAGGCGGGGAAGGCCCCTCCCGGAGAAGTCTCGATTGTAACACTAATCGATTGTTTATTTTCGATTTTAGTATTATTTGCAATAATATATTGTGAAGCTGTCAGGAACACATTATAATAATCTAAGTTCAATTAAAGTGTTCAAATTTGACGAAAATATTCGCGATTACTCTTAAACTTGATCTCGACTCATATTACTTTAGAACAAAGGTGGGAAACCTAGTAATCAGTTACGAGAAGTATCCAAACATGAGAGAATTTCTTCCTAAAATTCTTTATTCTAAAAAATGTTCCGCCGAGTTTTCGGCAAAAAACTCATCGTTCAACATTTCGTCCATGACGATCGATGGTCTAATCGATTGTAATCACTATCGATGTGCTCTAAAGTTCCAGCTGTTCTCGCTCGCGGATTGCATGCCAGACAGCTTGAGATTATCGAGAAAATCGTAATTGATCTCATTGTCAAAGCCTTGCTTTTTTCCGCATAAATTCCAAGAACGGCAACCCGGTAGCAAAAAATACAACAAGCCTCTCGTGCGGACATCCATATTATGTATTATTTAAACTGCATTAGTGATAGACTTATCGAGAGTTTTTCAAAGATGATTTTTCTGTATTATTGATACATTTTGATTTCTACGGTCTAACATAGCATAAAAATGTAACAAGATCATTAAAATTAATCGTTGCTTTACACAAGCAAGATTATTTTTGAATTATCATTCTAAAATAAACCGTTCCACCGAATGGACTGAGAAAAATTATTTAACCCTCTCTTCACAATTTGGTCTTTTTAAATTTTGTTTATCATTCAAAAAAATTTCTGACCCCCTCAAAATTCGAAGTTTTACGTTTCAAGGTGAAGAATCCGAATATCAAATTTAAAAAAATGACGTCCGTCCGCCTTGCTACATTATTGAATTTTTTACCGAAAATCAATCTTGGCATGACAACGGCCCAATTCTTTTTCCAAATCGCAACCTCAATTTTAAGGGTGCTTTTGGGGAGTTTCGAGGGGGAGAAAATTCGTATTTTTTCAAAGCTGCATTTTTTTGGTCTCAATTTCTTTGGATTCTGGACGCTGAATCGCACGAGACAATATTGACGAGTCGATACCTTTAATGGTTCTCAAGGTATCTTAGCTTTACTGTAGAATTTTTGAGATTTTAAAAATTTGGCATGAGGGAATAGTTCGAGAATTCTCTGAGCTATAAAAATCATTCTATGCTCGTTGGAATGGTCGTCAAACACTCTTCAACTGTACCGTTGGTGAAAAAATTTATCTTTTGACTTGAAAATTAAGAAAAATAAAAATTAATGATTAAAATTACAATACTTGCTAAGTACGGAGTTTTCCCTTGTCAGTTGTTCCAACCAGTTGTTGGGTAGGAACATTCACAAATATTCGCAATAATATTACTATCTCAAATGGATGGCCTTCTTACATAATTATCGAAGCAAAGGAATAATTAACCATTGTTAACAATCCGAATTCCACTAAAAAATTATGTTCAACTGCCGTCTAAATTTTCTTGAGAAACATAAAAATTATTCGTTGTTCATGCGTAAAATTTCATATACGTTTCAAAATTGTTCCTTCGCAAAATCATTTTTTGTCACAAAAATTTATTATTAAATTAACGATTGAATAAGGGTTGAAAAATAATCAAATGATGTGATACACCAAAATTTGACATTTTCAGCTGGTTTTAGCAGTTTTTTTCCCTAGTTTTTAGAAAATGATGGTTAAAAATCGATGTATTTATTGAATTCATTTCAATCGTAATTGGCAAATTGATGAGTGCAGTGCTATCTACCAACTGATAAGGTAAGGAAAATCGTGCAGGGCACACACCGGATATCATTTGTCCCGTAGTAGATTGGTGTTCACCAGAGCGTAACTTAGATGTATGCCAGTGTGTGTGTGCATCTGCGTGTAGATAGACGTACCCGCCGTGAATTATGCACCGTCACAGGAGGTTAACAGTCGAATGAGTCTGTGAATGTGTGTATATTTTTCAGTATGTGTGGAGTTAGAGAGCGTTACACTCCTAACAGTCGACCGACGAAGTCTGATAGTCAGATCAGTGTGCTGGAGTACTATCCCGTCGTATTGCAGCTAGCATTCAGTGTATTCGAAAGTGCGGACATTGTTTTGAGATGGATACATTCGTTAGAAATGGACGAATCGACAACAGTTCTGAACAATGAAGTGAAACCGTAGTTAATATTGCTTTTTTTTGTAATAGGTCCAGTTTGCTATGGTGCAATGACAGTTAAATATTTAAGTACCATACTGTTTGTATGGCCCCTATTTTACTTCTTGTTACTACGTTGTTGAGGTGTTGAGTGTTGGCGTTTATAACTTCGATGAACGTTAATTCTTTATAACTATGGCCAGTGAGACAAATTTCATCTTCAAAAGGGTGAGTGAAACGTCCGTCTGTACATTAATCTAGAATACAAATTACAAGAATACTGAATCATATAGGGTTTCAGTCACCTAACCCTCTACTGCTTTGTTACTAAAGGAAGGCATTGGTAATCCACAATATCCGAAAACCTTATTAATTCACCGGGGGAAAAAATCCCAGGGCCTTTTGCAATTCAACGTTTGTCGATTAGATCTGTTCAGCAGCCAAGTCAGCACAGTCAGCGTTCCTGATTAATTCTTACCGCATTATTTTATTCTTCCGAACACCCACGAGATAACTTCAACCGTTACCAAGTGGCTTAAGATGCATATAATCATAATCAAATAAGTTCAAAGTCAAAGGACACTCCCTGAAACTATTGGTTTATTCTAGATCAAATTTCCTGATTTTTAATTATTAATGTCACCTCAACTATTGTCATATATTTATACAGCCTAATCGTCCACTCTACAGAATGATTTACACTCAAAGCACACCTAATCTTTTGGAGAGAGGAGAAAGAGAAATTCTGAGCGGCTTAACAGCATTCGAGCGTTCATCCGTTAGGAAACATTGAAGATTTCGAGTCACTACGTGCTTGGCTTGCTAGTAGATGAGCCTGAGCTGCTCGTGTGTCTTGAGAGTATCTTATTCGAGCTTTTCTATACCGACTCCCGCTGCTCCTCTTCCATTTCTGTATGAAATAATAAAAATATAACATTCTGCCCAAAATTTAAATCTACTAGATTTGAAAGCATCTAACGATGACCTTGATTTTCCATCAACAGTTCCAGTTCGTCGGCTATTTTCAACTAAATCAACCCATTCTTGTTACTCCTCGATGTTGCTGTTGTTTGGACGTCTTGAAGCGACGATTTGCTTCACTGCTTAGGATCATCGGACTGTTGGATACTCCTGAATGGATTTCCTTCCGCCGAAAAATGTACGGAAAGTCCAAAAATCGATTGATTCTACGTCCAAAGAAGGGCAAAAGTCACATTGGCCGGCTAGACGTCGTAATTCATTCGTGAATCACTCTAACAATTATAAACTGAGCTGAAAACGGAGTGAGACTACATTATTCGGCAAAAGGATTTGGTACTTGATGTTCTTATAAGATTTGTGCAATAAAATAAGTAACAAAATTTGTAAGTTCTGCAGGAGAGTTTCCAAAAAAAAAGGCAAATGAAGGGCAAACTGTTATATCGATTTGCCTTACATAGGGCATCATGGAATGCAATTTTTTTCAACGCGATTTTCTTTACATACCACCGAAAAAGGTCTAAAAATAATTTCACAGTGCATCAGTGAGATGCTGAAACGCAAAACGCTAGGGAATTGTTTGCAATTCTAGGCTAAACATTTTTGACTCGCGAGGACGAACTCACAGCCTCGCAGAGGCACAACGCAAAAAGTAAATTTGGAAAGAACTACCGTTCAGTAATTACTAGTTCAGCTGCAATCTGCGCCGAAGCCTATCTATCGCTACATGACAAAGTAATAGCCGCATTGCGGGTTAGCGATGATATTTTAGCATTGGCTTCTCTGCTCTCGTCTTGTGACGCGAATAGCGGCCTTGAAGCGATGATGATGAGAAGAATGAGAGCACTTTATTCCTTTCGGCAGCCACACGATACTAAATACTAAGAAGGAAGTTGAAATCGAAGGTCGGGACTTCATATTCGACTTCTTCGAAAAAATACCCACTTTATTCTCACTTTGATCTAGCCGCTTGGCTGACGAGATCCTGATATTGAAAAAATACCCACGATACAGAAATTATAATGCACCGCTGTATTATCCAGATCAAGTAGAAACTGTTATTATTACTTAGGTATCATTATTTTTACAATGGGCTCTCAACCTCAAAAATCCACTATCAATCACATTTTTTCCAAGATATTATAATAGATCAGTTTTTTAAAGTGTGTGCATCAGTGTAAATGTACAAACTTGGGGAATGTTGTCGAGAAACATTTTAACATGCGTTTCGCAATGAATGGGTGAAAATAAAAAAATCTACTAGAAGATAAATACATTCGTTGTTTTCGCTGATACATAATTGTGAGGTTGAGGTGGATCTTCTAGTCACTTGCATCTTCTAGTCTTCGTTTATAATTATATTTTCAAGCTTTAAAACTAGATTAGGTAGAACTGTGATAACTCCTCATCTCAAGACGAACCCTCTTCATGGGCGACCCCTTTTTTAAAAAAAGACTTGACACACTAATTTCTAAGATGTTTCCTGAAGAGGCCCGTGAGGGCGAAAGCGCTCGAATTAATATAGATGATAAGGAGAACTGGTCGCGTTTTTTGTCTCCACCTCAACCTCACATTTAGAAGATAAATAGGATGAATTTTTATCGACTACTTTTGTTGAAAAAAAAAAAAAAAAATACGCCTTCTAAAAACAATATATAGGTACCTATATACCCGTTTAAAGAGTTCGACCTTTTCACATAGGTGCTAATGAGACCATTTAATTCAATTCATTAAAGAACGACAGCTCGTGACACGAAACACTTCAAGTTGTACAAAACTTTTTCAAAGAATTCCCGCGAACGGGGAATTTTTCGTTCGGTGGCTGCACTGGAGTAAAAAAAGTGACAGACGGACGGACTCAGGTACCAGGTAGACAGCCAGGTCGAACTAAGCCAGTCGTCCGTGAAGCTTCGTACTGTGAAGTTACCTGACTTGATGAAAATTGTTTCAATTCGTCCCCACGAAGCATACTCAAAACAAAAACATTCCCCGCTTTCAAACTGATGATTGTGCTTAGCTGAGTGATCATGCATTACATTTTTCGCGCCGATTTTTTTTTATCTTTTGTGAATCCGAATATGAATCCGTAAGCCTTAAAGAACGTTCCATTCAACTAAGCCCTGTGTCCTTGAACCGTGAGACTTTTGTGCTTGTGCGTAAATGATGGCTCAACAGGCAGTCATACGGGCGCACAATCGTGCCCAAGCTAAGGTGAATTTGAATATAAACAGTACTTATGTGACATTAATTTATTTACGGTGGAAGCGGAGCTAGAAGTTGACGTATTGCAAAAGATACAACTTCTATATTTATCAAGTAAATCTATTCTTGAATTACATGGAGTGTTTCGTGTAAGTTGACCAGACACCGAAGTTAGTGACAACACTCCTCGTTAAACTGCTATGAACACCATTGCTATGAACACCATTAATTTACTCAACCATTAACCAATATTTAACGAGCACCTCCAACCAATTATAAGTCCTCCTAATCGTTATGAACTCGTAAAAGTGAATTTTCAATTAAAAAACTCTCAATTTTTTTTTTTTTTTCATTTATAAAAGGCCATTCTCAATAGCCCCTCGAACTGCAATAATAAACTTGCCTAGGAAGAACTGAATGTGATCAAAACAAGAGAACATTCTTCTTTTTCCTGTCGTCGCATTTTTTGATGTCCTGCTGTGAACATCCTGCTGTGGCTCCACATCGCCCTGAGGATGCCCGAATGGGCGAAAGGGCTCGGCCAGCCGATACTGAATCGGAGAATGAGTCGCCTTGTTTTTCTCCCCCTCAAAACCGATGAAGAGTAAACATATTACACAACAAGTAAACATAAATATACTACTAAAAAAATAAAAATGGCGCTCTAACAAGACCACTGATTAAATAATTATGAGACTCCAAGCTTTCTGATCCCAGTTCCGTTCCGAACTTGACGTTTGGGAACAGCCAAGGTTGATAGATCTATCTACCTTGGGGAACAGCCGGAGTAGGTTATTGTTTTACCATAAAAACATGGAAGCATTAATAGCGATTACTTTCAAATTTAAGTGGTAAGGTAACGCTATGTTTATCTTAAAAAAAAATAATAATAAAAAAAAAATAAAAAAAAAAAAATAAAAAATAAAAAAAAAAAAAAAAAAAACAGAAAAAGGTTTCCCCTGTGTACATTGGAAAAGAAAAAGTAAATTCGACACTAAGCCAATGAAGCTGTGAGTTTGAGCTCTCATCGGTGTTCATACGATGCCAACGTACAGAAAAATTATGCGTTTCCCCCCGTAAGTTAATTTTTCAGTCGGGAAAATAATTAGGCAAGCCCACTGCCGGCAAAAAACGGGACCGAAAATGGGGAAAAATTATGCGGTCGCACCGCGGTTTGCTGTGAATCAGGTTACCGTTCTCGGTTCTTGTATTGTACTGTATAGGTAAAGAGAAAGGCTACATGATTGATGGAAGCTTGAAATAATTATTCCCTTCGCCGACAGGGAGTAGACTTCAAGGGTATTTCCAATATAACTTTCGATTCTGATACGAAAGGAAAGAGCGAAAAGTCCTTGGCAATATACGGCATTTATACAAAAAATGCCAAGTTTGAGTTCCAGCATTATAACGCAATTGTAGCAAAAAGCAATATTGAGTTATAGATCATAATTATTATTCTAACAGCCGAAAGGCTTGAGAAAAATATTTTGTGAACGCAGGCATTAAACTGGGGCCCCTGCACCTTGCTAGGAGACGTACAATAATAGTACACTGCCATCGTGAATTTAATTATTGATAAATAAGCAACTTATATTTTTCTACTGCTTATAATGCCCACTTTTTTTTCTCAATTATACATTTTATCAATTTCTATGCTTTTCGGCCTGTTGAAAATATTTTTCACCTGTTCATGACTAAATAGATAAACAGAAGGCGTTGAAAACTTCAGCGAAGCATCAAAATCGAATGGGAGTTTCCATGTTCTACCTTATCTCCTGAAAACTAACAACAATTATCAATTCATTAAAAAAAAGTCGCGAAACCTTAAAAAATAAACCCACATTAAAATTATTTGCCTAAAAAGCCACACAGAAAAGGGAAAAAAACTTGTCCCAATTTCGCAGCAACTCAATCACCAACTACACATTTTAAGGACTTCCTATTATAACGATGATTATGTGAGACTTATTACTACTCGTATTGACCTGACTGCGTACTTTTAACAGCAAGTAGGTATGTTCATATTTTTCCCTCGACGTACCTAGTTGAGAATGATGCTCGAAAAACCTCAAAAATTTGAAAATCGGTATTTCGTTTTTCGTTACATTTACTTTTTTACTCGTCGTATTAAAATACCGAGTAAACATTGGAGCTATGCCGTCATGGATAGACAAATTTTTAACAAAATTACGTTTAAAAAAATTAATTTGAGCAATTTTAGCGTAGTAATTATTGTAGCTAGTAGTTATGTTTTTGAAGTTGGTTGAATTCAAGCTTTCCATATGTTTCATGAACTTGACCGTCAACAAATCATCTTTGAAATGAGCTGAATTGCCATTTTACCAAACAGTTAAACTGTATATAGGTTAATGAGTTGGGCTGGCTGTTAAGAAAAGCTATTAAGTTTACTGTTTATTTTGCTTAGCTCGGTTATGGAAAGTGGCGATAAGATGTGTAAGCTTGGATAAATATTGTGGTTGCTCTGGTGAGAATGTCCGTTAGCCGAAAGCAATCACGTTCTCGATGACGTCTGCTTGTAAATATACGAAGCCAGCATTTCGTTGGTGAGTGCTTATGGTAGAATCTGGAATTGGGCCTTGTGCAATGTATTGCAAAACGTTCCCCTTTCGATAATAATTCAATTATCACGAACGAATTTTTCGGCTTTCTTAGCTCCTCAGTTGAGATTCCATCCAAGGTCGGTTGCAAATCTCTTGGTTACCCATATATCTCGCAATTGAGCTAGATTGCTCTCGGTGATCCATTTCACTGTAATCATGAGGAGTGGGAGCCAACCGATCTTGAGACATTCATGATCGAATTTGTAACCCCCCTATAGGAGACAAAAATTATCGATAGATCCAAAGAGGGCTTCTTTTTCATTGAATAAAACGATGAAATTGGGAAAAATTCGGAAACGATTCTTTCCCTAGACCCGTTAACAACACAAAGTATGCGAAAAGCGGAAGAATTAATTAAAAATATTAAATTAATTATTATTTATTTTTTGTCTGTTACAGGGTTCGGACCCAAGGGTGGCAACATGCCGCGGCAAACTACAAAATAAAAGGTCCAAACTCAACCAGGAGATCAACAAAGAGCTGCGATTACGAGCTGGTGCAGAGAACCTTTTCAAGTACGTATTAATCGTGAAGAAGCCGTGCCTCCAAAACTGCTGCTAAATCTAATATTTACGACTTCACTTCTTTTGGTTCTGTTATCAGGGCTACTAACAATCGAAAACTGAAAGAGACCGTCGCACTCGAATTGAGTTTTGTCAATTCGAATCTCCAACTGCTGAAAGAACAGTTGGCTGAATTGAATTCGTCTGTTGAAATCTACCAGGGCGAAAGGTATGTGCATGAAAAATAAATAAACGTACTTTTTTACTGGGAAATGTTGCGTTTCAAACTCGACGATGTGAATAAACCTCGCCAACAAATTATTGTTTTCGAAATATTACATTTACCGTAACATTTCCTTTTTTAAAGCCTGTACATTACCTTACCATTTCATTGTCGAGCTTGTGATATTTTCATGCTTTAATAATGAATGATATTTACTTTTCTCTTTTTACATCGAAGTTTTCGTTCTTCCAGTTTTGTCATTTATTGGCAATTTTCTTTCATTTCAGTAATATTCCACACGTTCCATAGGACGTTTGCCCAATATCCGTTGAGTTTTTTAGTTAAAAAAAAAAAAAAATGAATGGTGAACTCGCTAATAAATATAAAAACCAAAAATTAACTCGTTTATCCTATCGTAGACTACATTATAATAATCATATTATAATTTAGGATTATAGTATACTTTGTATGCGTATTGCTCTCATTGAATAGACAGGTGCAAAAGCTGTAGAAAATGTAATTGGAAGTTTGGTTGACTCATGAAATACAATTCTACTTGTTATAAATTAAAGCTAGAAAAACTGATCTAACCGCACGCGCTGAACCTGAAGTTCAGAGAGGTCGATTTGTGTGGTCAAGCGATTTCCGCTATATTTTACTTCCGCAGCTCTGCAGAGCGTGATTTTCTCTTGCCTTGGCAAAAGTATTAGAGCATTTTTGGTTCCGTGCATGTCGGCGTCGTCTTGCTCTGACTGAGAACGCCATCATGGTCTTTATCTCTTCGAGTGACCGCTATTTCTGATTTGTGATTACAAACTTCTTATTCAAAAGTTCAATGTTGTTTTTTTGAAATTTTTAGCTTTAGGTTCTATTTCTGAAAAATTGTTCGAAGTTGGTATTTAGTTTTTGGGGTTATTGTTATTATTTTTATTTATTTATTTTTTGAATCGTGAGGGAAATCTGTGTTTGTAGAATGATACGCTCTAAGGCACGAAGTACATTCAAAGACCCGTTATGCAAGCTGGGGCCATTTTCTATCTTCCATTTAACACCTTCTACTCAGCTTTATCCTGTTTCGTCTCAAATGGTAGCACAGGGGTGTTTCAAATACAAAATTTCGAACAAACTGAAAATTGTGCAAATGTATTTTCCAACCGTGAAACATTTATGGATCTATATATTTTTTAACAAGTTTTAACCTCAAGACATTTGTAGCCACATCGAGCATAATTATTTCCCTCCCTAACTTCGATTGTTCAAAATTGATATTTCCATTAATAAGTAGATACCTATTTAAAATGACAATTCTGATGAGTATCAGGTTAAAAAGAAAACAATGGCCCCTGAATTTGAGATATTTCACTATGCCATTGATACGTATTTGAATTAATATATTTACATGCTCTTATACCAAAAGAAGTCCTTTATTCATTTGCTATCAGTTGCGTTATACGTTCTTTAATAATTCTGAGTCCTCATGGATGCTTTTAACGTTTTATTTTACTAGAAAATTCAGCTAACTTACTAATTATTTGAATTTTATTGATCGGGTTCAATAGGAATAAATTTCCTGACTGGTTCCAAGTTGTCGTTGACCGTTGGAGCTAGATCACATAAAAATGACTGTTTTCTGATTTTCAGCGGTTCAGTTTTCTCTCTGACCGTTTTGGAAAATGCAAACATATCGTATTTTCGGTTTCTACTTTCATATTTTTATGACACCCACAATGGAGGTTAATGCAAAAATTGTGTCCGTTTAATATGACTTGCAACTCCCATGATTCATGAAAATGAATTCAAGAACCACGCATGTCCAGTGAATTAGCGTCAATAAAAGCTAACGTGCTATGATTAGCAAGAGCTAGCGTTAGCCGGTTGACCCGTCCGGACAAGTTTCACTTTCTAACCTCGGAGACTTGTCCGCTCTCTCTAGTTCAGTAGGATTTTTCAACCAATGAAAACATTTAAGATTGGAGAGATATTTCGTCACTTAAACACCAACATGTTAGAACTATAAATAATTATATTATTTTCTCAACTGTATTGGAGAGACAAAAATTGTTTTCTTTCGATATTTCTTTTGTTAAACAAAACTTTTCTTCTATTTCATCGATAAAATGAAGCCGTAGAGTGTAGTTTGCGGAAATGGAGAAAGAAAGAAAATTGAGAATAATTAATCTGAATTTCAAACGTAGGTACTGAGAAATTTTCGTATTTATTTCTGCTGTGTAGCAAACATAAAATCGATACTTTGGAGAAAACGAACGTAAAGATCGAGCTTTCGCGGGAAATGCATAAATAAACTTCTTGTTTGTGGGAATCAAAACGTTAACAATGGAATAACTCAGTAAAGATTAGTTCCTGTAAATTTTCTGATGTTCTGTTGGAACAGTCCCACTAAACCGCCTAAAAATGTAGAGTATTTTTAAAGAAATTCATGGTGCTACCAGACTGAGGTGCATTTGTGGTAGTAATTGCTTGTGGGGAAAAAATTACGTGTTTACAGTGTTAACTAGGAATCGACGTCAAAATGGCTTATTAGAAACTATTCGTGTATATTTATTTATATTCGCATTTGGTAATATATTTATATATGTATATTTATACTTAGTATTAGGAGCCATTAGTAAATTTTTCTTGGGCGATAACCGTAAAAGGTTTATTGAGGCCTTCTGTCAGTATCATTATCAAAATTCCCATCCCCATTCGTGAAGTTTACGTGTGGTTCCAGTTCCAAGGGCTAGACAGCCTCTTAACCCAAGGTTGATAGATATTAGATTGATAGGTTGATAGATTGATAGATATTAGGTTGATCGATTCTATCTACCTTGCTCTAAACCGGTACAGGTTTTGGATAATATATATATTTATGTTTCTACAACGCCCTGAAGATGCCCGAACAAGCGGAAGTTCTCGGCAGCATGAAAATAAAGAATTCGAGAATTAGTCGCTTGGGTTTCTCAGCCTTGGATCGACGAATCTTGGCCTTGATTCGCTCCTAGTTCTCAGTCAGAGATTAGGCATTTAACTTATTCGGCGTTCAGAAGCCCATTGAATTATTCGAAAAAAGTATTCATGAGTACTTATGGCTTCACTTACATGACGAACGTGTAACGGTAATCACAATCGTTCCCTGAATATTAAATTGGAATATTTCACGAGCTATGAAGGTTGACGCTACAGCGTTGTAGCTATTTGAACCTTCGAATGTTAAAAAAAAAATTAAAATCGAATCTATGTACATGATAGGTAGGCCACAATGTATAGGAAGACCTGAAGCCTTCTCTGCTTCAGGGAACTCGGTGTTTAGGTTGCCGATCCCACGGCCCAACCGTTGGCACACATTCTCACAAAGAGAGAAAGACATTCGCAATTTCCCTGCGCAACAGGGCCCACGTTCTTTCACTAGCATTCCTCGTCTAGCATTCCTCGCCTATTCAATAAATTTTGACGTTTTTGAGAAACCGCGAATCAGTCTGATAGAAATAAACTAGATAAACCAGACGACTCATTCTCCGATTCTTTATTGGCTGGCCAAGCACTTACTTTTTTAGAAGAATAAACTAGATAAGTTAATTTTGGCTTTCCCATTGTCTAATTCCGCACCAATAAAAGTTCAATTTAAGCTTCTAGCCTACCTAAGTCTGTTTTTCGGCAAGAAGAATTCTTCGGAAAAAATGTAGAAAAATTCAATTGTACGTGTGTTTTTGACACGCGAATTTACGTGAAACGTTTTACGTGAATTTTGACAATTTAACGCAAATGTTGATTCATCGGTTCCTCTCCTTTCAATAAGTACATTTTGTGATCGAAATATCAATTAATTAACCGAGTTGAGATTCGAATGCCAATAATATAGGCTTTTTAATGAGCAGGAGGATTCTTTCCGGATCTGTTTCACCTTGCAGCTATGAATTATGTCTCATGGAATGTCGTAAACGCAAGTTACGCCAGTTGGAAAGGCTGCAAACTGGCTCTGAGTGTTTCTATGGTAAAATCGAAAGTAGACATTCCTGTTAAAACTGGCACTGGACTCCTGCAGCTCGTCAGGTCCCAGTTACTAGCAGTGACTCGGTTCATATGGTGCGGAAAGGAAATGAGAAAGAATGATAATATGATGGCTCGATTATGGTTTGCAAGTTAAACCGTGGGAAGATGCAAATTGAAACGGATGGAAGCACGAAACTTAGCTAAGAACCGATTAACAAAAAAAAAGAAAAGTCGTCACCGTTATTCCGAAATTCGCAAATCGGTAAAGCGAAATGGGGAAAACTAGAGAACGAGTGACTGATTTATTAGTCATCCGTACATTTTTGTGCCTTCTGGGGGCCCACTGTTAAAAATATACAGAAATCATCGCGTACAATTTTGTTAACACAGTCAGGTTTTACAAGATAAATTTAACGCTGTCATAAATGCTTAAACAAAAAATGAAACCATTCTTCAAATAAAATTAGCTCGTGAGAGCGAGAAAAAAGAGAGAGAGAGAACAATGAATGAGAATTCGCAGCTATTTTAACGTAAATTGTGCACTACATGCATATATAACTAAAACTGGTTAAAAATAATTTGTTAGAAACTCCCCAATTTTCCCCTGAAATCTTCTCTCCAAGCTACCATTAATTTTCGAACCTTCAACCCTGAATATTTTCATTAATTTCAAGTTAGTGTGCGCATAAATAGATAAATGAACATTTTTCATATTACCTGAGTATAATATAAATGAATTTCTCAACTGTTGGCTCGACGTTTATAAGTGCGCTATTCCAGACTCTGAATCAATGTCGACAAAAGATATAGCTACAAACAATTAAATAAGTTTGACAATTTTTTCATAAATTTAATTCAATAGAAATCAATGTTTTAACAGTAGCATTCAACCAATTGAAAGCACTTTACGTCGACCTCAGAACTTGTGGATTTTTTCGTTCGACAATTTATTGTGTTGTAATCGGATGGTATTCACCGCAACCTGCGGCGTCAGCCCGTAACACTCCTGAAGAACCGCTCTTTGAAATAAGGGAGTCGAGGATCAAGGGAAGCACGAAACTTGGAAAGCAGTGAGAGAGGGCAAGTCAGGTCGTTGCTCTTCTACTGCGTTCCGAGCGTCCTGCGGGACTTGAGCTGTTACCTGTAGGGATCAACCGAGGGACCGTATCAAAATTGGAAATGTTACGTCACGCGAGTAATTGTAACGGTTTCATAATATAGGAGACCGCTAGAGTTTTTTTTTTCAGCAAATACTATCGGTATGTTATGAGGAAATTAAAAAAAAAAAAAATAATAACAAAATAGCGTTGTGCAAGAGAACGAAAAGAAGGTTAGTTGAGGCTGTGGTTTATTATTCAATACCAACGCTTTCCAATCACGCGATAAAAAAATTATACCTTACCTAAACCCCAATTAACCGTTCTCGTTCGTATGTCACCCTCTATTAGAGCTTATATCTATAATTAAAAATTTTAACAACAAAATCATAGTCTGGCTAACTATTATTAGGAAATGTATATTCCAATTTGGAAAAATGATTCATTATTCATGACTTTTTACGATTGTTCAAACCAGTATTTCAATGGGTTTAATAGATAATTCTTTCTTTGGATTATACTGCCGAAAAATGAGTAAAAATTCTTCCGCTGTTTGAAATTTTTTTGTTATAACCTTCTGATTTTTCTTCTTTAAAAAATCGGCGACTTCTTTTGCTCGCAGTTCCGAGCCTGTAATGCCGATGATCCCTCTTGGCCTGAAGGAGACGAAGGAAATTGATTTTGTCGAACCGTTCAAAGTAAGTTTTCACAAGGGCAAAAAATTGTACAAATTAGGTATATATAATGTCTCCAATTTAAAGCAACACTAAATGTATTCTATTCAATCATCGTAACAGTGCCTTGCGGTCACTCGCATTTTTTCAAAGGTCTTAATTTTTTCGCTTTTACCTGCACAGGATTTCATTTTAGAACACTACAGCGAAGAAGGAAACAAATACACTAAAGCCATTGCAGATTTTATGGACCTCCGACAGGTGAGATACGTATTAATTTAGCCCATACAGTATTAATGCAGCAATATGTGCTTGAAAGTTATTTCGTGTTATCAATCATAATTAATGCAAGTTTTCCACTCTATTTTTTTTTTTTTTTTTTTTTGACGTTGAAGGCAAGTAAGACATACTTAGATTCCAATCAGTGAGATAAAATGTATTTTGTATAGAAGATGATGTATTTTTGTCGTCGCAGGCCATGAGGAGTCCACATAGAGATTCGAGCGGAGTTTCTCTATTGTTCCAATACTACAATCAGCTCTACTTCGTTGAACGAAGGTTCTTTCCACCCGACAGAAGTTTACCCATCTATTTCGAATGGTAATGAATTCATAATTCGAATGGTTCAAATTAACTGGAGTCAGGAATATAATTTAGGTTGACAATAGTTGGCGAGTCTCAACGAGCAAGAGCCATTAAACGATGCTCTTTCCCAATAGTACATCATTTTTTCACGAGTGCTTTCTCATGGCTCTAAATTAGTTCAGATAATTGATAATTTTATCCATCGAACCATTTTTCAAATGGCGACTACAGGTCGGAAACGATTCGCAGAAATGGTATTGCCTAATAGCACAGTAAATTAGTTTCATCACTTCTATATATTGTCGTTCTTTCAGGTCGCTACTACAAATCCAAATATTTAATATTTCGCAGGTTCGACTCACTGACTGGGGTTCCATCCTCACAGAGGACAGTGGCTTTTGAAAAAGCCTGCGTTCTTTTTAATTTGGCTGCGCTTTATACTCAAATGGGAGCAAAACAGCATCGAGGCACCGCCAAAGGTAAAACAACATAATAACAACAAATCATAATATCGACGATTATTTTTTTAAATAGTTACATTTTTAATTATAAATATCCCGTAGATTGACTAACTGTAAATTAATTGACGTTCTCAGGTTTAGACCAGGCTGTTGATCATTTCCTTAGGGCGGCTGGATCTCTAGGGTATTTGAGAGACAATTTTACCAACGGCCCGAGCATTGATCTGGCTCAAGATATGCTCAACATGCTTGTACATCTCATGCTTGTAAGTTGCTCTGCTGTATCATGAGCTAATTATTCAAGTTTGTTTTATCCGAAAATTGTCTGCAGCGTTGTAATTGAATGTGAAATTTATACAGAACGATTTTCATTTCTAGAAAATGATGGTTTTTTAAAATTATTGTGACAAGCATTGTTTTGATTGTTATTAGGCTCAAGCGAGGGAGTGTCTGTTCGAGAAGCTGACATTGCAGAGCCGGGAAAAACGAGATGCTGACATCCATTTCGATTTGGCATTGGAAGCCCAAGAGGTAATACCTTCAAGCAGTATGGTTAAAAGGCCACTTTTTCAACGAATAACTGTACATCCTCCACACATGTATAACACAAGCCTTTATGTCAAGGTCTGATCGCTATCAGTTTGTAGATGATCAGATATTTACCGGAAAAGCAAAGTCTTGTTTATAGGGCACCAAATTCTGCACATCAGTTCGACAACATGAAATCAGCTCCTTGAAACCAAAATAAATTTAATAAATCATCAGATTATAATGTTACTCTAGATAATGAGCTGAGAGGAAAAAATGCAACTTTTTCAAGTCATGTAGGGCAGCACTAATTATTGGGATTCACTCAATTGGCCACTTAAATGAATGCAGTTTAGTGTGTTAGCCAGCAGGGCTAGCGGCATCAGAATTTAAATCACCTGAATGCTACATTTTTCAGTTGTTGTCGAGTTTAAACGATTTAATTTTTTCCAGCTGGCAAAACGATATGATGAGCTGGCCCAATTGATGAGCCCGGTCACAGATTACCTTCCTTACTCATGGGCCTCATTATGTGCGGTTAAAGCTCAGCATTATGCCGCGTTAGGGCATTCGTCTGCAGCTGCTGGCCTTCAGGTACATGGGCGAATTTCAATTTCACCTATTTTATTCAATTGTTTTATGCTAGGTTGAGTTGCAACTTTCCTACCCATCTATAAAGTTTGGGGCATAGAAACCAATGGTTGTATGAAGCCCTGATGATCCCTGCAAGGGAGAAAGATGTGCGAGTCGTGTTTTTCAGTCTAATATAACCTTACCACAAAGACCATTCCATGCTACATTAAATAAATTAATTTACTCGTAATTCGCAGTATAAGGATTTTCATTTTCAAAGGAAGTTTCCTTGTTTCAGTCGGCAGGTACGGGCAATGCGAGGGCTGAACAGCTGATCTCTTTAGCAACTGAAACCTTGACAGATGTTGATGCTAAACAACACTATCCTGTTTTACGTGAGTATTTTTTCACCAATGTTTTTCTAAAACGTTTCTTCACAAGATGACAAAAGTATGTTTGTATTATCTCTTAAGGGCAGTCCTAAATAAATTTAACTCCTCCATAATATAGTATATTCAAAGTAATAATTTATACTTAAAATAGTCACGCTGATAACATTTGGCTCATTACACCATCCCTAATATTATGAAAAATGTCAGTTCCCATGAATGGTCGTATCATTAAATGACCAACCACTGATCTTAAGCTGTATCATTGTGTCACAATCAAGCTCCATTTGCTGATCATACTAATAGTCGACAGAATAAAATTCAAATGTATAATTGAATAAATTTAAATCTAACAATGTAAAGAAAAAACTTCCAATGTGCTATGAAAATAGGTGCTGCGTACTTAAACAGAGCAACCGCATGTCAGGAAGAAGCAGCGCGATTGCATCGGATGTGTCGTGAGCTAAGGGCCAAGTCCTGCCTGACTCGAGTTCTTCAGGCTGTTACCGTGACTATCGAAAAAGACAAAGAGACGGTGTTAAGGTCGGAAGCTACACTGGCGGAACTTGTCGAACCTTCCAAATTACCGGGTAAATAAATGCCATTTTCCTATAATTTGTTATTGGAATAAACTCGGTTGAAATAAAATAAATAACCTACTTTGTTAACCACAAGCACACATTCGTGGAATCAAGCAGAATTTTGTCTATTTCAATCAACATTTTGAAAGTTCTTATAGTTGCAACATAGCTTATTAAAAAAAATTAGTACCTAGTACATTTTCAGTATAGCCAATGGTTCGTCGCAGTCATTTGTACAAAAATTTTATGACAAGCATAGAGCGAATAAGTAAAATATTTATTGTTGCAGGCAAGAGCAAGTTTTGCCTACGTCCGACGCCTCCTGATTTTGGCCAAGTTCCTGTTACTGATCTGTTCCAAGCTCTTGGACCTCTAGCAGTTTTCTCAGCTAAAAACAGGTTAATTTCCTTTAGCAGTATTCAACTTTTCGAGTGACTCAAATCGCATGTAACTTTCATCCTTGTATTTCGCTTTTAGTTTTCCATTTGAGACATTTACGCGGAAAAATTAAATAAAATTTAAATTTTATTTATGAAATGATGTCTTGTTTATAACCTGAGGAATTGGAATAATGTGGTTACTTATCCTTATAGATCCAGTAAGGAATGCAAAAAATATGATTATTTTGTTTTTCTATTTCATTCTTCCAGATGGTCACCACCTAGAACAGTTCAGTTGCACCACCAACAGCGGCCAGGATTGAATGGGATAAGCACTGGTTGTGGATACGGTTTCAGCATAACTACAGACTCACCAACTGTTGTCACTAATGTACAGTCAAATTCCCTGGCTCAGGTAAACAATACCAAAATATTATCATTGGAGTTTCTCATATTATGTAGATTCTACCATAGAAATGACAGTGATGCGTTAAAAACAAGTTGAAAATTTTGTAACACAATTATTTTATTCATAGATTGGCGGGATGAAAGAAGGCGATTTCATTGTCGCCATTGACGATGTTGATGTCAAGTGGGCCTCGCACGATCAGATTGTCAATTTGATTAAAGCCGCCAAGTCAAAATTGTCTTTGAAAATTGTCACTCCTGCTCAAAAAACGAAAACTAAGAACAAGGTGAGATTTTGAAAATGTCCTGTATTGTGATGGTGAAAATTTCTAGTTCTCATTTTTCATCAAAAATAATTTCAAATGTAATTTTCAGCCAGACGCATTGAAGGTTGGCTGCACAGCAATGGCAATGCCTAACCAAATTGCCAAACCGCTTGCGAAGAATCCGAGTCCATCATCGAGTGAAAAGAAATTGTGGAACCCGTTCAAAAAAACAACACTTGAAAAATCGACGAGCTTGAACGTGATTCTGCGGTGATGAATTTTGTTCTTATGTTTCAAAAATAAGATTAGCTCTACGGACTACATTCGAGAGGAACATCTTGAACTGAAACTCAATTGCTAACTTTTGCTATAAAATGAAGAAGACTTTTTTGGAATTGCCAAACAATATCGTGATAATGACTATCTGTACGTTGAGGTGGGAAATATTGTATAAACTAGTTCTCCCAACCTTGTAATGTGAACTTAGGTAAAAAAAAGTTCATTTTCCTTCAAAAATAAAGTAGCAGACGTAATTTAGTTTTCAAAAACAAAGGAAGAAGAGTAACTGGTCATTTAAAATATTCATAACTGCCCTGGTACTTTGGCGTACTAAATTCCAGACGCACAATGAAGAATTTGGGACTCAATCAGAAAGTTCTGAGCACTCAGTAGCTACTCGTATTAAACATGTATGAAATATTTTCTTTTATGAATACCTACCTACTTGAATCAAAAACCGGCTTGATGATTAGATTTGTAATTAATTCTAATTTTATTTCCAAGTAACAAATCCGGTTTTATACTTTTATAATATGAAGTACAGTATTTTCTACACACCACTGTATCCTATAACTTTTATACGCTCATGATTTATATTGATGAAATTGTGGCTCTAAATTGTACTCTATATTAAATATCAAGCCAGAATTCGAGACGATTTTTCATCATCACTCTTACCTTATTCGGTCGGCGCTTGGATAACGATCAGAATGAAGTCTTTATCTGGAACAGAAAACAAACGCTTTGACATTCCTTGGTTCGGCGATAGTAGCTCATTCAACATTGTGTCGAATAGCAATACTGAATCAAAACGTAAATCAGAAAAAAATTATCCACAATGTTCCTCCATTAACCAGTTTTTTGGGCTGTTTTTAGCTAACCTGGAGCAATCATTATCTCGTGCTTTTTTGATCTCAAGCGAAGAAACGTCAAATCATTTGTCGGATCCAGATCACGTATTGCCGATCTAGATTTATCACAAAGTTGCGTCATCAGCGCTGCATATTGAACTGTTGTTGTGTTGTCCAGTGTCGATTTGATCGGAACACCTTGAAATTTTTAACAAGGAAATTCGTATAAATTTGAAATCGGCATCATAGGTGAATGGTAATATTTGATGTTGAATACTAACCGTCCGAATTTATGACGATGATTCCGACAACACCTTTGTGGCTCTGGATCCGTTTGAGCGTGTCATCTACTTCACTCGTCTAGATATCGGCACAATATTCAACAACAATTTAAAAATTCGAAATATCACGTACAGTATAATAAATAAGATGGATAGAAAATATTGTTGCAAAAAATACAATGCAGCCACAATAGGGTCAATATCTGTGCGTATCAAACTGCATTATTGACGGACCGCAGTTAGTGTATATTCAACTTTTTTATATGAATTGGAATTTCACATTGTTGCCGATCATCAATTGCTATTTTGGTCGCAAACTCTTATCAGATATGTCACACGCACCATACTTTAATTTTGTAGGTTTTCGGAACACACCGTTCTGAAAATAATAGAATCTTTACTCAGGCTGTTTCATGTTGCCATGGAAACATTGTAGGTTGTTATGAGCAACAGATCTCTCGCTTGCCTCTGCCTTGTATTCTCACATTGAACGTTCAATACCAAGGGCAGTTGCTGTGCTGCCTACAACCGCTCAAATTTGGTAAGGAATTGGCTCCTTGGTTGCTTCTACGAAAGTAAGGTGTTCGACTTCACCACTCAATAAAGCTAGCTCTCATTACTGAAATTAGGAATCCCAAGAACTCAAATCATAGCAGGTATCTCTTGTAAAATGTGAATTCGCCACGATAAAGAAAACTTCAACAAGACCAAAGGTGTATGCTCAACTGAGCAAGGCAATACGTGCCATTGAGACAAAGCGAAGACTATTGATTTCAATTAATGGAAGAACACGATCAAACAACAATGGTAATCACAAAATTTATTGACATTCGTTCGATCAACAATCAAATTGATACATGCAGTTTTTCAATTTTCAACATTAAATAACTTAACTCTACGACTTCATAGAAACCAAAGAGAAAAATGCACCGGAAGAGATCCACGCATGATGGAGGCAAAGTATAACTGGATAATAATACTAACACCATGCACAATGAATAGTCAATACACAAAAAAAATTACTTGTTCGAAAGTAATCTGGATATTTCCACGGGAATATTTAGCTGGAATGAGAAAACAAATTACAAAATCAACGGCCCATTTGATCAGCTAATCTGCGACATAAACTATGATGTATGGGTCGTTCAGATTGCATGCAGAAGAACTGACAAAAAAGTAATAAGTACTGCCTTTCTCAACATGATTAATAATGATTCTTTTGGGTGATGAAGCCATAAAGGCTAGCATTGCAGTGAACTAAAGTACTATGGATGTGAGGTAGAGCTATAAATTTCGTACTAAATCAAATGTAGATGAATAAAATAGCTTTTTGAACATCTTTTAAAATTGTTAATGGATTGTCGCTCTGTACCGGAGGTAAAAGATATCTTCCTTTGAAAATTCCTATAACATTTAAAAACGACCTCATTGATGTTAGATTAGTATTTGCAAAGAAAACGTACCCTCTACACGGTTCTGAATAAATAGTGTAGCTCACAAAATAATCTAAACATATGACCAACAATTGGAACGTTAAACAGAGTAAACTACAATTTTGCGATTCGTTAAAAATGAACGTAATACACACATAAATTACTTGACTAGTGTACGAGGTACATTAAGAATTTACAGACGTGTACAAGATTCATAATGATATTTTGCCCAACATCCCTGAGTTGATGAGGTCAAAAATGTCATCAGAATGACAGAAGATGGAAGCCTTGAAGCCATAAATAACAAATCTGCCTGATCAATTTCTCATTGCCAATAACCGAGAGAGGATAGATACAAATAGCAGCTATAAGCTCTTTACACTATGTTGATTTCCATTCTAACAGCCAATTTATTACAATTAAAACAATGACAACAATTTTTCTTAATGGCTAAACGAGATACAACTGTAAAATTGTCGGCCGATTAAAGGAGTAGATTTTAATCCTCTATATACAAAGACTCAACAAAGTCCAAACAGTTTTTTTGTAATTATTGCAATAAATTAACTATTCTAATTTGAAATTCAAAGTCAACGGGGAAAACGTCTGCAATGTTAGGAGTAAGGGTCCCAACTTGGAAAAAAAATCCGTGTCTTATCACCCAGGGAGCAACATGAGATTTTTCCATTTCTCAAGAATTGAAGATACAGCTACTCAAATATGCTGTCTGTTAAGAATGCCAAAAAGTAGCCAGTTACCGCAGTGGCATGTTCGCCTTAATGAAATAACCATTAAATTACTTCCGTAATTTTATACTTAACTTTTGAATGAACCAAACTTTCCATCAGAAAGTTATGTGTCAAATAAACATTAACGTTTTCAGTAATCAAGTGGAATTCGAAGCATATTTGTCAATCAACAGTTCTAAATAAAAATGAAGGACTGATGAAGGAATAAAATTGAATAGGGCCGATTCATACGGTTGAATTACATGAAACTTGACAACATGTAAACACATTTAGATCAATAATTGATAAACGTTACATGTACTCGAACTTGAAGTGAGGCGGTATCACAGCATCTTTCCAGCACTACTCACAGCTCCTATAATCAGCAGTATCCCTATTCTTCTCTGTTCAAGGCACAACTTAAAATTATGAATGGCCATTGAATGGAGTGGCGAAATCATGCGATAAAAACAACCTCTATTGTTCTAAAGATCAGAGAGATAATTTTTTACTGCATATTAACGATCCAACAATGATATTGTTCGAAATGATATCGATCCATTATTTTCCAACTTCAGGGAATGAATAACAGGCAAATATTGAAAAAAGTACAGATGCGCGATACTACACTAGTACCATTTCTTTTCAAAAAACCGCTCATAATTATTCGTATTGAGGAATAATAATAAATTTAAAAAAAAGAAAACTGGTCACATCTTTTCGCTATTAAAACGTCGCAATACGGTCCAAATTCAATCAGCTGCCTACAAATTTTAATGTAAGATTGAGCTGTCGGCTGAGAGACTACACATGCAGGACTGTGATGACGATGGACTGTGAAATTTGTGCTTTATATAGAAAAAAAAAAACTCTCATAAAATCACAACTGCTTCGCTGTAATTTTGATTGTACACATTTTCAATAAATAAAAATAATACAGTTATCCGAGAAAAATGTCTAATTACACTAGGTTCGCCCGAATGACAACCATTGTCTTACCCGGTTGTCACATGTTTCACGTCTGATTATGGTTTAAATTGTACATTTGTGTTTAGTGTGTATGGTCCATAAATTGCAATGATTTTATAAATACAATCCAGGGAAAGGGACCAACCCTCAAATGAAAAATTCTGTATGCAGGTATTTTTAAACTGCCACGTTGATTTTGTGGCATATTCTAAGTAATCACCCCTCCAGGGAAGAAAAAATTGAGAAGGTTGTAAAGTTTGGTTTCCCAACAACACGCAACTCAGATTTGCTATAATCCTCCCAAATTGGATGCTCCAAAAAAGTTTCAACTTACGTCAATAAAATCCAGTTAGCCGAAATTCAATGTTCGGCTCTCAATTGTCGAAAACTCAGTTACTTAAGGCAACAATTGGTTCCAAACCCCACAGCTGGACTTGGAAAGCTGGCGTACAGCCTCAAACTGTCAGTGATGTGTAGTAGCAGAAAGTCGTACTCTGCGATTTGTGAGCAAAGCCCACAATCGGGCATTCTAGTGCTGAAATTTTATTTCTTCTTGTCTTTTGGACGGATCTTGAAAGCGCTGATACCCAAATGATTGCACATTTGGCTAACCTAAAAGCAAAAACAAAATGGGGTTCCGATTATTATGACCAAGGGAGAAAAGAGCCTACAGACCAGCATCATATCTTTGTGCCAATACAATAACAAAATTCTAGGGTTAGTAAAGCTAATTGAGCAAGTATCCAGGAAAACAAACCAGTGTTTGGAATATTAGCCATACTAAAAAATATAGATAAATCAGTACTTACAACACAGATGCCATAGTGGGTATGGGCCCATGTGGTCAGTATCAGCAGGAAGTACAACATTGGCACTTCAAGTACAGGTAAAAAGAAAGATATGATGGCTCCTGCGAGTATAGTAAGGTTAAGATCATTCGTGGCAAAACACCTAGAACCGGACATCTGCGCAACGACCAACCGACACTACAACAGAAAGTTTTTCATTAGTGCAAGAAAACTCATTCCTTAGCACTGTCATGCTTCTTGTAAAATTATGATCAGCAAGTACGCAGGTTTTAGGACTGCAATAACAATACTTATTGTTTGATCTAATATAATGATTGATAGCTATCTCGCTAGTGACATTATCAAAATGTGTAAATGCAAAAAGCAGATTGGTTGTAATAAAATGTGGAATCCTAGTACAAAGGACTTCAACCAGTTAGATCCCATTTGCCGTTAACAAATGATTTTTAGTGTTAGACAACCATCATTTTACTATACCTGAAAACTAGGCACTAATTATTGGTAAGATACAACTTACTGTGATGTTAGAAAATACGTTTCCAGTCATCAGGTAGAATGCTCTTGGATGGTGCTCCAAAAGGTGAGTTTTAGACCATGTGGCCCACGGTATGGTAACTAAGGCCAATGTGGCCAACGGTGCTAGAGGTCGTATCGCCTCTATTAGTCCTAAATTCTTTCCAGTCTTCTCTATGTATGATCTAGGAGAAAAGAAATTACTGATGCTAGTGATGTAAAGAGATACTGTGACAGTTCTAACATTTTCAGATTCTACTGTGCAACTATAGGCAGCAATGCAGCCAATTTAATGAGAACGCTCAGCTGCCTTACATTTTTTTTAAAGGCATGTCTTCCAATAAAGATAATAACAGCAGTGGTGAACTTACTTGCGAATGTTAAGTATGCAGACTGGTAAAGTTGGAGCTAACGAGCTCAAATAGAAAAAAATTTCTACCATCTACAAAAGAAGATAACACATAAGGGCACGTATAATAAAACAACGTCTCTCTGTTTCTGATTGCATAATATCTTGCAATAATTCAAGCCAACTTCCAACCACATAAATAGTAAACTCCAAACTAAAAAACACAAATTTAGAAATGAATTATAAGATGAAGAAACAAACTCATCGTGTCTACTTACAGATCCTAAATAAAGAGTTTCTGAGAGTTTGAAGGCCCAAAATGTTCTACCTGTGAGAGCCATAAGAATGAATGCGGACGACGATAACTGAAAAGGGAATAATCAGTCTTGTAGAACTTAAAGCGGTGAATTTTCTCAAATGCACGTAATCAAAGGTTGACAAATTTTGAGGGGGATTTATACGTAGCGGTATATATTTACCAGCATGGACAAATCGTAGCCCCAAGGTAAAAATAAAGTTCCAGTGATGTACTTTTCCCAATGTGTGATGTAGAATGTCAGAAACACGTTCCATATGATGAAATAGTACCGATAAGGTGGCACAGAATATTCAGCCCTGTAAATAAAGTTGAATTTATAGGAAGAAAAAAAATTAGATCGTAATGGATATATTTTATTCAGAAACTGTTTACCTACCTTCCAAACACGGAATACAAACAAATGGGTATAAGAGCTGCTGTCCACGAGTCCAACCCGTGGTCAAATAGTTCACCAAGTGGTGAACTGGTTCCAGTATACCTTGCTTGTTTTCCATCTATCCCATCTGAAATACAAAATGAGATGAAATTTTTTTTTATGTTTCATACATCTCTTCTGTAATCGAGTTGAGGATTTCTTCACTCTTCCTCATATTACATCGAGCGCCTTCCCCCATTCAGGCATATTCGGGGCAGTCGAATCATGTTGTACGGCTACGACCGAGCTATGGTCTGGCAGAGAAGTAGTCGCCTTGTCAATCTACCCCAAACATTATATATGATAGATACCTAGTTAGTTCTACAAAGCCCTGGTGATGACAAAGGGGTAAAAGGGCTCTGATGATAATTAAAGAATCTGAGAGCAAGTTGCCATATTTATCTCACTAGAAGAGTCAGTGGGACAGCAGATTTTTCACAATAAAACTGAAAAGCCTTATCAAAAAATTAGTAATAATATACTTTAAACTGTTAATACTGATAATTTTAAAATTATGAATACAGTATGTTACAATAATTAATACATTACTGAAGTACTGAGACGTCATTAGTTGCATTTTGAATAAATTACTTACCCAAAGTATAACCAACAAAAATGAAAGCGCCAGCAGCTAGGAAGACCCAGAAAGGTATAGAATCATTAGCGAAGTTCCAATCATAAAAAGATAGGAGCGATGTGGCGAAGAGTATCAGTAGGAAGCCAGAAAATGTTAGAAGATTCGGCGCTATCCATCTTGGGCAAAACTGAAAATGGTAATTCCTATCAACTATTTTCATAAAAGAAATGCAGAAAATAATTCAATGAATAGATATCGACGTTCGTCGACCATGTTATAATTGTTAGAAAATTATACAGCCGTTTATGGAGAGTGGAGCGAGAGTAGTTGGAGAGTAGAACGTGTTTAAAACACATGGATATTACGCACACAAAAAGATCATGTAATAATGGTACAAAACGACTGCAGAGCTGTTTCAGATGAAAGAACAAAAGTAAAGTCCAAGCATTAAACTGAGACATTGTTTCTCTAGTTAATATCCAGAATTTCAGAATTTATGTCGCCTAATTATGTAAGTTTTAGATACATTATCAAATGTTGAAGCGTGGAAATGACTTACAAGTACGACAGAATCCCAGAACGGATGCATTATATATTTACTGATCGGACTGCTATCTATTGCTGAGTACTGAAAAAATCAATAACAATATTAGGACAGGGATAGTTAGATGTTGAACTCCTCTTCACAAAGAATAGCGTCAACGGACTACGAATAAAATATTATCAATATGCACGCTATAAAGCAATAGAAACAACTTTGAATTATTTTAAGCTGCTTTTCTAGATGATATATAAATAAAAAATCTCTGTAGCAGTAAAAGTATATGATCAAAAGAATAACTTTGCTTGCAAAGCCCAGATAGTCCTTGGCAATAACTATCAACGTTTTATTTGCCATTGTAATTTATTCGCTCGCCATGATCTTTCCTTTGAGAAGGAACTTTTTTGCTACCTGTTTCCCGATCCAATTTTGTACAATCAATCGGCTGAACACTGAAGAGATTGAAGGGTAATGTTAAAAAAAAAATTCAGTCAATGAGAACAACGTTAGTAGGAAAATTTATCAGTGGAATAATAAAAGTTGAAAACAATTAAATTAGGTCACGGATAGGAGGAACAGGAGAGTCTTCGATATAAGACGTAGTAGTACACAAATGAGGGAAGATAATTTAACGGTCTGCACGCTCTAATAACTCGGTAAATTCAAAAGCGATGAGCCTTCTTATCAAACCTCGAAAACAGGGGAAACAGATAACCAAAAATTAAGATGCCTAAAACAGTTCTGAAAACAATCGTTAATTTGAACATTGAATGCAGTGATTTCGACTGCTTCTTTAGAGAAGAAAAACTCGTTCGTTTAATGAAAAATTATAATTCTTACCTTATAACTGTCGAATCCTTTGAGCATCTCCGGTTCCAGATATTTGTGATTCATGTCAAATATTGTCGAATACATTTTTGAAAATCGAAACCACGTTGATTTTTTCCGGAAGTTAAGAATAACTCAGGGAACTTGGAGTTTGAGCTACTTATTCAATATTCCACATTTTCAGTCAGGAAACGAGTGTAATCGATTTAGATTGAACCATTTGAGATCTGAAACAAAATATGGAGATTACGAATCAACAAGCGACACGCATCTGGACAAATAAAAATATTGTGCACACAAAATCGTACAATAGATTTTATCTGATGAGCGATGAACACTGTAGGATCCAAGACTATTAATTGGAATTGTAAAAGAAAATGAATTTTGAGCAATGACGAATTTCAAGGATATGATCTTAAATCGTTCTAGTGCAACTATCTAAACATAAAAATATTATTTTACATTTATAAAGGAAACAGAAAAATCAATACTAGGTTTCTCAGTTTCCTCTATGGAATCAGAGAAAAACTAAATTTAAAAAAAAACACACAGATAAATGCACTGCTGCAGTATAAGAGGCGATTAAACATCGGTATCAGTTGTTTAGACTATAGAATGATACCAAACGTTTCTGTGTTATTTGTCTAATTATTCTCTTCTGTTTTCCTGTGTAAAATGTTAGCATCCCTCTAGCAGTCATCTCCCTCATTACACGTGAAACCGACATATAACTTGTTCCATTTTGATCAAACTTACAGAGATCCTTCCTCTCAGTCAAACGTTCATAAGACTATTCGGCTGTGTATTGTTGATGACGAAGGAACAAAAACTGAACAAAACGATTTTTCAGGCATCATAAATATTCAAAGTCGGAGGTCAGGCTCACGGTCAGGAATTATGTGACATGTTATTGGTTGTATGTGCGCTATCTGTAGTAATATCGGTGTTATAAGTATTGCACGATCTTGTAGTCCACAGCTTGCTGTGTTGTTGTCCGGAGGAGTTCTATTTAGCAGATTCTAAGGTCTGTATTGATAGTAATACAACCACACAAAAAACGGCATAAAAAAATAATGATTGTACACTGGTTTATTATTCTTTTGCTTCAATAATAATTTAGGAAGACCATCAATTTGTGATAATAACTTGTCTGAACATTTGTGAACGTTTCCACAAATCAACGGTTTGGTGAGGAAAACTTCTTAGCAACTATTGTAATCTTATTAATTTTTCTTTTTCTCAATTTTCAAATTAAAAGCCAATTTTTTTGCCTCGCGGTTCAGCTAAAGAGAGTCTTCAATGAGCATTCCAACGAGTATAGAACAATTTTTATTATAGCTCTAAAAGTTCTCGAGTTAGCTTGAGGACCATTAAAGCTATCGATCCCGCAATGGTCCCATTTGAATCAGCGTCCAAAAATCTAAAGAAATTGACATCAACTACAGCTTTTTCTGGAGAACGTCGTAAAACACGAATTTATCTCCCTCAAAACCTCCCAAAAATACCCATAAAATAGAGATAGCTATTTGGTGAAAGAATTGAGCCATTGTCAGACGAAGAATGAGTTTTGGTGAACTTTTCAAGTATTTAGCTATTAGGTATAGTTCCTCAGAAAAGCGTTTACGAGGGACGAAGTATGGCGGACGGATAGTTTTTTAAAATTGCATACTCGGATTCTAAATGCCTTGAAATACAGAACATCAAATTTTGAGGGGATTGGAAAAAAATTGTCTTAGGTGACTACAATGGTTTATTATTGAATAATAAAATCATACAGGCGACAACGCTATCTGGTAGCCTAATTTTACTTCAGTACAACTGATGCTTCGTCAAATCATTTACATCTATCACGTTACGAAACCTTTGAAACCTTGATTTAAACACCGCTCTCTATTTCTTGTATACATAACAGTGGATAAAATCACAACATCCGTTTTAAGATTTGATAATATAAGTAAACGCTCACCATTACCTATCAACTGGCCAAAATAAATATAGCGATTGGATGGAAGCGCTCGGAGATATGAACGTGGAGATTTTGAAAACCGCCTAAGAAAAAAAGCCATAATTTCGATGTGGATTTCATATTATTCAATATCGGTTACAATAATAATTTATTCTATCAACAACTTAATCAAGAATAGTGTTTGGGACCAACTGTTGACAACTGACGGCAAAATGAATACAAAACCACGAAGACAAGAGCTCGATGTTTTGCAGTGTTAACAAGGATCTTCTAATAGAATGTTAAAGTAAATTGACACGCTCTCATTTATTTCAGGGAATTCACAGGGGGATCTCATCAATGAACAAATTTCTCAGCAGGTTTCACCAACTACTTGACGAGGTCAACACAGTTATGAGTTTGATGTAGGAAACCAAAGAATCATTCGGGTGTTGAGCGCACTTCCCGATAAAAAATTGATGTAGTAATATGAATGAAATCAACAGGAAAACCACGTCGAAATTGGATGAATTGTAGTGAACTCACCTCGTAATTAATTTGGCGTTACTCGACGAAAACAAAATACGCGAGACACGTTGTATATCGTTCGAACAGCAAGTGATTCACTAGAAACTCTTCAATCAAGACCACGCGATGAATTCATTCAAACAGAGATTAGATTAGAATAAAATATAGAAATCAGGCGATAACGATGATGAGAAAAACTTGAAAACAATTAATGGAATAATGTTGATACGATCGTACGATGTGAGATTAGAAACGCGAATGAACGTTGCAACTGTATCGATTACTCTCCTTTCGATAGTGCTCCAGTTCGATCGAATATATTTTAAATTATTTTGATCGATAGATTTTGGCTATGCTTTGATCATACAAAGAACTGAGCCGTTGTCGGGCCAAAATTGGCGGACAGGTTGTTTTTAATTGCATATATTCGGATTCTACATGCTTTGAAACTATTAACCCATAAGATCCTAGCGTGAATTTTGAGGGGGCCTTAGAAAAACTTCTTTTTTTGCCATTACAATGGTTTACTATTGAATAATAAACCGAAATCAATTAACTGATCTAAAACCGAGAAATGTATTGTTTCGAGGAGTTACCTGATAATGCATCTTTTTTCCGGACTTGAATTATGGAAACAGATTGCTGGTCCTGTATACCAATCAAGGTTGCTACTAGACGATCCTTCCTGTGGCAAAAGAGAGCCGAAAAAATATCATTTTTTTGATTACCATGTATCACTCCATAAAAGAGCAATGGGCTGAGCGATTGTCGTCTGTTTTTACTACCTCACCGATTGTCTCGCTCTGTAGCGCAGGAATAGGAAGGTTTAATTTGTCATTCCTCTACAGTTGACTGAACACGATAACGTATACCGAAATAAAAATAATCCCAATACCTACCCTGTGAAAAGAATGAGTGAGTGTAGGCTAGTGCTATCTCAACACATACGTGGCCCGAATTGCACTCAAGAATTTCTTCCCTTTATTTAAGAACTTGAGTACGATTACTGAAAAGAATATTTGAGGCGACTAAATTATGGTATCACTCATTTGTCGATCATTCCCATAATTATGTAAGACCCATAGTTGATGAGAGATTCCCATAATTGTTGTTTTTTTTCTGCACCATTATAGAGCGCAGGAAGAGCGCCTTTGAAGTTGTGCTTGACACCCTACAAATTGTTATCTTCTAAATGTGAAAATTCCTCTTGCATATCATAAATTTCATTAAGAAGAACAGGAAAACAACTGGGGAGTAAAAAAAGTTTAAAAAATATTTTATTAATATCATTTTAATTATACCCTTACGTTGTCAAAGTATTTGTGATGCTGAACTTTGACTATAGTAAATAACAGCCGATGTAAAATTAATACTGGCTGCAATGTAGAAAACTGGGAACCATCTGTGCCCAGATCCTGTCACTAATTCAGCTGTCAGTGGACCACATAGAATGCCAGGGATAGTTGCCTAAAAATGATCAAATAAATGTACGATAATAAAATACAAAATATGCAGGATTTCCTTGAAGTCCAACTGAGTTATCGTTGCACTGGTAAAATGGAATACTTGCCATAGTATTGGAAATTGCAAATGTTACTCCTGCATGATTAGGAGCTACATCGGCGTGGTTGGCAAGGTGTCCAGCTGAATTGCACGCGCACAAACCCATTGATATGGAGACAATTCTGCAAAACGCAATAATGAAGATTACCCACAACAAAAATGAAGGCATACACTACTGAACATGATTTCATCTATAGTAGGATATCACTCACACTACTGCCACTAACAGATTATCTACTGCGCAGAATACAAGCAAGAATATTCCAGGGCCGATTAATCCAATGCCAGTCATTAGCCGACGGACGGATAAAACGCTCCACTTCTTGTTCACCAGTTGATCAGCATAGTGACCTGCCACTGCAAAAATTAATTTCAAAATGAATCAGCTTCATTAAGTGTGTTTTTGGGTTGTATTAAATTCAAACCAACACTTATCATGAATGTCAGAGCATGAACTGAATTTAAGACGAGCAGCAGGTATTTGAAAAAAGAAAATTTACTTACTGATACCAACAAGAGAATTTACAACGTATGGTACAGCAGTTAAGCTGATGCTTTCCGAATTTGCTCCAAGACCAGTCGACAGGTACGTGGGGAGCCATTGCATAATGATGTAATTCGACCAATTCATCGCAAAATGGGCAAGATAAATTGCCCAAAGTGGCCAATGGCAAAGGAACTCACTCCATCTTACATTTGGATTCGTAACCTGAAATCAGATTAGAAGAGGTAATATGATCGCAGTAAAGTTTAACAAAGAGAGGCTAAATTAACTCCATTTTCCCAAAGATGATGAATTTGAAGGTATATCACGTCAAGTGTTTTTTCCTAATCGAGCGATCTCAAAACTGTCTCCAAGTTTAAATCAATACGTGCACTAAATAAGTAGAAAGAATGAGTCATGAAAAATCTTTACTGAACCGAACTTACTTTAGGAACGAAAAGTGGAATCTCTTCTTTTGGTAATGTTCTATTCTCTTTGTAGAATATTGACCAAACGATCACCCACACAATACCAAGGATTCCAAACAAGTAGAAACTTGTTTTCCACGCAAGGTGTGGGCACAGCTTCAACAGAATATAAAAATAAATCATTGGTCGTGGCCCATCAATACCATAGAATCGAATTTTCCAAGTACGAAGAGGGTTTTTTTAACAAGACATTACGATAACGTTGTTATCTTTCAGAAAGAAAGAGCTAAAAAGCCTGTTTTCAACATTATAATCACCAGTTATTAGAGAACCACACCACCACCACTTGGGATCACTTTGTTTGTCCCATTTTTGGAAAATACTAACACAAAACAATGATCAAGATTGTTTACCACAGATGCAACGGTTTGGCCGACAGATCCAGCAGCAACCAAATAACCAAACGAACGTGAACGTTCCTCAATCGGGACGCTATGGGCGAAAATGTGAAAGATCGTTGGGAGACCTAAAACAGAGACGGAACAGAAACGTTGAAAATGCTCTCCAAAAATAAAAATTTGCAATCCTGAAAAAACCCAAATTGAAGGCTAATATTTTGATGGTAACAATTCTGAGTTCCAAAACAATTACTTCACCACCTTCAAATATAAACCAACCAACTCTGTCCTAGTTTCTTTGAAGAGATTTGATTCTATTCTCAAACTCAGGCTAAATAATAATAAAATACAATAACAGTAAATAAAGTAACAAATTTATGTCAATAGATAGATCTCTATAATGTTTGGGTTGAATCCCCAAATAAGAGTTTTCCGTTATAAATACTGTGTTTTAGGGGGAAACCGTTTCCTTTAAGTTCATTGGTTTACTAGGTAGTTTCTCTAAATCGTTTCTAGAAAATGAGTGCAATATAGGAAAATTGAAATTAGATTAAGCAAGTAAAAATCCAGTAAAAACTTCCAACAGTAGAAAACTATGTTTGAATACACTGGGGGAAAAAGCACGTACTCAAACTAATTATTTGGGTTCAAATTGATACTGCTCGAAACAAAAATAAAAAGTAAAAAAGAAAATCAATTACTTACCTAAGCCTTCCCCAAGTCCAAGTAAGACTCGACAAAAAATCAAAGCAGGAACCGACGATGCCAGAAGAGGTGTGATCGACGTTGATATGGACCAGAGGAATACAGCAAACAATAAAACAGTTTTTCCCCCGAAGCGGCTTGCTGCGCACGCACCAAAGACCTGAATAGAAAAGTAAAGTTAATTAGAGAACGTAGAGCCATATTAGACAGAACAAACCATTTTATATAACATAAAATAATGTGGGTACAATCAGCAATAAACATTTTTCAAAAACACGGCTAATTTTTTTTTTTTTTTTTTTTAGCCTAGTATTAACTGAGTTGACGCTAATAAACACCTTAATACTTATATTGAACATTGAATACCTCTTCTAGTATAAATTATTTCATTCTTACCTGACTAGTTAGATAACCAAATGCAAACGCTGAAAGAATCCATCCTTGCCATTGTAAAGACCATTTGAATTCTTCCTTCATAGGAATAATCGTTATAGGCATGATTACTCTGTCAGCTGCATTGATGAAATTCGCAACTGAGCACAAAGCAACAATCCTTGACGTCCTAGGAAGCATTTTGTAGAGCGGCATGGTCCTATTCTTTTATCTCAAGGAGAGATCCGAGAGTAGGCATAGTCGTACCTGGAATAAGTTGAGCATTATCGTTGATCAGGAAATCAGTATTGGGATTTATATCGAAAAATGATCACACCAAAGAATTCACATACTTCCCAATATTTTCATTTACTTTCACTTTGCTTTTTACTTTATTTTGAGTGAAAATCTTTCACCTTGATGAGTACATGTTCCAGTACCTTTCTTATACAAATACGCAAAAGCGGTGAAGATAACTGGTCCAATAATTACAAAGTTACAGCGCAGATTAGAAGTAGTGCGTGATCTACACACCAATTTTTACTTCCATGTTTGCGTAGTAAATGGAAATATTGTGATCGTCCAAAAAGTCGAATAAACCGACCAATCGTTGTTGTTTACGGGCCGCAAAAATCAATATATTTGAACGTTCGAGGTCTTGTAATGTTTGAATGGCAATTGAATGAAGTCTAATTATTATGTAGTGGATCACATACAGTAATCTACTTGCGTTAATATGCATACTGATTTGATTTTGATTTTTTCAGACTGCAAAAATGAATATAGTTGTAAGCTGGGGGGCTTTAAATGTTTCTATATGAATATTTTTTTTTGTTGTGGATTTGTCGCTTTTTTCGTTCTTCGTTGTTGGGGTAGAGGGGGAGAAAACCACGGCGACCTGTTCTCCTGTTTTTTATTGCTGGCCTGCCAAGCACTTTCGCCCATTCGGGCATCATCAGGGCTTCGTAGCACCATTACAAGGTATCCACGGCCTACCTGGACCGTGGATACCATGTAATGGTGCAACGAAGCCCTATATGAATATTGCTTCATTTTTATTATTGGTGTCTCACACAGTACTTACTCCTAAAACGCATTTTCAATTATATTATTTGTGCACTTTCATATATTTTGGGTATCCTTGCTCTAAAAATGACTCCATTTCTTAAAACTTCTAGCGATTAGATCACCCACCGCACTTCCGCTTTATGCGGTTTATTGACTATTTCAATACTTACAGACTGCAAAAAAAGCAACATCTTTGACGCTGGAGGTTCATGAAAATGATCCCATTTGTCAAAACTTGGCTTGTATCGTTATGTTAGGCTCACCTCCGCGTTATTAACCTAATTGGTGAGTTTTTCTATCTTTGGGTTCTCCTAGCAAGTTTTTCATTAACGCCCTTAGTCCGAGCATCGCGATTTTATAATTGGTTATTCTTGTTACTGACTATGTGATCTATGCACACCACTGGTTTTCAATGTTTATGGAGTAATGAAAATATTAGTTAATTATTTTTCAAACGCTTGAGATAGTTCCATATTGCAGCTACGAAAATAATCCCAACACCGCTGACACTGAGTTTTGTTCATGATTCCACAGGTGCGAATTACTAATTATTATGGTAACGAATGGTATGATGATCATTACGTGGCAAACGGAAATTCCAAAAAGTGCGTTTTGATACCCTGGATGGTCCTCTCGTGAAGGACAATGGTAACACTTCGTTCTTTTTCATTATGACAGATTCAACCTCTTGAACCATTATAATAAGTACCATTAAAAATTGGATGAGGCAGATTCATACGATAATTATATAATAGAAAAACAATATAAATCTACTTGGGTACTTACAGTTGTTGACAACTAACTCCGTCCTTACGATCATAACAAACTGCCTGTTCTGAATGATTCGATACGTACATCACAAAAATGACTTGGAATAACAAACGAGTGCGAGCAACAAGACAAACTATTGAAACGAACTGGATAAACGATAATATTGATCAATTTTTTATGAACATATTCCTCATATAAGCGTTCAGCAATCTAATCGTAGAATCCACTTACTGGCTTACGTTATCTAATTTGACATCACGCAGCAGACCTATGTAGAACACGATCAATCTGTTACCAACATTGATGTTCCACTGAAACACGTTGGCACTTTAGCAATCGGACAATGCATTGGGCTTTAAATAATGTTCGTTTAGAAATGTCATCACGTTAAATGAAAAATTAAGAATGTTTCACTCAAACTATTGTAGTTCCGTGCTCATCTGAGTCCTCCCTAGAGTTCACTCGCGTATGTTCCCATACGTAGCTGGAAAATTGGCAAAAAAGCGAAACAACCTTTGGAAAAATAACAAAAATAAATAACACCCAATAAATTGCCCAGTTTGTCACAGCTTAATTAGAAATAAATAATTTAAAAAAACTATACGTCCAATTTACTGATAGGTTGGTTATCCATTGGTATCTGTCTCGCTATCATGTCTCGCGCTATGTTTACTTTTATCAACGAGCTGCTGAGCTGATTTGAGAATATTAGCTCTTTTCCCGTTCAATAGGTATTAATTATAACAATTATTTCTTCTTTCTCCACAGTTGACTCTAAAATTTCATACTTCTATTGGCTTACTTCTGATGTTTGCTCATTGTACGTCACGAACAGTCAAGCATCGAGAGCACTCTCGTTCTTGAAGTGAGTTTAAATAATTTATTAACTCGAGGGAGAGAAAAACAAAAACCACTAAATTACAGTGATCTCATTTGGTGATCAAAATTTCTTTGCATTAATGTTGATAGTCATTGGCAGTAGTTAAATTGAATGATCGAAAAAACGTTGTATAAAACCATTAGGGCTAAGGAAACCCTTTGGATTGGTGCCACATAGCCCAATGCTGCTAATTTTGTTCCAGAATCTAAGTGAAGAGAAGTTAAACCATTATTACGAAGATGGTGACAATTTTAAAGCATTTGAGACGCTCCCTTGCGCCTATCTTATCGCATAATAGCTTTAGCAAGTCTGGACCACTGGCTATCTGCGCTCAACGGAGAATCGCAACTGATTTTGTTTCACAAGTGATGCCCGAGCTGGAAGAGGTTGGCAAGAAACCAGAGAAAATTAGCAATTGGCTAAGCAACAATCAAAAATTGTACCCACCTACATTACCGGGCGAACCAGAACGTCCAGCTGTAAGTTTTTTTTTTTTTGTAGGTATTTAATAAAAATAGTGAGTTTTGTGCATTTCGTGTTTTTTGAAAACTTTAACGTAGGAGTTTTGATTACTTAGTGAAATCATATCTCTTACGCCTTACTGTCATCACAATCCACACGGGGGACACCAGGGGATTGTTTTGTGTGTCCACTAGGGCGTATCCATAAGAAAACTACTTCCAAACTCTCCAACATCAGGAAAAACCTGTGGATGATTAATAATATTATGCTTGAAAAATCAACACAAATTTACCTCTCTTTCTCATCAGTCCTTTACAGCTCATGATTTATTTATCTTATTTCAGTTTGTCTGCCACAGCAAAATGAACCTGAAATATTCGCCCAAGAAAATGTGGTATATCGCCTGTTTCGTACGCGGAATGAGCGTTGACGAAGCTCTCAAACAATTGAGCTTTGTACCGCGAAAAGGTGCTTTGTACGTCAAGGACGCCATCCTCGAAGCGCAAACGTTAGCTGTTGAGAAACATAATGTCGAGTTCAAAAGCAATCTTTGGATTGGTAAATATCTAAATTAGTCATCCGCTGAAATTGCATCCAGTTCAGTTGAACAATAGATAAGTTCTGGATTCCGATTCCCTTCAGCATTTCCCATGTTTATTAATTTTCAATTTTAGCTGAATCATTTGCGAGCAAAGGCCCAGTAATCAAAGGACTGAGACGTCATGCTAGAATGCGGTTTGGTGTAGTTGAATACAAGTACTGCCACTATCACGTCCGATTGGAGGAAGGTAAGCCACCCAAAAACTACTATGGACGTCCGAGCCGGGAGAAAGAAGTTCTTCTGAACGAATGGCTTCAGCAAATGCGTCACCGGAAAATTGTCCATTCTCTGTAAACTCTGTCGAATTAATTTAGTCTGTTAACTTTCTTATCTGGTAATTATCATGTTGCATTGTAATTCACAATTGCCAAAAAGTTTGTCATATGTATTTTTCAGTTAGCAATCGGAAATAAAAGCGAATAATCTGAGAAATATGATTTTATCACCCCAGAGTTACGTTTATATTGACTGAAATTTCTCTGAGGGATGGGGCTCCAGAGGGGATTTTAATAATATGTAAACTAGACTTGTTAGGAGTATACTATTGCCTTTAGACGCTTCTGTAAGGACACCGTTTTGAGGTTGAATGTAAAACTGTGTCTCTCTTGAATTATTTTGACCCCAGCAAAAATAAAAAAAAATTCGTGCCTCTTTTTAGTTGAAGTACAATAATTAAGAAGCATAAAAAGGCGAAAGCGCTTGAGAGAAACATAGCTAGAGAAAAATGCACAGTTAAACTAGTTGAGAAATATAAAAAAACCCGTACTGGTTCAAGTAGGAAACATTTTTTGGGAGGATAAAAAAAATTTAAACAACGAAAAATTGTTTGTAGAAATTATAATTTAATAACAATAAGATCAAATGCTGGAAAACATCTGCTCTGGTAAGACTTTCCGTTAGTATCCCATCACAATTGAAACATAATTTCTCCCAACGAATAAATTAATATAAATTTTACAATCAAGGTTGCACGTGAAAATCTCAATCAAATTACCCGACACTGAGCTACAACAACATAAGGGGTAAATTATTGTTAGCATTCCGCGTGTCTGAGTATTGCTAATACGAAACGGTTATCACAATATCGTCAGCCAACTATATTTGTTCTTAGTTAGTCGCATAAAATAATTTATTAAACTCCTCCAATTCGTGTCAAACACAATGTCTTATAAACTGTACATGACATTACGTATAAATTCTTGAGGCGGATTCCCACAGTCGGTATTCATGAGAACTTCGAAGTTAGAAGAGGCTGGTAGCTTCAGCAATGTAATGATGGGTTTGCAATGATAGCTTGGAGGGCTAAAATGTAAGAAGAGCTTTTAGTCCATAATTGAAGGTAGGCTTTTGCCTACAACCATGCATGCTGCTACATTCACTTTCGTTTCCATTGTTACAGAAATTCAAAAAGGAGAGGTAGCTGTTAGCATGTGTGGGCATCGAGCAAGCGAATCTGTATCTTGTAGATGTTAAGTTTGCTTTTTTTTTTGTAGAATCCACCCACATATTCTGAGATACAGTAGGATAACTTGCAAGTAGTTCAATCATGGTCGGTTGATCAGTAGGCCATGATTTACTAGGGGACTTTTGATAGGGCATTTCCCTCTGTAGTATTGTATCAATTAATTGGGCGAATCAGAAAAAGTAGGGTGCAGTTTCCTCTGATTTCTTGAAGCAATGTTCAGTCGTTTTGTAGCCCTTGACACAATAAAGTTTCAGCTCCAGGGTTCAAAGACTGTGACAAATTCATCCGGGTGGTTCATACTAATTATCCCTACTGGTGATAATCGATTTAATTAATTTAGGTCCCATAGCAAAACATGGGCTACTGAACCCACCTCAAGAAAATTACTTTTTCTCCGAATATATACGAATTTCTCACTAAACTCTAGGAAACAAAAAATTAAGTCATAAAATCCCTAATTTTTCGGGGCATTGGGAAGCACTACTTATTAAAGAATAAGCATTTTCTAATACACACTAAGGCAGGCACGATGAATTTATTCAATTTCGACTCTAATGAGTGCATAATTGTGAGTGACTACTTAGCGGTCATACTCGACCAATATAATTATGAGTTTCTTAGCTATGATGAACTCAAATTCAGACCCACTGCAGAAGACGGATTGGGAAATGTTCAGAATTGAGCAATTAATTGGTCGCGCCTAAATGGCTACTCGCAAGGAAGAAATACAGGAATAGCAGAATTGACATTCTAATTTTCAATCAACTACTACAATCAACTAACGTTGAACGTGAGCTTTTTGCACATAACATAGTTTTGAATCAATTCGTCGAAAGGCACATGAGTGGTGTTTACACTCGAAATTTGAAAGACGTAGAGTCGTCGGAATAAATTATTTTTAAGCCGAACTCAGAGTTCAATGGAAAACTTGCATTCCTTGGTGAAGGTTTAATATTTTGTTCTGCTTCAAAAATAATTCAACAGTTTGTAAGAAAAGTAATTAAGTACGCACTGAAATACTAGAATTGAGCCAATGAAATTCGACATGCCAAAAAGGTTCAAATTTTATGAAATTTCACAATTAGGGTGTGCAAGTTTGCCATTTATATTGTTAGAGGCAGCAGGGTGGAATATACATGCATAATTTTGATTTTATCGAGGCCCGTGCATCAACAGGTGAGTAAATCATAAAGGCATTGAGTGGTGCCTGATCAAAGAGTGGTCCCTTTAATGCCCAGCGAAATTTGTTTGCAAGAACATGTTCATCAAGTATTGTTAAGTTACAGAACTCCAACCTAGCTGATATAATACATTTCACGGCCTTTATATCATGCATGGGCCTCATTGATTTTGATGTAATCGAGACATTATGGCTTTTTGGCAATAAGAACTTGGAATTTAATATTTACAATGTTTTTGTATTGCTTTCTTGCATGAACTTTTGGATAAAATAGAACACTGTCCAGGAACATTGATCAACCTGAGTCTGTGTGAATAAGCAACAAAATACATTGACGCTCCAATCAAAACCCAATAAAATCAGTTATGATCATAATGTAAGGAAGATACGTTCTTGGATTGTAGATCACACACAGTACCTCTCTGTTCTTGATACATTTTACACACTCCACAAGCATCAAGATCTTTGAACACTCAAGATAAGTCGATCTTGATCTTGATCGTGTTGGAGCGATCTTTAAGTAATGAAACGATTATTTACAAAAAAGTAGTCCGCAATCACGGGTTTTGTCGCAGTGATCATCAATAAGTTGAGACCCTTCACAATCTCGAAGAAGAGATAATTATTTCCTGATTGCATCTTGACCTCGAACTTGTGCACACCGGGTTTCCCTTCTATCGTCCCTCAACTTCCACCCTCCTCGATTATTTACAAAGGCGCTTACCTTTCATAATGTGGGTACCTATGATTTAAGTTGGTTATTCGCTAGCACAAACATCAAATCACTGTGAGCAATCTACATTCCAACTGCACGTCTGTCTAAAACTTCCTTCACATTGAATAACTAGGAACCAATTAAAAAACTGATCTCAACACATGATCTACATTCAGGCTGATTGTCTCTAAAATCTTAGCCAGCGGTTACCGTTAAAGAACACTTAACGGCTTCCTGAACGTTCCTTGATGCATCTCTGATTAGAACGTTTCTGTAAATGAAGAGAAACAACAAAATCGCAAACAATTCACATGAAGTCACTAACTTTCCACAGTACATAACACAAATTTAGGCCGGAGCATGAAAAACATACTATGCATACAACACAAACATTTCTCTCGGATGTCCAAAAAGGAAGGCACATCGTTGTTTGAAAAAATAATACAACAAATAAATTATTTTGCTTAGCCTTATGCTCAACCTAGGAGAGTAAACAAACGACCAGCTCAAGCTTGAACCTTAGGGAAACTGTTCAATAATTCACTTTAAAGACTTAGAAGAAAAATAAATAAATTGCAGTCCGTAGGGCTAAGTGAATCGCGTATAGGTAAATATATGAACGACAAATCTTGTTTTTATTTAACATTTTTCTCAATAATAGGTAATTTTACTAAGAAGAAAATTACGTGAGCGTGGATCCTACCGCTAAACATAAATTATATCTAATTCAGTTCGTTCAATACATGTCATTCAACATATTGAAGAAAGAGTATTTATTTTTTCTGTTTTTTACACAACGATAACGGCTTGTTGGCCGACGAAAAACGATGGAGAAGCCAATCAGTACGTTGAGTAAGTACGAAAGGCATTTACTGTAAAAACTTGAAGTATGATCTGAACATCATTGATTCTTTAAGGTTGCTCTAATTGCAAGCAGAAAAACGCAAAATTTGGCACAGCAGCACATTGCCAATGTAAACAAAAACATGAATTTTTTTCAGATTAGAACCCAAAACAAAGGAGACTTGAAACTGTTCCTTGGATTGCACTTGGCACATAAGACCCACTGTCACGTTCCACTAACGTTAAAAATGAGGTTAATATTGGGAAAAGATAACAATATAAATAACTACAAAATAATTGAACAATTTGACAACTAATATGCACAACAAGCCGACATCGGACAAATCTCAATTTTCCAAGAACGAATTAAGTACATGAATTAATTTAATGTATTCATTGTTGCTTATGTGGAGGTACGCTCTTTAGTCGATTCGTCGTTGCTGAAGACATTAGTGATAACGATATCACCGGTGGAGATGGTCTGGCAGCTACGAGTCGACTTAGAAACAATATGATTGTCAAGGCTCTGGTGGCAAGAACAATGACATCCGCTGCTACCAGGATCAGAAAAATTAGCTGTGACGGCGCTTGTTAGAAGAGCTTCAAGTTTCTCCATTTTATCAATTCGATCAATACCCGGATCAGACAGCAGGTCGTCCATCAGTTGCATCGATTCTGTCAGACTACGAGGTTCTCCTAAATAAAATAAAATTCATTTACAAAATGTTCACTACATGACAATGATGTAAAACAGTTTAAAATTGATTTTTACACAATATATCTGAGCAATTTCAATTTAGACCCCTTCCGATTTCATTTGCAAGCCAAATGGGTAGCTTTTCATGTCGCCTATCCAATTAAAAACTTGGTACATAAAATTGATAGCTAATGCTGAGTTTAGAATAATAGGAACATGAATGTAGAAATGATTACATATTAAAACGTTTGCAGATATTGATACTAAATATCTTGAGTACAATTCAAGAATTGTCTCCCAAATATAACCAAAATAATAGTGGTATTACCTGATAGAGAATTTTCAGACGAAGTTGACTTGCCGCTGTTGCAACTCTCAAGACTGAACATCTCATTTTCGCCTTCCCTGTAAGAAGAATGAACGTTTTAGAATCATGGCGTACTTATAGTTTCTCTTATTTTAGCTCATCAAATAGCTCACCTGTTTTTCCCTTCGAGTTTCTCTAGTTTCCGAGCAACTTTATACGAGCCTTTTAGTTTTTCCTTTTCCTCTTCTGTCAAGTCGAGGTACCTAAAAAGTACAAAGTTTTCAGCACATTGTCATCCGATCAGTAGTGAATGGGATTGTATATTAAATGTGGAATATTGGCTATATTGACAATAAACCATGATGGATGATGGTTGGTTAATGCTGACAATAAAATACTTCAATCAGTTAGGGCTTCATAACGTTATCAGCGTGTTTATTCATCATCAATTGAAATTTCCACGGAACTAATGCCAAGCTCATTCAGCGGAAACTGTTCTGTAACAAAATATAGAAGCAGGCAGGAGTCAATGATTAAACTGAAGATGTTTTTCACCTGAGCAACCGAATTTCCCTATTGCTGAGCACAATATTACGCCCAGTGTGGTTGGAAGTGGCCAATTTCGACCGAAGATCTGACAGCTCACTTTCGACTTTACGTTGTTTCTTGTGCTGCTTCACTTCGCTCGGTGTGATATGCAAAAGAACTTGCTCATCGCACAGCTCCCACAGAAGCGGCTCCAAATCAGATCTCAGCTCCCTAGAGAATAAATCTGAATTAATGTAGGAATATACTAGACATAGTTGACCTACGTTTGACAAATATAGAATTGTCTCAACCCAATGATATAAAAAGCCAGGGGTGAGTCTTACTTTTGCATAGCGTTGTAAACTTGGGGTACTAAGGAAAGAACATCAGCAGCAGCATAAAGCAGCATGTCACGAGTGAGAGGCCGCCGTGCCCAATATCTCTGATCACGACGATACAAAGCTTTCAGGGTCTCTTTCTGCGGATTGATTGGCGCACCGTAGAGTTCACAAAGAGCGTTCAGGCTGACGTTTTTTACTTTGTAGACAGGCTTGCCCGTCAACTGTAATTGGACTACAGCATGCGCAGCCTGGAACAGTGAACACAAGACTCCCTCTAGTAAAATAGAATCAAGAATAAATTCAAGGTACACATATTAAATTTGATATTTTGCACCACAGATCCCATTTTCATAAAAGGTGTCAACTGTAGACGCCTAATCAAAATTGGACCATTTTCATAATGTTTTCAAAAAAAAAAAAAAATCAAACGTCCCAAACAATGAGTTTTTGAACTGATAATAATTCAACTCTAGTCCGAAAATGCCAATAGCAAATTATACTGAACATATTATTTCACAAACTGAGAGGCTTTATAATGAACTAATTATTTCTAACTATACAATCGTTCGATAAAATAATTTAAGTAAATAAAAAATAAAACTAGGTACTAGAAAATGTGGCACCAAAAATACAAGTACCTGTGTGTCAAAAACGTTTCGGAGAGTGATGTTGAACTGATTGTACAGGTTGACACTGTCGTTTCTGCAGTCATGAATCACCTGAAAAACGAAGTTACGAACGAAAAAAGGAGTTATACCGTTGATAACAATGTGGCAGGTTTAACAACTCTCTACCCCAATGAGAATTGAGGTAAGCTCATAAAAATTGACGGATCAAACAGATTGATGGGTTCAGGTAAGTACAAGGGCTTCCTCAGCTTCAAAAAAGGACTGAAAGACTCAAATAGTAGCGGTCACTTAAGGGACCCACAATGAGAAACTCAAAAAATATGTACTGACACAATTCAGGAAAACCAACCTTTCATAAATTGAGTCAGAAGTTATTTAAAAAACTCAACAACTTGTTCCTCACCTTGACCACGTGTTCTGACTCCAGAAGTTTTTTCAAACCTCCGTCAACGATCAGATTGGGGCAGGTGATCAAGTCGAAAATGTACGCCTGTCCGTTGGATCGGCCGATTTGAAAAAGTGTCAAATTCCCCTTAACTCCCAGGTTGATACCTTCACAATCGAATGCCACAGCTTCTCCACAGGCTATGATATCTTCAATCAAATTGGAACATTCTTTCACGTTGGCGACGACTTTTGTACACTGCAACACTCGCGATTTCCAATGTTCACCGTTGACTGACATAGCAGCTAAGGATCTGTCCTTTTCTGTATTCTCTGCCAGCGTTTTCATAACTAATGAGTTGACTCGTTGTTTGAGTGACATCTTCTGCAGATTGTTCGTGGTTTGCGAGGGCGTCTCCCGGGGAGATATGGGCTTGTCGACGTCGTGGTTATTGTTAATAGAATCGTTATTGTCTTCGCTCCGTTTGTTCTCGATGTATCCATTACATTCTACGGATTTGTTCGACGTTGGCACAACAATTGTAACCAGGTTCGACTGGACGTTGAATAAATTCGAATGCATTTTCAGAAATGTCGACAAGTCTTGCGGCGTTTTGAAAATAGGCGACCACACCTCTTCGGGAAAGAATGTCTCTACGTGGTGAAACAATTGTTCGACAATCAGAGGCCCTTTCATTTCGATGCATTGTTTGAAAAAGTTGACCAGCCTATTTGTGGCCGCCGAATCCACTTCGACGGTTTCCAATTCGTGGAACGGGACCGGTTCACGTCCTTCGTACTCTTTCAACATCACCGTCTCCTCGGTGACGATGAAATCGTCCGGATAGCGGCACAAGAAATCGCGGAATTCGCGGATGTGCTGGCCCGAAATGTGTCTCACTTCGGGCGACGCCTGCGACCTGTGACCCAACAGACTTTTGATCGGCACGTCGGTCCCTTCGCCGTATTGTCGTAATTTATTCGTAAAATATTCGACGGCCTCTTTAGCGTAATCTCTTTTGCTCCCTTGACTCGATGCGCTACTGTCTTCGTTCGTCGCCGAAAAAGAATTGATAAATACGAAATCACCGTCGACGGTGAAAAGCGATGGGTACTGAGCTAAGAATTTTTTCAGTCCGGATTGTGACCCGCCAGCTATTTGTCTCATTTCTTTAGTAAATCCCTTAGCCCCGAACTGACAGCTGAGATCGTGCAATGTTCGAGGTCCGCCTTTGTCCATAAGTTTCTCGAAGAAGAACAACAGAGTCATGTTGCGAACAAACTCGTATTCAGTGCTATCCATGTTCTATTTTTATAATAGAAAAAACGGACAAATATGAAACGAGCCGAATATTTCGTCTTATTATAATTTTTTTTCAGGCGTTTATTCGGTAGTGAAGCCTTCGAACTGTTGAAGCTTGATCAGGACATTCCGATTATGGTTACCTGCATTCTTTCGTATGTGATGTGACGTCAACAAATCACAGTTAGGCGATCGGTTGGCGTGAGAAGATTTTTTGACGGGGCGCAAGTCATTTGAAGAAGGTGAAACCCGCAAGCGTAGATTGTCAATTGGCGGATTCGGAAGTTAATCCACCATGAAAAATTTAACCACAACGTACCATCCACATGTATCCCCCCGCGATAGCACTGACAGAGGTGTCACGAACTTCAAAGGAATTGGAATCCCCTCGCCGATCCTAGCCCACTTCCATTCCACTTCCCGTTTTCATATGACGGAAACCATAGAGTTGTACCTGAGCAAGTGGCGGCTGATTAGGTTTTAGTTCTTCTCCTCACCGCAGCAATACTCGTCAACAACGTACCCCGAAGCACTTCTTAAAAATGGAATCATTAGATTTGATGTCAACCGGCTGTATAGATTTGATAGTGCGGAGAAAAACTGTTGTAAAGTAATCGAAATCGAGTTTTCTGTTTGCGTTTTTCAAAAGTTGAATATTTTCACACAAATTACTCACTTTTTACAAGAGATACTGCGCACTCTATGATCAAATAAGTTATTAGGTATCCTTCGGTCTTATCACCAGTCGAGCCAACAAATACGTAAATCACATTTGATTTTTTTCGCAATACGGAAATTACACTATGAACATAATTTGGGTTTGTCTATTATGAATTTACCTATTTCTTTCTATTGAACGATATGATAATATTATCGTCGTACAAAAATGTCAATAAATCCTATAATATCAGAGCTATTATATAAGATGGCCTTCATAATTCATAAAATAGTGTGAGTTTGATGAAAATTCGCACATAGAAATAATCCTGCACATGCATGCAACGTCTGTACAACGGAGGCACGAGGATTTCCAATGTACAGAAATCGACGGAGACCGTACGGTATTTTATCGCAGCCTTATCGCGATATCGCCGCTCTCACTCCCTTATCAAATTGTGCATGTGTGTTCTGTATGGTGTCCCACGTTGCAATATGTGGCTCGCGTTATAATTTAGACTAGGGATGGGCATCGGACATCAATTAATCGATTAGTGTCTAATCGATTATATTTTTTCTTAGTAATCGATTAATCGATTATATTGTTTTCTTAGTAATCGATTAATCGATTAATCGGCAACTTGCTTGGAAGCAGCAAAAAATTTAACTTTATTTATGGTAAAACCATCATTATCTTATCAATTACTTACCATTCTTTTCTAACTAATCAATACCCCATGGTTTGACAATTTTAAGAAGGAAAAATGAGTAGACGTAGGTAATATGAGAAACAACAAATTCCAAACAAGTGAGAAAATTATTTTTAATTTACAAGAACAATCGTAATTCCAAAGAAAAAAAAATTCTATCCTTCGTGTAATTCTTTAGGATGGAAAAATAATTATATCAGAACTAAAATAGTTCTTCTATTTGTCTTTCTTAAATTTTATAAATAAGACATAACTGAATCTGACGTTTAGGTAATATACGTAATTATTTAATAATCCAATATTTCTCGTCGGCGTCCTTGAGAAATAGGAGCTTATTTGCGAGGTCAGGAGCCAGCCGGCTCCTCTGCTCCCTCAAAATTTGGCCAGCTTGTGAAAAAAGCCTTTCTGACGGAACAGAAGTCGCGACAGCTGGCACGTACTTAAAAGCAATGATCCCAACTTTCTTGCCCTCAACAGACGATGCAGACATCAGTACCTACAGCGTGATATACTCTTGCTACCTACCTACGTCATAATCGATTACAGTCTAGGATTTCGTTTTTTCTACTTTCGAATTTTTAGATATCCACTATGAAAAAAAAAAGAAATTAAATTAGAAAATTTTCGGTGGCGAAGAGTTTATTAATCGGTAGAAATTAATCGATTACCCAATTAATCGAGCCATACAAACATCGATTAAAAATTAATCGATTTTTCACCCTAATAATCGATTAATTCGATTAATCGATTAATCGATGCCCATCCCTAATTTAGACTCGAATAATTCTTGAAAGAATCTAATCGGTTGGATGTCATTGATAAAATCGTTCAGTATTATTCATCCGGGAAGTGGTCGACATCCTGAAAAATTATGAACTGATCTCATTCCGAATTGTGCGTTCGTTTTTTCTTAGGACTTGTCGGTCGTGTTGCTATTTTTATTCCACGCATCTGCTCTTGCAAATATTGCGTTATTGCGGTTCGCTGTCGTATCCGCGCTTAGTGCACGAGCCAGCTATGGTTTCTCCTAAGGATTCACCTACTGAAGAAATTGCCAGGTTCACGAGTCTTGGTCTTTCAGAACAAAAGGCCAAGGAGACGCTGAAGAATGTCGCTCTCACTAAATTTTTAAACGCTGTCATCGACGAGGTCATCTCGCTCGGTAAGAAACCTTCCGAATTCGGTACATTACTTTACTATTTCGCTTCTAAATTAAAACCTCAAATCGCCAATAGGATACCTCAAGTCGTCAAGTATTTAGTTGACAATAAATTGGATAACGCGGTTCGTCTGGATGCTGCCATTGAATTCCTTCTCGCTCATGCCCACGATGACTTTGATGCGGCTAGTTTCGAAAAACATTGCGGAGTTGGCGTCGTCGTTACGCCCGAAGACGTCGAACTTGCGGTGGAAGCTGCCATGTCCAAACACAAAGATGAAGTGCTCAAACTTCGTTACAAATTCAACGTTGGCATCATTCTTCAGGAAGTGAAGAAAACCTTAAGATGGGCGGACTTTCGAGACGTTAAAAACGAAATCGATGTACAAATTTTGGATCTACTCGGTCCCAAAACAGAGGCCGATTGTTTAGTAACGAGCAAGAAAGGTAAAGATTCTACCGCCACGTCGGCTAAAAATAAGCAAATCCCCTCGACATCGGACAAGGCATCAACAGATGAAAATGTTTGTCTGACGGTGTCTGATATGATTTCAAAATTGCAACTTCACAAACCCGGAGAGAACTTTACGTCTGACGGTTATGTAGTAACTCCGAATACGAAAAAACTGATCGAAGAACATTTAAAGATAACCGGTGGGAAAGTTGTCACCCGTTTTCCTCCGGAGCCTAACGGGATTCTTCACATTGGGCATGCCAAAGCTATTAATATCAATTTTGGCTATGCGGCGTATCATGGGGGTGTCTGTTACTTGAGATATGATGACACAAACCCAGAAAAAGAGGACATGAAGTTTTTTGTCGGTATCCATGACATGGTGACCTGGTTGGGTAACAAACCCTACAAAATAACACATTCTTCCGATTACTTTGATCAGTTGTACGAGTATGCAGTGAAATTGATCAGTAAGGGGCTGGCCTACGTTTGCCATCAGAAGCCTGAGGATATTCAGGGATTCAACCCTCCACCGTCACCTTGGAGAGATCGTTCAGTTGAGGAAAATCTCAAATTGTTTGATGGAATGAGAAAAGGGAAGTTTGACGAGGGAGAGGCAACATTGAGGATGAAATTAACTTTGGAAGAGGGTAAACAGGATCCAGTCGCATACAGAATCAAGTATACACCACATCCGAGAACTCGAGATAAGTGGTGTATTTATCCAACCTACGATTACACTCACTGCCTATGCGATTCTATTGAAAACATTACCCATTCTCTCTGTACCAAAGAGTTCCAATCAAGAAGGTCGTCGTACTACTGGCTTTGCAATGCTCTCGACATTTACTGTCCCGTACAATGGGAATACGGTCGCCTCAACGTCAACTACGCTGTTGTATCTAAGAGGAAAATCGCTAAGCTAATTGAAATGAAAATTGTCAGCGACTGGGACGATCCAAGGCTGTTCACGTTGACTGCACTACGCCGCAGAGGTTTTCCGCCTGAGGCAATTAATAGATTTTGTGCCCAAGTTGGTGTCACAGGTGCCCAGTCTGTTGTCGACCCTGGAATGTTGGAGGCGTCAGTTCGAGACGTTTTGAACGTATCCTCTCCTCGGACGATGGTCGTAATCGAGCCGGTGGTAGTAGAAATTCAGCCTCCTATTGCTGAGATTGATATAGAAGTTGCCGACTTTCCCAATGATCCCAATAGAGGCAAACATTCTATTCGTCTTACATCAACTTTATACATAGACAGTGATGATTTCAAAGAGTCAGCTGACAAAAGTTTTAAACGCCTTACTAAAACTCAACCTGTCGGTCTGCGGTACACGCCATACGCCATCAAAGTAAAGGAAGTTGTTTCTTCTGCAGTTAATGGGGCTCCGATGAAGATTATTGTTGAAGCAATCACACTCTCTCCTGACACTAAGCCCAAAGGTTTCATCCACTGGGTATCCGACCCGGAACCGATTACAGTCCGTTTATATAAGAATCTCTTCATTCATAAAAATCCTGAAGATGCAAACGAAGTGCCTGGTGGATTCTTGACAGACGTTGCTCCTGATACGTTGACTGAGAAGCAAGCTCTGGCTGGCAAACAGCTTCGATCTTCCATCGACCAGGGAGTCCGAACTTACCAGTTTGAAAGGCTTGGATATTTCACCGTAGATCCGGATACAACTCGGGAGAAAATAGTTTTCAACAGAACTGTCACTTTGAAAGAAGATTCAGGCAAATGAACTGCTTAAAGGTTTTATGTCATGTGAGTTAGATTTCAAGTTTATGTTTTCGTATTTTAAACCAATGGCCTTTTTTGCAGTAAAGATTGATATTTTCTCAAATGAATCGAGTTATCTGTTAATTTTGATCCCATCGAGTAAACCAGAGTTGATTCACATTAAATGTTCGTATTTTGAATGGTAAAAAGTATCTTCAGTTCACAGCGTAATATTCATTTTTGCTAAGGCTTTGCTTTTTTTTTTTTTTGATAAGGATTTGGAGGGAACATGCTTGTAAAAATATTCGATTACTTGGCTTGAAGTTCGTTTTTAGGCCTTCGAATGTGACATTACGGTGGTTGATGGTGAGTAAGTTCAATTGTAAATAAAAATCATCTGTTCATACTGAAGTGGTAAGATGGTCAGCCTTCATCCTGTAGTACCGGGAACGACGTGACGCAACTCCGTTCTCCTGCCCGAACTTTTCAACAATGTTCAAAGAAATTTATTCACTAGGTATCTACTGATATGGTATTATTTTTGAAGCCTCAAGTGAGACGTTCTCCATTTTTATTGTGTTGACATTTTCACCCGTGCGTATTCTCAGTTCAACTCACCATTTTAGTGATTTTTTAAGCATTTTATTTTCAGTAGGTAATAATAATAATAATTTTCTCGTACTCCTGATTGATTTTATTTATCCTCAACTAAGAAATTACATGGAGATATTTCTTATCCAAGCACCCGAGATGAGTCGGGATATCCATTATCTTTTATCATTTTTCAACACCAATGCTGAAACTATTTTAGTCTGGAATTTCCTAAATTTATTCTGTGCAGTCTTCGAGATCTACCGAGTCGTTATCTTTTTTGGACGAACTCTTGAGAGTACATGCCCTTAATATCATTATGTGAATTCATAAGTGGTTGGGTATCTGGCGTGGTGGGTATAATTACTGGCCATCCCTTGGACACTTTGAAAGTGCGTCAACAAACATCCAGTGATAAATCCCTATCTGGTAATCTGAAAAGTACATATACCAATGAAGGTATTCGCGGCTTCTACAGGGGCTTGGGGTTTCCGTCACTATCGGCTGGCGTTTTGAACGCGCTATTTTTTGGTGTTTATGGAAATTCACTCCGACGAATGAGCAATGGAAGCGACCGGACGTTGTGCTGTGAAGAGGCGAATCTTGGAGAAGAGATATTGACTCCTACTTCCTGGCATGCTAGAGTAGCATTGGCTGGCTTTCTGGGAGGGATAACTTCTGTTTTCGTCGGCTGTCCCGTGGATTGTATTAAAACGAAACTCCAAGGGAACCGAAAAGAATACCTCAGTCCTTGGGCTGTTTCAAAATCGATTGTTAAACAGCGAGGAATCAAAGGCCTCTATTGCGGATTTTTGCCAATGATCTGTCGTGATGGACCAGGTTTGTGAAATCTTGTGAAAAAATTGTGACTAGGGTTTCCTTACTTGTGAAGCTAGGTACTGCAATATCATCCATCTAGAAAAACGTTATACTCTTCTTAAGTTATACCTTCCAGTTTTCTCATTATTTGTTAACTCCAGACAATACATGCTCAAATTTCCTTTGAGACTTCTGAAAAAAAAACCTGAAAATGAAATGCTTGTACATATTAAAAAGAAGCCAGATTGGCAACTCGTTTTCTATGTTTTCCTATTTAAGCCAATCACTTTTGTTGATTTACTCAACTTTGAGGGTTTAACTGGTCCATTTGCTCACTCTGATCTCATTCTTGGTGTGAAAGGTAAAAACTGATGTGTCGCTCTTTATAATATTTTACAGCAATGTTTGTTCAAGCATCAAGTTTATTCAAATTTGTTCGACTGCAGGGTTCGCCATGTACATAGCGACTTACGAACATGTCCTCTGCACATTAGAGGGAAAACTTCAAATTGGTGGCCAACATCGGTTGTTTTCTGAAATCGTCAGCGGTGGAGTTGCAGGTTCGGCATCGTGGATAGTTGCTATGCCATTCGACGTTGTCAAGTCTCGGTTACAAGCGGACAATCCTTTTCAGCCCAAGTATGCTGGAATGATCGACTGCTTTCAGCAAAGTTACCGGTCTGGAGGAGTCCCAATTTTTTTGAATGGAATTGGAACAGCAGTTATCAGGTCGTTTCCAGTGAATGCTGTAACTTTCGTGGTCTATCAATCCTGCATGAACAAATGCCACAGTTTTCAACTGCAGAAATAAATTTGATGGACCAAATGATTTTTTTTACTTCCATGTTTACGTAGTAAACGGAAGTATTGTGATCGTCCGAAAAATCAGATTCGGAACGGAGGTGAATTGCGGTAAAAATGATTCCATTCCACAAAACTCGTTATGTATAGATTGAATCACACACTGTACTTCCGCTTTACGCGGTTTTTGAGTATTTAGATTTTTACAGGCCGTGAAAAAATCAATATCTTTGACGCAGGAGATTCATAGAAATTATCCCATTCTACAAAACTTTGCTCACATGCTGCACTACAAAAATTACATAAATCGTCATAATCTCCGTTAAAAATGAATGAAACGATGAAATTTTAAGGGGATGTTTTCCCAGTAATTCTGCAAATTTAGCCGTTTCCCGATTTTGGATAACACACAGTACTTCCGAGATATAAGCGTTCATACTTTTTATATTTTGATTTTTACAGGCTAGAATGTTTGTTATGGCAAGTAGATGCGGCTTGATTTTTTGGATATTGGGTCACACAAAAAAAGTGTACTTAAGTATTCTACATTCTACAAAACTTTGCTCACATGCTGCACTTCCGCATTATTAACCTAATTGGCAAGTTTTTCTTTTTTTGGGTTCTCCTAGCTAGTTTTTTAATAACAGTTGTAGAGTTAATAAAGTTGCACCCTTACTAGAAGCTTTCTTGATTTTATAATTGGTTATTCCAGTCACCGACTCAAACATGGAAGTACTGTGTGATCTATGCACACCACTGGTTTAGTTCGTTACGGTTTGAGTTTATTTTTTCCTCGGTCTCAGAAAATGGACGGTTCGTAGCAATGCATGAAAAAAAGATAAGTCTCAAGTAACTCACCATTTTGGAAATTTTTGAATCGCTAATTTTATCATAGCAATTAGTTGAAGTTTTTCTTGGGTTTGTTCTAGTTCTGTCAGGGGAAATGGTGAAATTGAAACAAACGTATTGATTCGGACGTACCTGAAGTAGGTAGGTGTTTATTGTAAATTATACAATATGAAAACATAACGTTTCATGAACTGAATAAATATTTAAATATGAAAAACATTTTTAAATAACCCTTAAATAAATAAGTCCTCGAGGATCGAGGGAAAAGCAATTACTATGGCACTTGCCTAGGTTTATTGCTCATAGATGAATAATTTAAGAGTATAACTTTGAACCCCATTATTTTTGGCAATCAGCAAACAAAGGCACGACAGGTGCGCGCGCGTATCACAACTTAACGAATAAACGTTTCCCGTATAATAAATAATATTATCATTTTAAGAACTAGAGCACGGGTGGGAGGAATACATTTGACTTTGCCCTTGTAAAATTGTTTTAACACTACCTACAGTAAATTCAATTAGATTTCAGTTTGATGGTTATGGTTCTCAGATTCAGTTCTGAAAGATGAGTGGCTTATAATAACCAGAGGACCCCGGCTTAGTATTCTGATTATTGTTTGGTCGTGTAGTATCCTCGGCCCAGGTGTCGCGCGTTTGGCATTTGGTTCCACGAGTCATCTTGGAAATATCACCCATTACCACGTGATAGTTAGTTTCATTCACGTTCACCTGGAAAATAATATTATACTTAGATATGCACAAACAATTTTTAGATAACGTTAGGTAGGTACAATAATCTTTGAAGGATATTGGTTCATCTATTGCTTACCTCCCCTACTATGTAATTCTGCAGTTTAGACGTCAACACCCAGATCTTTCCAGCTCTTGCTTTGATTCCAGAAGCAAACTGCAGCGTCTTTTTATCCTGCAATCAAAAGCAAACGGCTCTTTACTCTGAACTGCTATCAGGTCATTTTTTCGAATGACTACTTTTTTAATAGTTTGTCAAGTTGACTGAGAGAATGTGAGGGAGATTATTCAGCTCTCGAGAACGAATGCTGCTCTGTGGCTATGCACTGCATTCGTTTTTAAACTCAGTGGCTATTTCTGAACCATTCTAAGGGTTGCTGCTGGTTCAATTGAAGTGCCACAAGAACCTAAGGAGTCAGATTACTAGCTCGTACCCAGTATTTTACTGTAAAGCGTTCAGATTTTTTAGAAGGAATAATTTTACGTCTAGGTAGAATAACCAAGTAGAGTGAACCATGCCTGTCTTGAGCTATACTTACCTATAAAAATGCTATAAAATTGCTACCAGCAGCTACCCTTGAACGGGGCAAAAGTACTTTCGGAGTTTCAATTAGGAAAAAATATACTCTAATTTATTCAAATACCTTTTAAAGATCTACTGATTTATTAAGACCATCATATTATATGTTTAGGAGTACATGAGATGCCATCATACACACTAATGAGGAAAGGGTAATATAAACTGGTTACTTCGATGTACAGATTCTATAGGTAATTGAAAGTCTTAAATTACGTTTGAGTATAAAAGTAGAAAAAATAAATTAGGAGTTACAATTCTAAGTAAAGGCACAAAAAGTTTTTCCAAGCATTTCTACAGCACTTGAGCCCCTTTTTAAATGCTCAATACGCTTTTGTTTCCATACCTATTTAATTGCAGCAAGACACCTTAATTCATTATGGGATCATGTTGAAGGATTCTCGAATGATACCTCAGGCCTGTCTTACCGGAAGCCACTTGAGGAGATTACTGAGTCGCGCGACTACGCAGTCGCTCTCGTCCTCAGCTCCTTATGGGAGGGAAAGTTTGACAATGGTTTGGATGATAAGCTAGGAGGCTCGCGAGGTTTTAGAAAAAATGAACAGTAAAGTCTTAATATAAGCAGATAAGAGTCCTAGAGTTAACGCTAACGAACCTGTATTGTAAATTGAGCGTATTGCAATCTTAATATATGCAACTTGGCGATTATTTAAGGGAACCAATGCTGAAGGATTAGTATTTGAGAAATCATAATTAGGAACGACTGGTAACTTTTCAGACGTGGTAACAGCACGAAAAATTGGCAGTAAGTATCTTCAAGGATAGCCAACTTGGTAAACTCAGCATTGGAATTACGCCAGTCCTCATCGTTTGAATTTCGGGACCAGATTTTGCACCAACAATGTGCAAAACCGAAAGCTACCTTTCTTTGACGTTCCCTACCAAGCTTCGAACATCCATTGATGATCCAACATTTTACTACAATCATCTTCTCAGAGGGAATGTACGGTAACAATTTTTTCACTAAGTATTGCTATTATAGTATAGACAATATTATATTAGGTACCCAATAATTTCATTTCAATGTCGGTTTCTTACAACGGCAAGTTCATTAAAATGAAATAAATAACCCATCAGGTAATATCCATGATTACATTTTTCAAACGTATTCTTTATCACTTTGGCACAATAGTAGATTTTGATGTTCATCCAGTCACAGCAGAATAAAATAGACACAGAGTATGTAAAGAAAGTCAAGCTAATACTTCCTGGTGATCCGTTCCAAATTACAATACAAACAGAATCATTGCATTCTTAATTGAGCACATTTGATACTATATAATAATGTTGATCTTTGAAAACAATAATAGCGATATCACCGTCGACAAAACGCGAAATAAACCTGATAGGAGTTTTTTGGTTTTCACTATTGTAAATTTACACATTAGACCACCCCACCTTCGGCCTATGGTGCAGAAATTTATGGTCTAGTAATGAAAGTGAGTTACTTAATAACCCTATTTGAATTATTTATCAATGGGAGTATTGTGGTACCTACCTGTATATTTTATTTAATTTCTAGTTAGATAGAATTCTATATCAAATTAACATTTCCAAAGTGACCATAAGTGAATCCACTTGAAGCCAGCAATTCCAATAACTATGATCATGCTAGAAGACCTGACTAAAAGTAATGAGGTGCTTAATTGGGATTGGCATTTCAGGAAATTAGATACGAAATTGGCTCTGATATGATTTGATCTTGGAATATAATACCTATATTAAGGGATTGCTTACAATATATTTAATTTGACTACTGACTATTTGGTTGATTTATCGAGCTAAAATCCACATTTAGAAGAACAATTAAAACATTTAAAAACCGATTGGGGCATGAAGTCAAGTCTGACTAATCAATAAAAGTACGTTGACGTTTTTGAGGAACAAAATATGGCGATTTGGCGAGAAAAACGTACTTGTCGAGTCAACCTCAGGCCCAGCAGTATAGGGACAACGAGCAGAAACACTCGTCCCTTTTTTTTATACAAATATGCACGACAATATCAAATATGTATAGAAGAGGCGAGATGGTTGGCTGAGGTCACTTTTTGTAAAACACAACTTTGTTAAATGGATTCCAATACGTTTTTTGAAACGGGAAAAAAGTTTGCGTTTGCGGTTGATGAAAAACGTAGCTGTCCGACGGATAATGACAGGACGTGCCGTGGGTGAGAAGTGCAATGGAACCTGCAACTATTCGATAATTGGTTTCACGTCTCTGTACACGGTCTGCAATGTAGTTCTGGAAACGGGAAGAGAGGCCGTATAAGAACCCGTTGCGCAGTTTTACTCCGCCGACAAACTGCAGCCGCGCATCGTCCTATAATGAGACCATGAATTATTTTTAAAGTTGAAGAGGCATCCGCAGCAAAAGTGTACATTATAGAATCAGCTTGAAGATTTTAATAAAAAAGATGCAGTTCGAGCGAGAGAAAGAAATGAGATATTATACTCAAGATCATCGTATTTTCATCTCAGGCATGAAAATGAGCACAAGCAACATAAATATGAAACAATAACGGCTTATGGCTGGTTTGGACGGCTTGATAACACTTCTATTGGCATAATGTCATAATGTCACACAAAGAGATGATCAGCAGATGGTACTACAGTGAGCAGTTGCTGAAGCGAACGACATAAATCATGTTCAATCCCAGAGTTTCCCATCTATCCTGGACTTCTTGAACAAACACTACAAAATAATGTGGTGGAGGCGACATTAAATTTTTGCAGGCATTGAGATGTGAACTATTTTTACGGTTTCGTTGAACTCCCTAAGATTGCCCAGGTACCTCATGACAAAAAGGTAAATCAAAATAAAATAAATAAAAATGCGCTTGATATAAAATTGGTGGTATAATATGTAAAAATTTTGTTCAAGTTCAAAAGATTAGGAGCACTAGAGACCAGCCAATGTTAATGGAGTATCATAGGTTTCTATTATCCTCCAAATGGCTGTATCTTAGGAGAAGAATGGTTATAAAATAGAAATCTGAGTAATCCTTCTTGAAAACGTTTCATTCCTGTTAGTATAGAGAAAAGGTTTGAGCATAGAATATGGCTAAATCAGAGATACCTTCCTGAGCCCAGTGAATATTTTTGGAAAGATATTGATACGAGTTGTAAGAATGAGTTCAGAATTTTGTTCAGAGAGTCCGGCTGGATTTTGAAGGATGACGCTTTTCTGCCAAATTAAAGGAATGGTAGCATGTTTCTTTACTTGGTAAGATGATGCTTGCACTCTTGAGCCACCGTGCTAATAAACACTCCGTTTCCTAGGATTACTATTGAGAGCAATTGAAATTTTTTCCATTCAAAACATACAAGTATCTTTTTCTAAATCCCGATTTAAATTCGTGATCAACTACTGAATCTATGCTTTCCATTTCCTTGGTTTGACAGCAGAAGCATAACATACAAGAGAGTTGAACTTGAAAACCAACGCAGTATTATAATTATGATACAGCAAGAAGAAGATTAATAAATGGGAATCAGCATAGTTTTGAGGCTACTCTTCAAGCTTTCGTTCATAACAATAAATTATGGATAGCATCATTAAAGGAATGTCTGCGTGGTAAATCACTTGAATTATAAAATCGATATGCGCAATGAGAAATATATTTTCAACCAATCTTCTGGAGAGCTTGCTTAGCAGAAAACAGCTTTATTATTATTATTATTTTTTTATTTTTTTTTGGAGTAGGGATACGAATTTCAATTCTTCAGCCAATATGACTGGGAATTTCAAACCAGTATCTAAAGAATGCAGAGAAAAACAGAATAATAAATAATATATTCTACTTACAGTCATGACTAAGCAATTTCTTGTTTGAAAACCAAACCACCGAGTGTTAATGACGATGTGATGATGAGAGCCCACTAATACCGAACAATCATGCGCCGCAAAAGCCCTTCACCTCAAATCAGATATTACTAGTAGGTATACTGCTCATACTATTTATGAATAAATTATTTTAGTGACTCACCTTTATTACAAGAGATCTCACATTCTTCATCTTCGGAGTTGATTGATTTGTGTCCTTTAACAATGCCCTGACCAATCACCAACAACTTTCGCACGCCGTTTTAGAATTTCAGGAATATGTACATTGTTGTGATGGTATCTACTTCGCTGTAGCCAAACTCCGTGTATATAACGCTTTTACGGAATATCGATAAACGGTGAATCACCAATAACTTTATTCTTCACCATACAACAAACATGCAAGCTAGAGCTTAAATTTTGTTCTCGGATAAGGTGTTTTGATGTAAGCATAATATATAGTCAGCAGCTACTTACATGTTAAATAACTACAGTAAAGCAGCTTGAATTATATTGGTCAGTTATTAAAAAGCAGCTAATAAACATCATACCTACGAATCATTATCAATTTTACCGAATTTCCCCACATTCTTTGTTTCTGGTTGATTCAAGATCATCGAACGAAGCTTTGGAATGAGCTCCATGGTCCAATTTGTGCGAAGCAAGCATCCATGCCGGTTGACAGAGCATTATCGTAAAAAAAAAGGCTAATTTAACCCAATATTGACTAAGTATCAAGTGTTAAAATATTATTGATCCGAAATGAATTTTTAGATATTTCTAATTATTGGATGGGTTGTTTTTCACACAGGAGCATTTCATTTTATAAATTAAGCTCGACCAAAATTGCTCGTTAAGAAGCTAGTAAGTGTTGAATTTATTGATGGCTTTGATTGATCCATTGCAACGAGTGCAAACACCAATCGTTGGTGCCTTGAACTTAAGTTCATATTGTACGTCATAAAAATACCTTTGCAACTCTGATGATGTTGTCGTTGGTATAGGATAACCTGGAGTTCCAGCAAGCTAGAGAGTTTTCGGTTACAAGTCCGAAAAACAGAACACCTGAGGGCGTCATGGCCTGAGCAGCTGCTTGCGATGGTCTTGTTCCTTCAAGAAGCCTGAACTCCATTTTTGGATCACCTATAGCATAATATTTGGCATGATTATTAAAAAAAGAATAGCTGTTCATTACGAACATGGTCACCTAGAACATTTTTATGCAAACATATAAAGTCTTTCAATAAAGTCCTCTCTTTCTTGTGGCAATTAAGGTTTTGACCGTTAATAAAATGTTAACAAAAAAAAATTAACAAAATGTTTAGACCGTTTTTTCAAAAATGAGCGACTTGAAGTTAATGCTCGGAAATTGCCTACACGAAATCTTTGCTTCTAACTGCTCTTCCAGAATAACGTACAGAGGCTTAGTTAATATCCATTAGTTTGTGTCACTCACCACTGGTAAGAAGAGTTTCATTACGGAGGACACTCGTAGGTACCCAGTTCTCCTTGTGTGAAGCAAAACTGTGGAAGTAGAGTTTTCTGTCCCCTACGTGGTTGACTGGACCTGAAATGAAGGTAATAAGAAATCATTACCAGCGATTCCAAAACCGTTTATCCTTTCCGCTTTCCCTGCAGTATCTTCTTCACTAAATCACTGCATCGGTTTAGATATGTTCTGCAATTGCCTCAAGAGCTTTGATTCAAACTTTTCCCCACTCCGAGAACTTATATATTGAGGTACTTATTGCCTCTGCCGAAGGACATTCAATGAACAATACGTCTCTAGACGATTCAAAATAATAGTGAACAATACGATAAAATTATGTGCTGGAATAATATAAATTTAAAGTAGATATTAAAAAAACTTCTTTTTTTAAATTTCTCGAAAATTTGAAAATTCAGGAAATATGGAAAAAAACACTTGAAAGAAAGGATTTTTTTCTGATGAAATTAACCTTACGCAATTTCAGTTTATGCAACGACCTCCGGAAACTTAACTATGTTGTGCTATCAATTACCGACGAGAAAGCTGTATTTCTGTACTTCTTGGATAGTTGTCTCTTTCCACGATTCTCGGTAGTTCTTTCTGCTGACCTAGACGGTATTACCTACTAGGTATAGTTCTACAATTCATCAAGCTGGTGAGGTCGATCAGATTTTTCGAATTTTGTTGGTGACGCGGTTTATTACCAAAACGGGAAAGTTTATTATTCAGGAGAAAATATAATCGCCTACCTTTTTCCATACGTGGCTTATTTAAATTACGACTATTAGTTCAAGTTGTATAATATGTAGAATGTTCAAAGCTTGAAAGAAAGAGGTGAAATCGTAGAAGTTCTTAATAAAGAATGAATTTATAGGAACTTTGAGACAAGTAATCAGATTCATAATTATGCCATCGAAAATGTCCATATTTTTTCTCTTTTACAGAAATGGGCCACTAATGTCAAAGAGTTAATCACATTTTGATGTAGTTGGGATGCTCGTAATGCGGCAAATGGGAATAGCGATCAGGAGTCAGTCATAATTTTTTTGAGAGGGACTCGGCTCGAATATGCTCGACTCATCGTCAAGATGGGTAGGTACTTCAATTTCGTTGAAGAATGGCTGACAGTATTACGAAAAAGAAGACCCGCTTCTCGAAACGTGATACATAGAAAATAAGCTACCGTTTCTCTCGTCTTCATCATAAGCAGGGATTAATGAAATAACCGAAGAGTATTTACCGAGAAGAGTGTACGCTAGCTTTTTTGGTTTATTATTCAATAATAAACCATTGTAATCGCCCAAGAAAAAAAAAATTATAACCCCCCCTCAAAATTTGATGTTTTACGTTTCAAGGCATGTAGAATCCGAATATCCAATAAAAAAAATTCTGTCTGTCCGCCGTACGCCGTACGCCGTACGCCGTTAGCAGTTTTCCGGCCAAACTGTAAGAGCTAAAAATTTGAAATTTTCACCAAAAATCAATCTCGGTCCTACGAGGGCCTAATTCTTGAACCAACTTGCTAGCTCCATTTTAACGGTATTTTTGGGGGGTTTTGAGGGGGAGAAAATTCATATTTTCCAAGGTTTTTCAAAAAAATGTGTACGTGGTATCAAATCATATAGATTTTTGGACGCTGAATCGAATGAGACCATCGTGGGGTCGATAGCTTTTTTGGTTCTCGAGTTATCGCAGCTTTTATGCCGAATTTGGGAGATTTTCTGAAATTTGACATGAGGGTATAACTCGAGTGTTTTCAAGCTATAAAAATCGTTCTATACTCATTGGAATGGTCGTCAAACACTTTCTCCAGCTGTAGGGTAAGGCAAAAAATTTAACTTTTAATTAGGAAATGAAAAAAAAATAAAATTGATTAAAATTACAATATTTGCTACGGAGTTTTCCCTTATAGTTACCATCTGTTTTTCGGCGAGATTGTTCAGAAATGTTTAAAATAATTAACTATCACAAATGGATAGTCTTCCGAAATCATTATTGAAGCGAAGGAATAATAAACCACTGTACAATCATTTGCAGCGTTTTCTCGTGTTAAACCATGAATAAACCGTCTAACTAAATCATTGAGGACATCTTACCAAGTGCCAGACCCATAACGCCATCCGTGAGTTCAAAACTGACTCCGTTGATATCAAAAAGTGACGACGTCGGGTAGGGGTAAAGGTATCGGTTATTAGCCCGCCAACTCGTTGACCTTTTACCGTCAAAGACAATTAGTTTATAACCGACGACGTCAGCAATATAAGCAAACGTGTCTTCGCAACGTGGACCACGCGCATCAACAGCAATCGTGATTAGTAGCGATTTTGATTCAAGTTGATCCTCTGGAATCCTGTAACGATCTGAAATAAACATAATCATCTATGAGTTTGATATAATTATCGATGAGAAATAGATACTACAAGGAACTATTATAATAAGTGGATTGACAACTGTTGGGAGAAAGACCAGAGGGGCGAAAATGCGCGTGGAAAAAGGAATCATTCAAAATTTTCGACAGTTTTCATTCCATTTTCCTATAAATAGAAGCAAATAGAGAGAAAAAAATCAGAAAAAAGTATTCTTTTCAGGCAAAAAACTCTAGAAAAATTTTATAAAAAAGTTTTTTTTTCAAAAAGTGGTTCAAGAAATTGGGCACAGAAAATGGTTTACTCCCCGGGTACTACATCTGGACGTCCTCCATCGTATATAGTTAGGCAAAGAAAGTACTCTAAAATCAATCTTTAACATATTTGGGTTTTCTCGCTCTGGAGAAAATAGTGTTTCTTTTTAACCGATTTGGGAGGTATTTAAAAAAAAAAAAAAATTCAACGAAGATTATGAATTCTGAACGATGAACTTCTGACAACTATCACTATTTCATTTTTTGATGCTACTCAGTTTTTTGTTTGTCAACCTGGTAAATTTATTATTACCTACTAACAAAAATGTTATATATCATTCTTGATATTCTCTCTCCCTTACTTTCTTACTTACTTCCTACGAAATCTGAGTTCGTAGATAACACTACGACACTACTACTGCTAACGAATTATTTGAATGATTTATTCCCTCTTCCGAGTTGTAACTTTAAAATGGAAACTTTGAAATTATAAGTTTTTTGAAAAAGAAAAACCAGCTATTAACAGGTACCTATTATGTGTACAGTAAAAATAATTGAGTTACACTAAAGTCAGATATGTTTTATACCGAGCAGCCGATCGGTGTGAAGATCAAAAACCAATATTTGAGGAGGACAAATCCTCTTGGCGTTTGTGAATATTTGGACATTTCCACTGTCCAGCACCCAAAGCCGCCCGCACTTATCAATCTGTGAAAAAATATTGAATAATTCAACTTTCACTAGAACATATTTATCGATTCGTTAAAATCTAGGCAAACGATTGTCCTCGTATTGGCTATTTCTATAAAGAGCTTGTCTAGACAAAGCTGGCATTTTTTCATCTTCGACTATGGGATCCTCTGGCCGGTCAGTGACTTAAGTTTCGCTACGGTTGGCCTGCAATCATAGCTCGGGTCAACTAGAGACACCGGCGAACGATAATGACTTGAAAAGAAACATGGTAACCAGTGCAGATTCTGTTGAGCACAGCAGCGAGGCGAGCATCGAAGCGAATAGTCAGTAACCGCATTGAGGTTGAGCCAACAGAATTCTTCCTTCACTGTTAATGACTTTGACGATCCTGTTCCTGAAGGCACAGCCATAAAATAAGTCTCCGCAAAAACGTTACCATCTATTTTGACGGTTAATTTCTTATTCCGAATCAAAGACGATTTTTCTGGATGAAGAGCTATTGATATTGTAATGAGTACGACTCAAAATCGTCGTTACCTTTCCTGTAATTATTTCAGATCAATTTTATTGATCTGAGTTCGATTATTTCTCAATAGTTTAGTCGACCTGAATTTCATCATTTTTTAAGTCATAAAATTGACCTGCATGTACGTAGTTAATTCAATTATCTTAGAGTATTTAACATGGTTTTCAAATTCGCGTAATCAAATGAGCTTATCAGTTCAAAGAAAGCGAAACTCGTTCCATCTTATGCTGATTCGTTGACGACGTTACACCTCAAAAACCAATTGCCCACCCAATCGCGAGTGCGGTACACATAAAAAGTGAGTGAGAGGGCAACAAAAATATGAGTGACATAATCTGAACATAAACCATTCTTGAAGATAAACCGAACAGCCATGCAGACTTGCGGTTTTCGCATTTTTTCTCTCACAGCCTGGTGAATAGGTGGAAGAAAGAATCGTAAAATCAATCTTATCTCGACAGCAGTAAATTTTGGAATGCTCCCAATTTTCTGATCTTATAGGCTCCTATTCCTAGCTAGAATACATACTTTATACAATATTATATTAGGTAATGTAATACTTTTATTCAACAGCACGAGTTCTTAGTATATTAAAAGTAAATATAATGCCATTCCATAAAATCAAGTCGAAAGAGTTTTCAGTTAGATCATCGCTACGAGATTACTTCAGAATGGAATTTACGAGTTTTCATTTACTCTTGTGACAATAAACGTGCATTTTGTAACTAGTAATTGTTTGCTCCGAAATTCGACTCTATTGAAGTTACGATTCAAAGGAACAACAACGATTTTACGAAAAGTCATCAACAAGATATTCTTGTTTTAAATTAATTGTTTTCACCAGATAGTAATTTATCACCATTCATAAACGTCAGCCCATAAATAAAAATAATGAAAGACCATTGTGCATGGCAGCTGAAATGAACTGTGAAATTTTTCATTAGGTGCTCGTAAATATAAATAGAAACGAATAATATTAACTTACGTCAACACGAAAAACAGAAGTGATGCCCTCGCAATCACCTTCGTGATGCCAATTCCACGACGGGTACGGATTGAGCTGTCCTGTCAAGCCAACTGTCGCTAGCGTCGCAGGAATACCAGCTTTGAACTTGGGCATGGTCACGAAGATTTTTTGTTGATTCTGGTTGAAATCTGAAAAAAGTGTCGAATGAACGTAGCGTCTATATTGGCATTCGAGAAAAATAGCTATTGAAAAGAAAATAGAAAACGCGCAAAAGTGTAATAAAGAATTATTTTGAAAGGCAATCAATCTTATTTTTCTCTTTGTCAAACAATTGACCGTATGACCGAATGACTATATTTCCAACAAGTTAAATAGCAGAAAATTCAAAACCTAATACAAAATAGTAGCTCGAGGTTATTAATTTATTTTACTATGGTCGATTGACTCTCCTTCAAACCTGTTTTTTGTATAAATAATAATATTAAAATCTACAAATAGCCACCTCCCCAATTATGAGAACCTTCACTTACTCAATTAAACGGGAAAATCCTTCACAGTTTTTGTTTAATCAATAAATTCTTGGTTAAGAACCCAAATTCACTTGATCACTTCTTCTAGAGCCTCAAAACTAAATTATTCACCTTCCCACACATCCACGTCGATCATTGCCACGTTTTCTGGGATGAAGGAGCCTGTTCTCAAGAGCGTCTCCTTCATTCCTGGTGATGGGAAATTGAAATCTGGCGTCTTCCAACTGTGGATAACGTCCATTTTAGCCAGGCAAGACGCCTGCCACACGGCCACCAGTATCAGCAGCAGTAACTGGAACAGTGATTTTCATGTTGAAATTAGTTGAATCATTTATAATATTGAAAGTTTCCTGTTCGAAGTGTAAAATGGAAGTTGAAACGATTCTACAGGCGGTGCATCAGAATCATTAATATTCTCAACTATTAGCGGTTTTGAAATATGCGTATGAGGATTGACTGACCTAATTTTTAGAATGGCCGAAAAGAAACAAATTAATAATTCAAAACGGAACCGATGAATTCTACTGAGCCCATCTATTGCCAACCTATCGAGCTGTTATTGAAAGTCACGTGTATGTTATGGTGCTGAAATCATATTTGGATAGGCACTCTTGTATAATTGCATAATATATCTAAATTGATCTAATTGCCGGCATTTTAAATTTAATTGGAAATGCAAATAAGTTCGTTCGATAGAAGCTAAGCAATTAGAGGCAGAATAGGGAGGAAAAAATCCTAATTGAGCCTCATTGGTCTGCGCATTGGCATTTGATAGATCTACTCAGATAAACGGTTTTCCTCCTGAAACTCAATCAACTATGAATATTTGCATTCAATCGGAGCTCCTTAATCGTTTTTGAACGAGATAATTTTTTTGCAAATCTGTGAAATGTTCAAGACACAGGGAAGTGGTCGTAAAATGGTCAACAAGTTCTTTAGATAATGATAGTTATTTTCAAGGTTTGTCTAGAGTTCTGTTGTTTATCATTCAATAATAAACCATATTATAAAACTGCAAAAATAATGAATGCAGGATCCGATTATCGAATGAAATAATAACCTTTACACTTTTTTCTGAGGAAACTGTTAGGAAAAAAATTTATCATTTAGAAATTTCAGAAAAAAATTACAAATCGAAAAAATTGATAAGTTATCAAATTATTTCAGAGGATGCTTAATTAACCACATCACAACCTCAATTCTAATAATAATATTTTTGGACATGGGTGGACTTTGCATAGTTAATGCCACACGTACTCGTGATGACGGAAATGTTAATGGCGATAGGCTATCATACTCATTACAGCATCAGTCCCAAATAACCAGGGGGAGTTATTTTCGGAAGAAAGAAGGCAATTTCCCATGAAATGTAATAATTTTGTAGAAATTAAAAAGACACAACCATTCAGTACGCCGATGAAAAGAGAATTACAACACGTTAGTCTCGTTTTATTCGTATTATGCAAGGATGATGTACCGCGATGGTTTATCCAACTTCCGGCTCAAGTAGAACGTTATTCAACTATTAGAACTGCACCTCTATGAACTGCACGCAATTGCATGCAGATTTCGAGAGGTGCAAAACATGGATCGTAGACTTCGCAATTATCCAAAGGCGGTCGGAGTTACCGAGGAAGGACACGTAGAAAGTCACCACCTTGACCGATTAATCGGTTGTAGCTATTCCGCCAGAAAGAAACGTCGCCGTGAATAATATCAACAATACGCCATCCTATTGTCACGCGAGCATGATACACAAGCTGATCAGATCCTTAACCGTGCAAGGGCGGACATTCTCTAAAGATAGCCTGAGTAAACGGTGTAGCTAACGTTTGAATACTAACGATCAGCTCTGCCTAATTTACGCCTATGCAAAATTCCCGGTCAGCCACAGATAATCTTGAAATCCTACGTGTCTTGTTGTAGGACAAAAAGGATGACTTTCTTGCCAGTTTGAACACGATCTTAATGCGCCATGAAATCCTTTATTCGTCCGCATAAGCGAGGAACACAATACCTCTATCGGAATATAGATACCGTCTCATCTCGCTTCATTCTATAACTGCTTCTGGGTGTGATTTCACGCTTTTGCCTGCACGTGGTGTCATCTCATCTTCGCGATGCTCAGAAGACGTTCTGTATTTATAAATATATCGATTCTTCATCATTAGAACGATGCCGGTAGTGGTGGTTTAAAATTCGATGTTCTGGAGGATAATTTTATACAGCAATTCAGTAATGATGTCGTCAGTGTAGCCACGAGAGCGATTGAACACTCAAAAACAAACTTTTCAGGCTTCAATTTAAAAAAATAATATTACCAGCAACCTTGATTCTGAATTCTGACAGTACTAAATTCTCTTTAGTTTTAGCTCTTTTTCGCCTTGAAAAACATCAAGGATTTTTCCGGACGGTGAGTTTTTTTTTTACCGTTTTGAGAAAATGTCTTTCGAAATACTAGTTCATTTAGTTCTTCCAGTAGAACACCATGGATTTGCGCAGGAAAAAGAACGCTCTAATTGGAACTACTCTCCGGTATTCTTAAGTTTGAAATATTCAACACCTAAACAAAAAAAAAAAAGGAAATGGTTCACAAAGGTGAACTGATCGACAAAATGAAGCCCGCCAAGTTATTTTGCGGTATCTTCTCTTGGTAAAAAAGTCAGAGGTTTATTACCATCTCATTATGAAGCAAGCTAATTAGCGAACTCGGTACAAATACAAATACCACGGTGCGTGGTACCTAAGTGAATAGCAATGGGCTCCTCAAACCGAACGGTAGGTAGAAATGTTCGAAAAGTCCGTGAACACTCGAAAGAGACAAATATTTATCCAGTAGCCGGTCGCCTCATTAGCCGGTTGCTCACTGGAATACACTGAAACCACTGTTGAAAATTTTGTGAACCATAATAATTTACGTCTTTTGACGTAGAAGGATAAAGAAGGATAAAAAAGGTTTCCAATCAAATAGAATTGTGTCCTTTTCGTGTTTATTCTTGAAGGAGATCTTATACAGTAATTATTAGTTGTATGGTATCTCGGAATTTTCGAATATTTATTCGAATATTCTTGAAGGGGATTTTATACAGTAATTAGTTGTATGGTATCTCGGAATTTTCGAACCAAGTTGAAAAACAATTGAAGCACACCAAATTTGAGGAGGCCACCTTTTTTATTAGTCTTTTTCTATATATCTATAAATCTGCAATAACATCTGATAGCGCATTGATGATGTTTTGAAGGTCATTAAACTCAGATTTGATGTCTGCAAGTAAACAGTAATAATTCAGCGTTGCTTTGGTGCCCGGGTTATAAGTAGTCCGGTCGGTTTGAGAATTTGCAGGTAAAGGGTCCTGCAGCGATGCATTGTTTGGCTGCCTTTGTTCCGTGTAGAGTTTGGCCGCTTGTCTAGGAAATTGAAATTGGATGTTTTCGATCGGATTGTATAGAAACGGATTCGAATATGCGTGCCTAAGTTTATTCGCTGGCATTTCGATTGCATTGGTCCCGCTGAAAATTTGCGTTCTGTCAATGTCTTCATCGACGTTTTCAACTGGTTTTGGTATCTGTGGATAAATGGAGGATTCATTTCGAGTTGTATAAGGAGGACTGGATGAGTATACTGGTGTTCTAGGTTGCTCCACTTCGGTCATTGATGGGTCGTAGTCAGGGGAAAATGGATTCGTCAGCCCTAAAACAACAGACACAACTCTGGGCTTTGGTTTCGGAAGTGGAGACGAAGGCGAGTCCAATGTCTCAACTGACTGTGAGCGAACAATATTTGTGTTCGATGTACTCTTTTCAGCTACATTCACTACGCTGAACTGACTTTTTAACACTTTCGATGGATGAGCTTCAGGCGAAAGAGCTCGTCGACGAGGTGCGCGATCGTTCGGACGGCTCGCTAAGAATTTTCCAGCACTCACCAACAAACCAATTCCTGGTGGGTGGATTTTTGCAGATTTCGTTTGTTTAGTAGTTTTCTTACCAGCGTCTTCTGAATTTGAATTGGGTCTGTCGTTGTTGTTTCCATCCAAAGGGTCCGCCAATTCTTTCTCTGGACTTCGTCGCGTTGTCAATTCTTCTGAAGAAAACGATCGCTCCAACCGTTTACCAAGCTCGTAGCTCCTGGGATCTTCCGGTCGCTTCAAATATACCTTCGATTCTGAGCGAGATATAGGAGCTCTTGAATTGAATGATGAACACGGCGATAATTGCGGAGCTACTGGGATTATTCCAAGATGTGATGGAGTTTCTTTGTTTTCGAATGCGTCCAAAAGAACACAAGCTTCTGTCAAGATTTTGGGCCATTTAGTCTTGTGGCCCCAACAGTAAATTCTACCGTTCCATGAAGAAGCTGCGTACATGTTCGAAAACCAGGTAGCAGCCAATTCTCTTATCGGCTCATTTATTTTCACTTTTGCTGGCTGTTTCATGACTGAATTCTCAGATTCAACTCCGAGATTGTCATTTTCGCCGCAAGCCCAAAGCGAACCGGTTGTTAACAAGCAAACTGTGCTTCTTCGTCCACATACGACCTGAGCGCACTGTTCCCTTATTTCAAGTCTTTTAGGAACCAAGCCGTCCTCCGGCCTCCATGTTCGATAAGTGACATGATGGTCATATCCGCAATTGTAGACTTGACCGTTCGTTGTCAGAATGGCGGCGTGAAATTTCCCGCTTGAAATTGACTCAATAGGCAAGCCGACGTCAATTTCAGTGAATTCTATGATCGGATGGTCATTAGGTTGGAAACTACCACGAAAAAACACTTTTTTTTCTCTTGTAAGTATGAGGAAGAATTCGCTCCCACAAACAACATCAGTAACGAAATATGGACACTTGACTTGGTGTGGTAACAGTATACCTCTTCTTCTGTCCATACGTCTGCCCCAATGATACAGTTCTCCGTTTGCATTTTGAGCGACGCCAAAGAAATCACCAACAGCAATGGTTTGGATTGCCTTCAACGAGAGACGTTCAATATTCAAGGGTTCGAGTACAAACGTAAAATGCCGATGCCTGCCACTGAGACCGAGAAGGTTGAAAGTTCCATTTGCTCCAAGTCCATACACAATATCACCGCTCGTGATAAACATTGCGCTACGGCCGCCTTCAAATACATGAATGCGATTTATTCTGACAATCTGCTCGGGAGGAATCCGGCCGAATACGGCCCAATTGCGAAGCATGTCGAAACTAAAATACCTCCAAGGTATTCTTCACTCACTTCGTTACAGAATTTTCAAAATTAAATGTTTGAATTTAATCTACAAGCTAATAACCGCACAGATGTCACAAACTTGAAACAACTGAGAGTCAGTGTGTCATTCGTGAGTAGATAAGAACGCAATATGGTGAGTCCTTCACGAAAATAATTCGCCTTTTTTATCTGACAGATAAGAAGAAAGCGATCAATGCGAGTGCCTTGACGTTGATATCATAGACAGCAATATGGTAGATGGGCGTGCAACGTCTGTCAAGTGTCATACAGGCCCGGATATTTGATCGTATTGTTCTCAGAATTAAAAAAAAAAAAAAATAAAATAAAAAAAAAATAGGATAACATCGTTCGGAAGTGAGTACTAGACACAAGTTACAAAAACTCCTGTGCTGAGAAAGAGAGAAATTTAATGCTCTTTTGTTTAATTTCCAATAAAATAATTCGTCCTATAGTCGTAAAGGCATTGAATAGAACTTTGGAAACGAAAATTTTCTTAAAATACGCATATGAAACAAATTTACTTTTATTAAATATGTTCTTTTTTCAAGGGTAGGTATGTTTATCATTCGAAAAGAAAGCCAAGGTATACTAAAGTTAGCCTCTCCAAGCAATTTTCTCTTGAGTGAGTATACGGATAATTTACCTTGAAAACCAATGCCCCCAGAGGTTTGTTTGACAAACATAAAGAAAAATATTATGCCCAGTAGAATCAGGGTAGTAGCTGGCTATCGTGCGCTTCTTTCTCTTGGCACGAGGCGTGGAAACGTGAGAGGTAAGTTCCAAGAGAAAACTTGAGTTCAGCTTGAGTCTATGGCGTCTTCATTTGAAACTAAAGAACGTTCGTGTGAGAGGTAAACGTTCAGTAAAACCGTGCGGCTCGTTGTAATGCTCGAAATTTCCAGATTAGTGTAGTCCCTATTTACGTCTGCATGGTTATTGTTCAGTAGCTATAACTAAATTAAACCATCCCCTTTCGAATCACTTTCTTTGTGCAATAAATCACAAGTCTAAAATCACAGGTTAGAAGGAACTTTTCCGTAAATCCTTTACCGAATCGGTTGACAATTATCACGGCGATTTTTCAGGTAAAGAACGTGTGTGTATGGCCAGCTGTTAGATGCCTATAATAACGGTTTAATTTTTCTCCAACCTATTTTCAATAAGTAATCACACCTTTTCTACAATATTAGAAACATCGCTATCACGGATATGTGATACGGACCAAGTAATTAACCGAGTTCCTGCCCGTACGGAAACAGCTTCTACACGATGGGTTATACAACAGTCATCCAACGTCACGCCAGCTGCGACATCACAAGCTGGACTACGTTACCGTCACAGAGGAACGGCGAACACTTAATTAGTAAGGTCGTTGTGTCGCAAATAGAAAACAGCCAATCAGCCGAGTTTCATTGAGCGTGGATTGAATATAAATATAAAACCAATCTTGATGACAAGCTACGTGTGTTAAATGGTGTTCAGTGTAAATTGGAAAGGTCGGGTTGATTACTATCTGGCAATCATTCACGCATTCAAATAAAGTAATCCCGGGACAAACCGGCTAGCTCCGTCATTTCTTCCTATAGGCCTGCGAATGACGTGCGTCACAAACTAAGTACCATTCAACCTAATTCGATCTAAAAGCTGCAAATGAATATACGGTGGTATTCAATTTGCTAATACTATAATAACCGAGGATCATTTACATTGTTCTATCCCATTAAGTTTTCAGTAGTTACCAACCATAGTTGAAGACGTAAATGCTTTTTTACAATTTTTTTTTTAACTATAGATAAAAATTGATTGGCTTAGTAGCTTTTATAAAATGTGTGTAGAGTGGTTTATTTTTCGTTATCTTCAACAATGATTTGAAATGACCATCCCTTTGTTATAGTGACACAAACTCTTGTGAACGTTTCTTCCTAACAACGTATTGGTAACCAAGAGCAAATCAATGCCTAGGTGAAAATCGTAATTTTAAATATTTTTTCCAAATTACGTGACAATAAGAAACAATAAATTATCAAATATAAAATAATTATCTAATAATAATAATAATAATACAATATTTTATACCAATAAAAATAATTTTTAATAATAATTAATAAGATTAATCAATGATAATAATCAATAATATAATTATCTGAGATGAAAAGATTGCAATGGTTTGTTATTGAGTAATAACCCTGAATTTAAAAAATATCGTCAAAAAGTGTAATTCTTATATTTAATCATTTCCTAAACACATCGTATCTGACAGAATGCGTGAGTACAATTGTTCGATTTGTGTACGTATTGCTAATCTTATTATGCAGGAGGTGATAATAAGCGCCCTGGAAAATTTCGTGATTCTAACTTGAACTTCGTGGTATTTTTGACCTGTAGCCATTACGACACAACGAATCGTATAGTATCGAGGTGACGCGTGCCTCAATCTCCTCAACTTGTCCTCAAACTTTATCGACTGTTTTTATGCAGTGAACTTGTGAATGCGTGGCATTCTCGTGCCCTTAAAGATTGACCGGCCTTCTTTCACTTCGTCTTGCTCAGTAAATGACCTTTTTCCAGGTGTTCCTTCGTGATTTCAAGAATCGGGACCAAAGTAAATCGTAACAGCTGTGAGAGTTTTTTGTGATAGAAGGTCATCTAGAAAATGATACTGACTAATTCACCCTCGAAAAATCGGTGCGAGTCCAATTGACAATGGACATTGTTCAAGGGCTTAATACCTGGTGGTATAGTTAAATATAAACTTTTTTATATAAATTATTCAAGTCTTAGGAGCGTTGAAAGATTCTGCAAATGACGAAGTCGAGCTAATTATCAAAGTAAATATAACAATCATCACTATAATATTATGAAATAGTAGATATGGTATTGATATTATTGATTATTATCAAATAATATATTATTATTTTGTACCATTATTGGTTTATTATTTATTATTATCATTGAAAATTATTGGTTATTATTGATTAATAATTTTTGTCATTAGTGATTGATATTATTTCAACCGTTAACTTAAAGATCGTACGATGTTATAGCCTGCCCAATTTACAAAGGCTCATAAAAGTTGAAAGGATTCCATTTGCGCGAGTGCATGTAAAAGTTCGCGATAGAATTCGTGATAATGGTAACTATTTGTACTCCAAGCCACCGAAAGAACCGCTAATGTCGAAATATTCTATCAAAAGGTACATCACGAGACTGTAGATTTCCGAAGTGATTACAGATTTACATCGCACGACCCGGTCGATTGAGACACAATTATATCAATTATGTTCCCGAATCTACATACGGCCTAATTTTTCCGATTCGCTAGACACAATACGCGCGTCTCCCGTGATCTGCACGAATTGAACAATAACTCCTTTTTTCGAGGCATTATTTTCTAGTATAATCGCGTGCGCGAGATTCATAGCCGAGGGCCGACTCAATGATCATTCTAGATAGCTGCTCGGTAGTCTGATGCTGGAGATTGCTCATTAAATCCACGCCCGAATGAAGCAACTGCGCCTCGGCCCTGAATCTCTCTGAAGCAGCAGTTGTCGAATGTCAGAACTTACTCCACTGAATTCAGAATTTCGATCCTATAGTTACTGTGCCTTACGAAACTGAAGGGGAAGAATTAACATTTAGAAAGCGAAGTGACAGAAGGCGGTTAAAAAATTATGCCGAAAACAATATGGAAACTGACTTATCACGAAACCCAAAAACCAAATCCATTTCTCCTCAAAATGATTTTTATCCCGTACCTATTGTTAATTTTGCTAAAAATAAATTTTACAAGTATTTTTTTAATAGTCCATAGAATCGCTTAGTTGTTGAGTCAAATAAGCCAAAATTACTATTCAGGCCATGGTGAGGAGATTCAGATTTCAAAGCGTCTTCATAGAAATTAAAGAAAAAATGATATGCGATAAAAAAACCCATAAAATCCCATTTTAACTCAAAACCTGGAACTTGGAAAATATACAAGTGAGGACATTTTTCCGTCGTCTTGCAACGTAGTATGGACCATGGCATTTCTGACGCAGCGACACACTACTCCGGGGAAAGGACTAGCTCTATCTCACAGAATTTTCTAATTATTAGAGTTTCGAAAAGGACTAGCTCTATCTCACAGAATTTTCTAATAATTCGAAATTCGACCGATCCGATTTTACGATCAATGAAATATTATTTGTAATTTGGAATGCCTCGAGTTATTCTTCGACGATTAGCTCAAGTTCTCAACCTTGTCGGCAGTTCCGTTTCCGCTCTCTGGGAACTTAAAACGTCCACTTTCACCTCGACGCCTGCTGACCTCTTGAGCTGGAAGGCGCAGGAAACTGGTGGGATTTGATTACACAGGACTTGAATACCATTTTTGAACTCCCGCCAACTTTTGATGAATCGCGTTTGAACTTGATAATGAATAGGAGACTATAGACACGTGACCGACTATCATCACTTGAGCTATAATATCCAAGCTAGGTCAATCTTGCCAGGCGAGCTTCGTGCAATGTTACACGTAGTCCAACTCACCCGATTCCCATCGTCTTGAAAAGCTGACTTACGTAATAGTGCCCCATATCTTTTCTTCCCGACCAAGTTCACGGTCCTCATTCGCTGAAAACAGCCGAAAAATAGAAGAAACGTACTCCATAGAAAAATAGGTGTTGACTAGTTAAACCAGGTATTTTTTTTTATTGCCAAAATACCGTAGGTAATTTACAGGGAAATCGTCGGTTAACTACACTAAAGACATAAAAGATGTATGTCAGAGTTTCAATGCGTTCGTCAAAACGGCAGATTGGCAGAAAATCGTCGATTGTGTAGAACTCTTGATCAACGAGAAACCTTTTTACAGCTAGCAAAAAAATCCGGGATCGGGAAGACCGATTCATGAGCTTGGAGTACAAAGATTCGCTACACTTTTCTATTCGATTTGTACGAATTTAGTTGTCTGCCTGAAATATGAGCCTCTTCAATGGTTGGTGTTAAGAAGAATTAAAATCAAGTTATTCGAAGAAATTTATACATAATTTTTTATTCAATTCTTTAACTTTAACTTAGTTTTGATTCTTCAAAAGTAATTTCTTTACTGTGGAATAAAATTGTTTTTACAAAAAATGAAACTATTTTATGAAATTAAATAGTATCTATGACATATATACAATTTTTAGTGTATTTTGACTGTTATTGCACACACTCAGCTGGAATCGAAGCTTTGTTGATTTAGATTAATAAAATATAATTATACTTTAAATATCATGTTGCACAGGATGACTGTTGAAATAATTTACAGTCTCAAATTTGTTCAGTCCAAAAGCGCAGTTGGTTTTCAAATAAATCAGCATCAATAATAACGCCAACCAATGACATTTCCTCCCATATGTACAAACACGTTTTACTTCTTCGTTTGGCAGGCTGTGGACCTCATGGTTCCACGTCGCCCTGAGGATGCCCGAATGGGCGAAAGTGCTCGGCCAGCAATTAAAAATCTGGAGAATAAGTCGACTGGTTTTTCTCCCCCTCACAAACCCACTAAAAAACGTTTTAGTTTGTTCACAGGTTAATGCAAATGCAGAGCGGATTTCGTTACCACCAGAAACCTCGTTGCAGTGTACTCACAATCGGTTCACAATAGCTACGCTGACAATAATTAAGCAACTTTTTGAAACCATAATTTCTTTTCCCACGCCGCCGTAAAAGTGAACTCGCGCATTGCCAAGGCAAAGCTGTAGCGCTTAGCAGTAAACCGAAGTTTTGCAATGATCATTTTTGTTCGAACAGTGAGACGGCAGCTATAACATAGAAATGATCCAAGCCTTAACGTGTACCTCTGTTATTAAACCGTTGCAGAGTTTCTTCTCAATAAATACATGTTGTGCTGTAGCTGGATCTGGGAACTTAGGTAAGAAATTAGAGCAATCCTCAACCGTGGCTCAAGTTATCTACAATTTGTAGGAAAACAAGTTATAGTGATTTCTATGTGCAAGCTGCAGCTAATCAACAAATTAATGCTCCTACTGCGCTTCGAAGAGTGTCGCAAATATTCTCTCTGCCCAGGCTGTAGTAATTATTTTTTGAAAATACTCAAGTCATTTCGATGCTCTCGACCTATTCCGCTTCGACTCTTCCCCCAATAATTTATCATGTTACGTCTCGCGTCGGGTTGGGTTCGACATTACCCCAGTGAATCCTTTCATTCCAATCTGCGTTCAAAGACAACCTAGATATTTCAAAGTTTCATACTGTCGGAGGTGAGATTTGATTTGTGCCGCCCAAAATCTGCGACCGCGAGCAGATTAGGCAACTTTTTCCTAACTGCCGTAGCTATAGGCCATCCTCGCTCGAAGATCAGTGATTTATCAACATGAGAGCAGTCGATTGCCATATAATGATCATTCATGATTGTCTGGGAGAATGTAAGATCGGGAGAAAATGACGAAGAGCCCTCTCATGCTTCGCATTCGATAAAATTTTGAAATATTCTGCTTCCAATTATCCAACAGGAACGCAAGGAGCAGGAGGTTATTGCTCGTATTCTAGGGTCAGGTGTTCAAGGAAGGTTTTCTTATTCGATCACTCAAACAGACAGTTACGAAACGTTTGACGTCTCACAGTCAATGGAAAGGTGTCGGCTCGGTCCTGGCTGGATCCTAAGTGCCTTGGAAATGTTAGTATAGTTTGCAGACAACGACAGACCACCCGCCGATGCAAGGTGATAGCTATTCAATGGGACTCTGCGCCTGATACGGCTTTTCTTGAGCCTAGTATGAATAAAAGCTTTCGAAAGGGAATTTCATTATTTTTCACTTTAAGTCGGATTGAAAACCACACATCGGTTGATCACAATTTGACGTATTCTTATCGATAGTGATGCTAGAAAGATTAAGTACAATCCGGGATTGGTATGATGATTTTATTTTTATTTTTGTCTGAATTGTATGATTCAATTGAGTTAAATTACCTCACGTCAAATTTCTGAAAATCTCCCAAATTCTACTAAAAAGCTATAACTAGCGATAACTCGAGAATCAATAAAGCTATCAACCCCGTGATGGTCTAAATCGATTCAGCGTCCAAAAATCTATAGAAATTGATACCAAATACACCTTTTTCTGGGAACCGTTGTAAAATATGAATTTTCTCTCCCTCTAAACCCCTCAAAAATGCCCTTAAAATTGAGGCAGCGATTTGGCCGAGGAACCATTGTCAGGCCATGATAGATTTTTATGAAAATTTCAAGAATTTGCCTTCTTTAGTTTTGTCAGAAAAGTTTTGACGGCGTACGGCGGACGGACAGAATTTTTTTAATTGGATATTCGGATTCTACATGCCATGAAACGTAAAAAGTCAAATTTGGGTGGCTTATGCTTAATGGCTTATTATTGAACAATAACCCGAAAGAAAAATTACTAACCTACAATGTTTAAGAGATTTGAGTATTCTGAATTATGAAATTCCATTGCCGTTGTCAGTGTTCCACTTAGATTTCGCTTTCACGGTAGGTAAGTGAAACGCTCGCTTTTATCTGATTATGATCGTTCGAGCGAGCCAGAGCTTAAGGTGTCCTCTTCCTTGAAAGATCCTACTAACGTGCGATGAAAACTCGGCTTCCTTCCTATCAGCAGTCATGAAAGAGCATTTTTTGTCACGTAATGAGATGCGATAAAAATCTGACATAGTGTAAACTTGTTCCTACATTTGCTGTTTTATAACTAGCATACATACACCTGTTGTTTACCTGAACGCAGATAAGGGTTAATTATAATGGGAGTACGATCCTCTATTACGTTTCTAGTCCACTAGATTAAACTACCCGCCACATAAATCATAATATGAGTTTACTTTTTGGTCCTCCCAACTATTAAAATATTATCACTGGATTTCGTACCCTAGCAACGCGAAATATAATCAAGAGTGCCATGTCCAGTGCATTAATTTCCGAAACTCAAATTCAGAAAGCTCAGCTTTCGAATTTGGAAAAAATGAAATGTTGTTTTAGAGTCAGTTTAGAACTGTTTCTTATTCAAAGTTAATCGAATTTTCTGTCTAAATGAATATGTTTTACCATCAACTATCCATGTTAACTGATTTTTTGGGTTTTTGGTCATTGGTGTTGAAAGTATGAAAATTGGCAGAGTGGCAAATACTCTAGAGAATGATATCAATATGAAATTCCCAAAGAAATACATCTTCGAATCCGTAAGGAATTCAAAAACAAGGGGAACTCTTCTCGTTATCAAAATATTTCGAGCCAAACAGTTAGTAATCGAACCGATATACATTCGACAAGTTTTCGGTACATCCATTTTTTTCTCACCCCGGAGATGTGGTGAGCAGATACCTACCTTATGCAACAGTGCAATTTCCGATTCTTGAAACAGTTGACTAAAGATGATCGTTGGAGTTCACAAAAAGTTTTTTTTGTCAAAACCATCGTTCCACCTAGACGGACTTGGTCGTTCAAGGGCGCCGGTTCAGCTATTTCGGGACATTTTTCTTCCGCAAACCTTGGCCATGCTTTTTACGACTTACAACTCTCATCGGTTCAATCTGTAGACGTTTTTTCGCTCGCTTAGGCCAAAAAGAGCGAAGACGCTATTCAGGATTGGATACGGTATAGCACCGGACTGCTAAGGGGTCAAGGCCGTTGATAACGGTTACCATCGTCCCACCTTTCAAGCAACCTCTGGGGTTGGCTGCTTGGACGGGAATGCTTGTCAAATCCACCGTGGCTCGTGTCAAGGGCAGTTTACTACCCAACAAGCCAAGGCTTCCGCATTTCGTTCATCTGTACAGAAAGAGCCTGTGTAATCAGCGAAGGAACGCAGATAGGCCAGACATAGACCGCCTTCTATTACATCTAATTACAGCTTACTGCTATACTAATAACCACCTTTAGGTCTAGGTAACATTCCTATTCTAGCTCACCGATTGAAAATAAATTCAGCTATAAGGTACGACCAGAAAATATCGAGTAAGCAATATTGTAAGCAATCGATTGTGTTTTCTGGTGTGATTTTTATGATCCATATGATGGAACTCGATTAGTTGTATCAGGTAACGAATTTTGGAACCAAACAATACTGAGGTACAAATAAAATTATAATACGATCCTAAACTAAATCCGGACATCGTGATATAAAAAGTACATTACGATCATTGAAATTGATATATCTTCGAAGAGCTTGGAATTTCATTTAGATTTTTCATCGTACTACCTAGCAGGATAAACAATGGCACCTTTATTCTTGTGAATGATTATACGGAAAAATGGTACCTATTTTCAGCAACTCGGGACTCGGATGATATTTACAAAATAATAACAACTGATCCTGGATGACTGTTTTTGGGCCAACCTGTTTCGCCATAGCTTAGCCAGACTCGGCTCTACTACTCACTCTAAGAGTATTTATAAAATACCAGCAGCTATCAATATCCCTTCCACGTACTTCCCGAGGTAGCTCATTTAAACCGCGGGCACTCATCTGCGCTTGAGTTTTCACAAACTCAATGAGTGGTCATATAACTCGCATCAATTTTCAATGAGCCTCTCAATCAATCGAATTATACCTCCATTTCCGCGTAATCTCAATTTCCGGTACAGGTCCTACAGTTGCTTTTATAACTAACGAAAGCAACTTTAGTATCAGTCTTGAAATACGCACGTGTTGGATATGAATAATTTAAAAAGTTCCATCAGAAATAAATATGACGAAAAAACCACTTGAATAAAATTAACGACCGACAGAAAAGCTATTTTAGACTAATTAGGCTGATGGGAACCTAACTTCCACAACCCTACTTTCGGAACGTATTAACCTTGGAATCTTTGAAGACCAATACACGAGATCTCCTAATAACGCGGGAGAACCTAATACATATCCCGCTCTGCAGCCGGGAGTGGTCGTCGGCAGGAAAACGTCTGTCAGATCCGATCGTATCGTTCCAAGGCCCCGCACGCTCCATGGAAAAGACAGCAACGTTGCTTAAAATCTCACGCAATCCCGTGCTTTTCCTCTTGATATATTCGCCATTCATTCATTCTATAGGTCCTTGAGAGGCTACCTTTTCTCCGATCAGAGCTATTGGCGTCTGCAATCGAACAGGCGAGGCGAAACGGTTTTTAGCTATTATCGGGGATAGATTTACTTAGTATCAAGGGACCACGAGGTAAATTGCTAGCAACAATAATTAAAATGCTGCGGTTTATTCTCCTGTTAATTTCTATTAATGTTCTTCTTTCTGATGGCGAAGGGACGAGAGATTAAAACAGCAACACTACCATAGACGTACTTTCCTTGGCCATCTCAAGTTTACCCACAGTTTACAGGTGATATACATCATATCGGCAATACGTATATTAATAGAAGAATGAATGTAACGATAATTTATTATCTAATCGTATGAGTTAACTTTATTTCATTTGAAATTGTATGACCCAACCTTCCAAGAAAAACACTGTGCAAGTGCGTAATAGTCTCCAATTTTAATAACTAAATAGCTTACGCCATAAAAATTAACTGCTACTTCAAAAATTTTCGAGGATTACAGTTCTTGGCGTTTATTTCCATTCATTAACAGGTCTGGCGAAATGTTTTTTCTTCTCGAAAGCCTTGCAGTAAACTACGAATCTAAATTACACTGATATAAAAGATGAAGAACGAAGTTGAATACGTTTACATTATTTACGTTTAGATTTCAACCGAGAATTCTGGCCGAATCACCCGCGACGCACTTTCCGTTGTCAATCGAGGTCAGCATAATTGGCCATCGTAGAATTGACAAAAATTGGAGCAGATAGCGGCTCAGTAGATGTCGCAGTCTCATTAACAAGCATCGAATCCAGCATTAACGTTTGAAGAGAAGTCAAAACACGTAAAGTGGAATATATCTCGAGAGCTATCATATACGCTAGCCATTTTCTTATTTTTAATCGATTCTACGTTAAATTTCCTTCATTTCCTTCCACAGCACCTAATCTGGCCCATTTCGGGAACGTGACGGAAAAAAGCTGAAACTTCAAAAGTATGAAAATCGAAAAAAATTCGAAAAATATTATCAATTGTTTGAATTTGATTATTTTCACTTTAAATTCGAATTGTACGTCTACTTTCCTGTAAGAATCATTAATTAATCAAATTTGAACAGTACTGTAAGTATTTGCAACGGATTTTCAAAGTTGAAAAACGTAGGAGTGGCGTAGTATTAAACTAGAAAAACTGATAGTTGTCGTGAAATTTCCGCCGTTTTGACGTCATATTCGGATTCAGCGTTAAATTTCCTATAAGAATAGCTTTCAAAATCGCTTTAAAACGAAAATTTAATATTTCACTATTACCGAGCTCGGAATTTCAGCCGGCGAAAAACTCGATTTACGGAAAATAATTTCTCTGGCTCTGTTTAAATTTTTTTCACCAAATTTTTTGCTATGTACGTATGTAAGGCGTTCAAATGAAGACTTCTGCATAATAAAACAATTGATTCGAATTTATTTTGACCCCGAAAATCAGCGTTAAAGTCCAATTTTTGAGCTTTTAAAAACCGATTTTTTTGGACCACTTGCAGATTTTTCCGAGAAATAAAAAAAATCAAAAAAATACATCTTGGTAAGACACAACTTTTCTAAAAATTTCAGATTTTTATCTGTGTTGAGAGAGAAGAAGACGAGTAAAAATTCGTTAACTGTTCGGTTGAAAAAAATCGCAGGGGGACCCCTTGGATTTTTCGCGAAAAATTTTTTGAAATGGATATTGCTCAAATTCAGCATAATGATAGTTGATGATGTGTACATCAATAATATATGGTTCATTTTTTCTTTCTTTTGCACTAAATAGATGAAAATAATGTTTAAAGTTGAAAAAAGTGATTTTTTTGTGTTTAGTCCACTATTATTGCAGAATAACGCAAAAACGGTTGAAAAATGGATAGGTACATTACATTAGGGAAAATGAGGACAATTAAATTACCTATCTTTTGGTATATTCAAACATCTGAATTGACGACTTTTTGTTTGAGTTATCCACTGTGCAAGTTACAAATCTTGGAAAACTTGAAGTTGTTACATCTAATTTCGCTACAACTTTGCTCCAGTTGAAAAACCCAATACTTCATGATACTAAGTACTATTTAGTACTTTAGTACTTAGTAAAAATCGATATATTTGAAAGATCAAAATCGCGATAATATCGCGAAAATATGAATACATTACATTTAAAGTCAAATCAGTTCCAATTCCTTGTTTATGAGGTACTAATAATGTCGAGGTTTTATGTAGGTATTGAAATGAGCCAACCAAAAAAACGCCCATCTGGGCTGAATTGAAAACAGAAGAGAGCAAGAAGTTCTCTGGGACAGTGAAAAAATTGGGAAAGGTAGGGCGCACAATTTAATATGCCGAAATCCCCCCCCCCCCGAACGTCTGCTGGGAGGGGGCGTAATGTAGAACTCTGGCCTAGGGCGTAAATAGTTGCTAATCCGGGCCTGCTAATTGGATTACTTAGTCTAAATTGATTTTCAATGCAGAACAAATAAGGTCTTCTTTAAGACGGGTTGAAAGCAAGTTCTCATGCTTGCAATGAAAATGTTGCTCCTGGGAATACCTTTGAAATACTATAATTTATTTATCATTACTATTTGAGTGAGCTACGAAAATACCTTCACAATAAAAGCCACTCAAGATTGGAATGCCTAACGTTAATTTTTGCTTCATTGCGGAAATAAAAAATATTTATTACCAGCCATTAAACAATAAGATGGTTAGAAAATAGAATGATCATGAAAAACAAATCGGTAAATTTCTATTCGTTCATACGCCTAGATCATTCATTCTGTGTGCATGAAAATAAAGTGTTGACATGATGTGCAACAATGTTGATTTCCCATGAGAAGTGTAGGAGACTTCGAAGGACGTCAAGTACAACTTTTAATCGCTTCCATTGGCATTTTTTAAAAGCTTTTTCAAAATAGGTCAGCGGGTGTGACCACCGGTCCTGATGATCACACACGGTGAAATGCAAACAGCGGTCAGCCGAAATGGGATTCGGCGCAGTAAATCAGGAGAGCTGTGAAGAAAGCCAATAGCCAAGGTTAATAGAAGAATTAGAGGCAATCTCTCGACAGCTGCTAGAAGGAAAAACAGTCTATTGAAGGCCCGACCGCGTACAGGAGGCTCGTCTATTAGCGACGAGAATGTATATAAAAGTATAACGATTTTTGTTCTTTTAACAATTAATTTTGAACAATCTTGTGTTGATACATATTATGATGGGCGAAGGCTCAACACTTTCGCTAGTTTCGCTAATAATTCTGTCCCTACAATATATAAGTAAAATAGATTGAACTCCGATTTGATTTTTTAAAAAGACTTTTATTTCGTAATGCCCGAACTGGACGTTGGTAAGACCGAGATACGTCAACAATGATGTTCCACGATAGACTGACTAACGGCACAGAAAGCTTATATAGAGTTTTATTGCTTAGGTCAGCAGAACAATGTAGTAGTCGAGTTATGACTGTGGGTTGGCGGGAGTTCGTTACAGGTAACTTATATGAACACATCATAACTATCCTAAATGAGCAAAGAACATCTATATCAATAATTCTCAAAATAATTGTTACGAACTTCTCATTTTTCGTCAGTAAAATTATTCGTGTTTGATGAACAATTATTGTTCTGAATGTATCTATTAATACTAGCGTCTCATAATTGGAGCCGTTATCGTTATTATAATTTAGCACACTAGCTTGAGAGTATAGAAGAGACCTAGTCCAAAGCTTCTTCTAATTCCTTCCATTACTAGAGCGAGGTTAACAGATGACCTGGAAAAGTTTAGGGCCGTTATTAGCTTTCGTTTCGAATTCGATCGAAAACTCCAACTTACAGTGAAATCGCTTGCTCAATATTGGAACATTTCCTAACCGTGGCATCACTTTCTCAGGACCATCTAGCGTTTCCATTTTTACGTTCTTATTAGCGAGATTAGGATTGCCAACTGTGCGGTTGCACCTTATGCAAAATGCAGTTCAAGCGTGCGGACGTCGAAACTAATGAAAATGCGAAATTATCCATCAGAGGAACTGTTCAAAAACTGTGTCAATGTCACAGGTGTTTTCGAGCTCCGATATTTGCGAGTTTAATCTCAAGTAGGTTTCCCTGCAAAACGAAATTTTTCAAATGACGACGCAAACAATGAATATAATCCTCTCTACATTGACATATATTAGCAGGAACGGTTTCGCTAGAATGAAATCCGTATCAGCCTTCCCGGCAAAATGAGATAGTCCTCACAATAGCCGAACTATCGAGTTGATTTAGGGTGGTCAGTTATGAAACTATTTGATTGAGCCGTTAGCTGACGGTGAGTAGCTCGAACAGAACTTGTCAAAAGGACAAAGAAGATTAAGTCAGGCGCGACAGCGACTGCCCACGTTTGATATTCGAGTTCATTGTTTTCCATGCGATTGTGGAGGAACTGCCCCTGCGCAACACTTCTACATCAAGACCACGCATGTTGTGCTACTGAATTGAGGAAAAATAGCGCGAAAATAGTGTCGCAAGTCGTGAAATGAGGGGCTATTGTTGTATTTAACTGCCAACTGCTTTCTGTCCGAATTAATTTACGTCAGATTAAATAGATTGGTGAGTTAATGGTCCCAGTCTAGTGTTCCTAATTGCTCGCCTGACTGATTAGGATACGTCAAATAATGGAGTGTAAAGGCTTTCCAGAACACTATTCCCAGAGAAAAAAATAACAAAAACGGAGAGCTAATTCCTATTCGTTTGAAAATTTTGCACATAGCAGACTTTTGACCACTTTACAAACAATAAAAGTTAATAAAATAGTTTTTTTTAATTTATGAACGATTAGCATGATTAGTACACGGAATAAAATTATTTGGATTGACATTTGAATACAATTTTGGATTCCATCCCGGTTAATTAAAAACTGAGCGAAGGATTTCCACGTATAATTAATAAATGGAGGAGCGAAAAATTGTGGCATTAAATTACTTGCATATGGTTAGCGTTTCAACTATATCCGGCTCGATTACATTAGCATTAATTGAATCTCCGCTCAATACGCTATACAGTGAAGTGAGTTAATTGTAGCAAAAAGGGGCAATTCAGGTCACCTTGAATCAAAATTATACGGTAGGTAAGTAAGTAAGGGATAAAAATAATTTCAGCTCTATTTTCCAAAACAGATCAGATAATATATTTTACCTCACACAGTCTCCTACTCATTCAGTTGCTTATTTCTCAATACAGTAGCATAGCAGGACAGCAATCGTATCAAGATTTTCCACTATCATTCCCCAAAACCATTTTCCAACTCACGCATATTTCGAAAACCTCAAGGTTCTTCAATCAGCCTATTCGGTTCTCCAGGCTTTCAGTTACTTTATCTATTTATTCAAAGAGACCGTTTACATCGTCAGTTACACAACGTCACGCAGTCATGTCCTAATCCTGGCACCATGACGGCCTCTGCTGTCGGAATGTATTAGTCTTGAAAGTACTCACCAAAGAAGCAAGTGAAAAGCGGGAGATTCGGATAATAAAGCCTACGTGATCATCCGGTCTGAGGCCGGTTAGGTAGGTACTGAGTTCGAACTCATTATAGCAATTAATGCTAATCATATCACAGCATGCTCATGCTAGAATGGTATTTGTATAAATCACTCATATCTACGCACATTATGCAGAGATGTGTGAGAGAGCTTATATATGATCATTAGTCAAATTATTTCATATCAATGTGTCCAAAGCTATCAAGTTTGTGAACCTATTTCGTGAAGTAAATACATTACCTACCTATTGCTTCAAAGTGTAGAAACGATAGTTGCATAATTTTTCCTTCAAATATACCAACCGTTCATCTAATTCAAGCTGCTCAATGTCAATTGATTTGTAGGACACATTTCTGTTGATTTTAACCAAAGTCAGTTCGGTGAACTATCGCATTATCCAGTTGCATAAATCAATCTGTACGACCATTTTAGCGGCTGTTATCTCCGAAGAGACTAGCAAAAAGTCGAACAATGAGGAATGTTTTTCCGTTATTTTCTTTGGCGTTTTAGCGTATACAATAGTGCAAGATCAGTGAAATCTCACCAAATTTTGAAGGGTATTTTAGCATGAATCATTCTTCAGCCAGTATTATATTGCGGGTTTCAAAAATTCTCTATTGATTAGCAATTGATAGAATAGAATGGGATTTTATTATTTCCATAAAACCAAGAGCAATAGGGAGAAAAACGAAAACTTACTGATACTAATTTTTTGCTCATTCATTCATGATGAGCCAACTTTAACAATCACGTACTAATTATTGATTTTCAATGAGTTAGTAGGTATCTATTCATAGGAAAAATTATTGTTTCCGCCATCAACGGAAATTCGACTTTCAGGATTTAAAGAAAAAAATAATAATAATAATAATAAAATAAATAAATTAATTTTCTAGAAAATTTGATAGTTGAGATGGGCTCGCCTGGCTCGCTCATCAGAATGGGACTTTACGTGTTCATTAACCTGATATAACAAGGTGTTAAAAATGAGGAAGTAATCAAAACCCGATCTATTTGTATCACTGACAAAAAATATGCTACTATGAGCAATGTCACGGTTTACTAAGTAGTTTCAATTATTTTCCCAAAATATTTCTAGTTGGCTTATGCTCCAAATTCCGCGATGAATTTCCATCACAGGTTCCTTCAATAAAAATCATGACGGCAATATCGTAAAAATACATCTAAGGTATCGAAACGGAAAATCCGAAATAATTCAAGTTAGCTAATGAGTTGACATTGTAACATCTGATCCTCATGTTCTAACACACAGCGAGTTCACCTGTCCAAACAACGCAGTAATTGTTGAGGAAAAAATCTATCGTTTGTTGCTCGATTCATATTCTGCTGATTACAAGGAGGGAATGAACTGTACGAGGTGATTTTTCCTGTTGGTTCAGGTTTTGTAAATAACACCACGTATTTGGAGCATACAATGGTGGTGCGTATATTGACTGATAGTTGATTTCACCAAAAAAATTGAGTTTATCCTTAGATTCGGCTACATAATATGCAACGCCAACAAGTAATGTTATTAAAAAAAAAAACAGAAAGACAGAAAGAAAAAGTCGTGATGTTTATCTAAGAAAAGTCAAGTCATGAAAATGCGTCCACTAGATCACTTTTAGTCCAGTACTGCTTCTATTGTTATTGTTGTCAATCTTCCTCTCCGGATAGTTGTCAATAAAGCGGCGAAATACAGCTTTCATTTATAGCACTGGCGAAAGGAAACTTATTGCTGAAATGGTAAAAATTGCAATTCTGTGTAAAACTCTACAGTGGAAGATTTGCCAATGGTGCAACTGGGGTTCACCGGGCTGTACGGAAGACTTTACTTGCTCGTGCCCTATTTTCAGAGACGAGCCGTTTAAGACATTATGCTCCGCAGATAACGCTGGAAGAGGAGTCCTTGTTTCCAGTTGGTGAACTCCAAACATTTGAAATTGATGAGCTCAGGAGGACGCTCCTTTTTTCATTGAAGATTCACGAGTTTTTCTTTTGAATCAAGGAGGTATATAAGCAGAATAAATTCGTGTTCTCTTTTATTAAAGATTATTGCAATTTTTTCCCTCAATTTTTGTTGTTTTAGCAGCCAACTAGTACTTTCATCATTAGAATAGATAAGAATTATATTAGAATTGTTGAATTTTTCTACGGACATTTTTCTACGGAGACATTTATTAGAGTGGAGTTAAAACGGTTGATAGATTTAATTGCATTCGCATAACTACACAAAACCAACCTCCATAAATTATTTGGTGAAAATAACGCCAACCTCCCACTGATTAATGGTGCTGAAAAATTGGCATGCTGCTAACAGCGTGGTCGCAACCTTTTTCTGTTGGTAAAATTTTCATCAACTATACTAGGTACCAACCTAAGAACTTCAAAACGGTTGAGAACTAATTTAATATTTTACCATGTTTATCTTCATTCCGGATTCCTCTAGCTTGCGGTGCCGCTGGCCCAACTGCGGAACTTCTTCGCGATCACTTCACTCAACCTCGTCGCTAGCCAATGTCTTCAGCTGTACACCTTCACCGGCACTGAGCTCACTATCAGACTGGTCCGACCAGGGGCTCGCCTCGGCTGTAATAGCAGAAGCCCCTCCTCACACCAGTACGAGGCCTGGCTTCGCAGGCCGGCAAGAAATGATTCGTTAGCACGTCACCCTTACGGAGGGATGATCCTAAACCAGAATATTCTGCCGAAGGCGTTTCAAACAGAGCCTTCTGAATTCGTAAACTGGGTCAGCCGATAACTCCTGAACCTATTAAAAAATACAGTCGTTCGGAAATAAATTTTAGTTAGAAGCGTTCCAGAAGATTAGGGCGTTGTACTGTTGAAATGGAATTGACTATTTTTATTCATCGGTTTGCACTGAATAAATTATGCTGCAAATTATTGTGTGGGAGCAGCCCCCAGGAGTGAGATTTTATATCTTCTTGACGACACTTTGTCTCTTTCACCTGTTTTCTTTTCTTTCTTTCAATAATTTTGAATTGGTTTTCTGGGAATGGGAAGTAATATTTTTAGTCAGTTTTGTTTTTACGGAAGTTTATTGCTAAAATCAATTTATGTATCAAGCGAATTAAAGTTGTGTTCCGTTATTTGTGACAAATCTACAATTATACGGTGCTTACCCGAACATTTGAGCTAGGGTTAGTACTTTTTTTTGGGGCGATTACAATAGTTTATTGAATATTATTATAGTTATAATTAAATGGTTATGATTATAATAAGATGGTTATGGTTACAATATTATGCTTACAAATGAATCGTTATGGATTATAATGGTTATTATATTGAATAAACCGAAAACGGAGTACGATTACTAGTATTATTTTTCATGTCACCATCTCCAGTTTGAGTAAATGGATTATGGATTATAGTAAATGGACTTACCAGTTTTCTCTCTAACTTATTCTAGATAGTACTCGAAATGTATGTAGCTGAAATCTTACAATTGCATGAAGCATCGGGTTGCAAAGGTAGTTAAAAATTTCTATTCATAAAACGGTCCGGACAGGAGGAGAAGAGGTCGTACTATTGATTGAGGAACTAAGGTAGAACGAAACATTTGGGTCGGATAGATGTGAGAAACGATCAAAATTTCCATATCCCGAAATTAAATTTCTATAAAATATCTGACTGTAGTAGAAAACATCGTTTTTGATCGCCAGATATGAGCACGTCACGTTCCAGTTGTATTATTCACCATTTATCTCCCACGGGGAAAATTGATATGTAACCGAGTAAACGCAGAGTTTATGAGCCTCTATATCTATATATTCACGGTCAGCTGAATCATAACACATTAAACCTCTTGCTCAGTCTCATTACACTTTACATTGAAAGAAGTATAAATGTGGCGGTTAGTGTTGCTGCAATTACCTTCGTATTCTCAGTAATCGGCTTGGAAACTATTATATCCGATCATAGACGCAACCTATTCGTTTTCTCCTAGGGTGCCCGAGACTATACGTGTAATTTCTCAATCATTATAGAAGCAACGTGATATGAGCTATGTAATACTCGTGCAAGGACACTTTGAGGTAAATACAAATGTTTACAGTTGCCAAATTAGCCGGATGGAGTCATGCTTGGAATGTTGCAAGACCGAAGACAAACTTACCAAACGCTCAGAATACAATTTTAATTATGTACCTATATGGTTGTAGGTCAAGATGTTAGACCCAGGCCTTAGGTCCCATTACCTTGTCTAGGTATATTAGCACAATCATAAAGAAGAACCTAGGCCCTGGGCAAATTTGTTGTAAGGCCTCTTGATCCGGGTCCCTCGACCCTATTAGAGTGGCATACTTATCAGCAATCTCGTGGATAGATAAGAAAACTAAGACATAATCGAATCGTCGGATGTTTTTACCACAAAGCCTTTCTTATTATAAGTGATTGAGTTCGACTTCTTCCACTCAACCTTGTTAAAAAAAAGGACTACCAAATGTTCTCCACTTATTTATTATTGAAAATTGTGTTGGAATGAGTTATTTTGTTTTTTATTTAAAAAAAAAAAATATTCAAATGTAGTTGGGCTGCCCGTAAATAAACAATAAACAATTTATTTGATGATGAATCTGAATTTTGAGTCAACAAGATGTTCGCCCTTAACACTGTGAGTATCTATATGAAAGACTGCTGTAGGATGAATTATATTTTCACCCAAAATCAGTAGTGGCCCAATTATGGCTGGATTCTTGAACTCAGAGTTAGCTAAGATTCTAAAGGGGTAGTAAAAATTTTGGTTATTACGATCCGAGCATTATTACCCTCGTTACTAGGGATAAAAGTTGCCTGGCGAAATCGTTGTAAGGCCGCACTAAACGTTTCCGATGGATCGAATAGATCAACTTCCGTTGAACATTGGTTGACTTATTATTTTCTGGAGTGGAGCCATCTTGACTGATGAGTAGTGATATATTTCGTTTTTCCCTATAAGCAGCCTTTTGAGTTAATGATGAGATCTAACTCGTGCAGATGTCGACATTGAAACTGACCTCGTAACTAGACGCGTCCAAGTTCTGATAGATGCGAGCCAACTAGTCACGACGCTTCGCTCTGTCGAGTAACCAAATCGGATGCCCGCCCAAAATGCGGAAGCAACACGTAAGCTATTCACAGCTGTTCTGGTGTTTCAGGAAACTGGGATCGGTATTGAGTTAAAACCCGTCTTTTCAAATATCACTTTGAATCAATACCGAATCACATTCAATACTGAATTTAATGGTTGTATACAGTATATGTTTTTTTTCAAACGGAACAGGTCGTTGGACGAAGCTCATCATTATCTTCTGCATCTCACATTCTCTTCTACCGTATTTTTCTGCAATTTTGTAAACGCTATTAATACTACTGACATAAAGAAATTTCATCTGGTCGAGAGCAAAACTTGCGATGATAAACAAAACATACTACTCGAGGCCATCTACCTCGCAAACCTTCATATACCGCTCCTAGGTTAACTTTTAACCCCGTACACGCGCAAGTACTATTGGTATGAGATCAGAAATCAATTCCGCATTACAAATCGCATTACTCTGCACGTGATTCTTCAACGTGATAAAAACCCGTTTGAGCGCAAATAGTAGGCTGAACTACGATGGGATTTGACCGTTCAGATCTTTGGGAGCGGCCTATCTCGTTCTATCGAATATCTAATTTAAAATCAGGATGCTACTTAGCTGCAAGGCAAATAACATGATCTTCACTGTAGATTATAGGTCGAATAAGTCACGGTTTGAGCAACCTACAGATTTCTATCATTACTCTGACGTAGGAGATGCCAAAGAAATAAACTATAGTAATCTCACGGCGATTTGGAAATTACTATGATCATTCTAAGTACCGGTTAATTCCAGTAAAAGGTTATTCTGATCTTTCTCGGGAAAGAAAATAAAATGTGATCGCAAAAGTACGGTGTAGAGTAGTTTTCCATTTTAATTTTAGCAGCCACTTCTTGAAACTTACTTGCACTTGGTATTGAAGAGCAAGATCCTCGGCCTCCTATTTTTCAATCATTTAAAAGATAATATTTCTTTTCAACTACTTAATTTGATGTTAAATAGTCTCCTATTGTAGTTGTCATTCAATTTACGATTCGATGGCGTTCGAAAATCTTCAACGGTGAGATAGTTCAACTTTTAAGTCACCTTGAAATTACCCAGAGCATTGCGAGACTGTTGTACGTAGACTATTACGGATTTAGAGGAGCGTTTCTCATATAGCTCTAGTCGCGATTGTTGTAACTAATTGTAAGCGATTGTTGTAACTACAATCATTCCCACAAAAAAGTTCCATGGCGTACTTTTTTTGACGAATAGACTGAGGAGACTGTTACCATGTCAGTTAAAAACTTTTAAATTACTATCAGCGACGGATTTAATGATATTGAGCATCGCTGACATAAACGAGTCCCATCATTCCCCTATTGTTCGCGAAAAAACTTCAATCTTCTTTTTTTCCTTTTTTTTACCGATTGAAGGCCATTGAAGGAACCTCGCAGATACGAGTGGATCGACTTTTTCCTATTGGCCGATTCAATCTGTAATAAATTAGTCATTTTAGTAGCGTCAGGAAAGCAAAATCTCTATCCAAGTTATATAAATAAAACTGCTCAGCAGGAAGGAATAGATAGGAAAAACTGTCGATGGAAAATGAGATCAATTTTTTTGGGAACACAAACCCACCAAGAAGGAAAAGTTCCAAGGAGGGTATCACGTTCATTTCGAAAGGAAAACAATCTTGAATAACGAAATACGAGATCTGCAAGGCCGACAGTGAGAGGGCATATTGTAATAGTGCGACTATGGTTGCATAGCTTGAAACTTAAATAAATGTTTTTATAACGGCCCAACTTTTTTCACCGTGTTACATGATATGTCACATTTTTCAAGAGTGAATGCAAGGTTATTTGCTGATAACGGTATGCCAATGCAATGTTCTCTCCATCTGCACAGGAAAAGAAGTTATAAAATTCAGACTACGATTCTTGTAGTAGTTATGGGAGTAGGGACATTCGAAGCTGCTATGGTACTTAATAGTAGAGAACAAGTAGATTTAACCCCTATTTACCCATTCTATGATGTAAAAAATTTATACATGTTCGGCGGTTAAGGACTAATTATACTAACGTAATTATAGTAGGATTTTGGAGAGTTTTCTTTCTTTGCGTGGTTTTTCAAACGTGTACGTGAGCAGTTTTGGCTACTTTGTAAAATCATAAGTGTGTAATGACCATCTATTGGACCGTGGATTGTGGTCACCATTAGCGATATAATTTTATTTTTTGTCATTTTGTGATACTATTGTAAAATGTATTGTAACTTGTAAATAATCGTGTGTTGAATACAGTTATTCATTCGCCAAAAAGCCGTGGACTTGTAGTTTTTTTTTTCATAACCAGTTTAGTAATAAACAGTCTGGGAGAGCCCTTCATTTCTCAAGATTAATGTGCCGTTCTATCTTGCGATCATAAATTGTCCAGGAAAAAAATTCCAACTCGGTACATTTTCCATTCAATCGAACAGATAGATGATATCGTTCAAGGGTACTCCCTTTTTTCAGCCGTTTGCCTTTCGCTTCGATTTTCTAATGAAGGTGTTCGAGTTCCCACCGTTAATCACAACTCTTCTTGTTTATTATTTTTCCCGTTATGACGCCGGTGCGTTCTTTTGCAAGAACCCAAATCTTTAAGCAATCTACCTACCGGAGGAGAATTTCTTTCCTACCCTAGAACCGTCTCCTGCTACGTTGTTGTAATCATTATATTTAACCGGTAGAACATCTCGAAACTTATTTTTGATTCATTGTAAATATCACGGATGGTATTCGTAGTGCAGTGAAGTTAAAAGGTAAAAACAATGATAATTCCCATATTTTCCGTTTTATTCCTTCCGCATTATTTTCCTTGTTGCAGAAAAACGCCTTCGTCGTCAGTATATGGGCTGTGCTGGTCCCGCAGCACGTTACCGAATTGAGGGCTGCCTTTTCCGGCGAGGCTACCAAAACATCTTGAAAAGATCAAGAGACTCATAGGTGGTAATGAATAGGGCAACGGACTTTGCAACTCAAAATTTACGCGAAACGAAAAAAGATATGGAAAATGGAAAAATGTGGAAAAAGCTGCAAATGATTATTCAGTGGTTTATTATTCCTTTGCTTCAATTATGATTTAAGGAGACCATAATTACCATATTAAGTTTTTTATTCATTTTAATTTTTCTTATTTTTCAAAATAGAAGCAACTTTTTCCGCAGAATGGTATAGCTGAAGAGTGTTTGACGAGCATTCCAACGAGTACAGAACGATTTTTTAGCTCCGAAAATTCTCGAGTCATGCCCACATGCCAGATTTTTGAAAATCTTGAAAAATTCTACACGAAGGCTGCATTAACGTGAGAACTGTTAGAGCTATCGAATCCGTTATGGTCGAATTCAATTCAGCGCCAAAAATGCTGTTTGACTGACTTTGAGTAGAGTAATTTATTTCTGGGCAAAATTGATTTTGGTGAAAGTTGCAACAATTTAACCTTTATGGTTTTGTGAGAAAAGTGTTGCGGCGTACGGTGGACGGATGAATATTTCAAGTCAGCAACTTTTAAAAATAGGATACATTCGGATTCTACGTACCCTAAAAAACGTAAAACATTCAACTTTGAGGTGGAGTTAGACTAACTATTATTGATATTTGATAGAAAGTGGTCGTGGTCCTCTAATTAAGTTAATACGATGATTGTGACACCCCTCTTTTTTCTTTCCTCAATTTAAAGTGTTCCAGCACTAGAAAGTCAGTAAAAAATGGGGTGGGATTATTTCGAAATAATAAGCACCCAAAAGCCAGTTGCTGGCAAGCTAATCAAATTTATTAAAATGCTGTTCATTTATATGAGGTAGGTAAATAATAAATTGTTATGCCATAAAAACATGCAACACGATCATCCAATCAACCCGTTTAAAAATGCACGAATAAAAAATGTAATAAGTAAAACAGCGATATAATAATATACTATAATAATTCATTACTTTTTAATATCACAGTGGTGAACTAGAATTCTCCTTCTAGTCAGCAAACGTTCAAAAATATTATTAATCTTGTTATTACGCATTAGGATTCCTACTGCTAGAAAAAAAAAATATCTCCACGCCAAGAATCATTGTCTGTATACTAGGTAGAATATTATAAAATTAGAATTAGTATCACTAATCTAGTGTGATGTTGAGAATTTTGTTTGAACGTTGTGCGTTTTATTGTGTTTTTGTCGGTAGTATTTTGTTTTGATGAATTAGTAAACGTTTTTTATGAATTTATAAAATGAATAACAATTCCAACAAGTCGAATTAAACGATTCTTGCTTAACTCATACATCCTTTTTTAACAATGCCCCTCACTATTAACTCACTTAAGAAATCTGAGCTATTACATAGAAAGTGAAATCCCAATTTTTCGATATTCCGCCAAAAATCAGCCGAAATAATTACTGGGAAAGGGTTTATTCGGGTAGGTGGCAATTCTCTTAGGTATATGGAGTTGATTGCGAGAATATGAGTAGGAAGTGGCGACCCCGTCACGGATTTTTTTGTTATAACCGCTTGTTTGCTGGTTTGCTGTTGGTTTTCTCCGTGTTTTGTACGCATGGCGGTAGTATAAAGTTTTCAGAACGTCCATGTCTCCTTGAAGGATTCTGTAATTTATTTCATTGCGGTTGGGTTCCCCTGTGACGAGCATATTCTGAAGCCGGGCAGTCAGCATGATAAACTTGTTGCCTGCGATTTTCATACCGGTTGGAAACTGAAGGGCCTCGTCGTCCTGAAAAAAGTTGGAAAGTAATTTGAAAAATATCCAATCTACGAGTGAATGGATTCAACCTGACGAATCGAATGAACATTTGTGAGTTCATAATGCTCTAATAGCCAAACTGCATTAGACTGTGTAGAGAGGTCAATAGCAGTATGTTTTTTATAAGCAAACCTTCGCTGCAAGTATAAAGTTGTCGACGGTGTAAGGAGTCCTCGTGTCCCAAACAAATAAGGCGTTATCTTCAAGGGACGGGAAAATCATGAGGCCATCGTCGGTGATCACTTCGGTCGACACGTGAAACGGACGAGGCGCTGATCTATTGGTACCGAATAAGGAAATGTCCATGAGTCAATAAAATAGAGAAACGCTATCATCTGCCGATGGTAGGAAATATTTAAATTTTGGGAAACTTCAAAACCACTAGTTGTGGACCTACCGGATAAATGACCGCGATTCTTCTTCTGTCATAGTTTTGTTCCTCAGCAAAGCTGCCGGAGCTGTGCATTCACTTCCAGACGATAGTGTGTGAAAGTACAAAGTGTCCGTTTTCTCATCTTGAACGAAATAATTCTTTTCATCATTATGCATTTAATAGTCGTACAACTCGTACTGCTGAAATTAGTTATAACGGTGAAGGGGGGTGCAAAATTATCTGCAAATTGGAAAGATTTTTCACTCCAAGGTACAGAATATTTCGTAACATTTTCTTAAGAAGAAAAAGACGAAGTCCGCCGTTTTCAAGTCTATTAGCTGAATATTTTATCATTTTCGCTTCAAGCGAGAAAATTAGGTTCTTGAAAGTCTCCATAGTTTAAAACCTTATTTCCATTGGGTCACATTTTATAGTTTTTAAACACATAAACAATAAAATGATAATTTATTGTCAGATAAACATTCATTTTTATAATTTTCCTCTCATACTTGCAAATACATGGTGAAAAATATAGGCACTAAGGGCAGTTATGAGAAACTAAGGTTTCCAAGTAGATCTATCGCTCTTGAATCTCTGCTTAATTCGAAGCAGTGGTGATAAATTCAATAAGTAATGATAAAAAAAAAATTTCTAACTGGACTTTGCTATTGTAGAAGTATTTCTTTAGAATCCAGGAACTTTGAAGAAATTCCCGAACGCCTAATCCACCAAAAGATTGTGAATCGTTGGTACCATGATTTTTTTAAGTCAATTTTTCAGGAGACTGTGTACTCGTTTTTTCTACGTTCATGAAGGGGTTTGAACATATAAATATTATCCGGGGACATCAAGAAATGCGACGAGAAGGAAAATAAACATATTATATTTTCTTAAAAGATTGTGAATTTAGTTTAATTCTTTTATAGTTTAGTTTATCTCACCAAGGGCGATACTGAACAGGCCATCCATGACGGTGAATTTTCGATCGTTGATGTGATAGAACCCGTACGATGGGTCCGGAAAAAAATACGGGTGTTGATAGACGTGGACTTCGTCCATGGCAAAATCGTACACTATCATTCTTGTACCTGTTGTATTGATGAATCAAAAATTGGGAGTGCCAGATATTATAAATTGCGAAGAAATTCACATGTTTACTATCTAAGGACTTAAATAAATCATTATTTTGTTGGGTTTCTTATTTCCAACCTAATGAAATAAATCCTCTATAATGAAAAGTGGTTCTATAAAAATAAAAAAAAATCCGTTTTTAGGCTGTTTTGCATGGACTATTATTGACTCCAAGCTTCCGCAGAGCTGAGGGAATAAGCTTTGCAATTTTAATTTTATCCTTTTTTTACTGACGTTGTTTCGCTCAATCCTTTTCAATCTATAGTTTCGTATCACGGATCGAATAAATTATTTCCAGAGCTAACCAGCCAACCAGCTAATCATTTTTAATTTTGCGTGTTTAAATCTATGTTTTTGATACAAGAATAGCTGTTAGGTTGTCGCCCTTCTCAACACAGTTTGGTCACTCATCGTTAGAACAAAATATTTTCTCATCAATTTCACCAGCTTTTCGGGCTGGAAATCCCATTCAAAAGCACATTAAAGTAACTAATAAAGAAGCAATACAAAAGTATTCAAATGTTTCCGGCTGATAAGAGAGCTTTATGCATACCCATCGAATCTGCAAGATAAGCATACGTTTCTTCTCCATCCTTACTCAAGAGTTGAACTTCAACATTCAGGATAAGAGAGTCATCGTCTAAATCGAGTTTGTCTATTTCGTAGCTTCCTGTAAAAATTCAAGCGTTACATCGCAACTTGTTGTGAGAACGTTGAATCACATAAATACACAGCCTCCAAGAATAGTGATACTCAGAGTACTTGAAAATTTTCATCCGAAGTATCAGAGTAAGTTGAGGCATCTTTCACCAACCATTCAACAGTTTCGTGACTCTAGTTAATTTATGGTGTAATTTTCCACAATGATCGTCATTTATATCAAGTTAATCCGAAAGATTAATTCTTAAATGAAACCAATTGTGTGCTATAGATTAATTAATTTTTATCGTCCTCTTTTGAATTTTCATCCTCTTTCTGGCGGAGTTCTCTAGCATAATTTGAATTAGGTATACCTACATTTATCCTGGACCTTCAACGTTCATTTCAACCATTTGCTAGGGGGAAAAGTCTCACGTGTACTCACTTCATTAAACGAATATTATTTGTCAAAATTTATTTTCGTAGAGGGGTTGTGAGGGGGAGAAAAACTAGGCGACTTATTCTCCAGGTTTTTAATGGCTGGCCGAGCACTTTCGCCCATTCGGGCATCCTCAGGGCGACGTGGAACCATGAGGTCCACAGCCCGGGCTGTGGACCTCATGGTTCCACGTCGCCTTGAGGATGCCCGAATGGGCGAAAGTGCTCGGCCAGCCATTAAAAACCTGGAGAATAAGTCGCCTAGTTTTTCTCCCCCTCACAACCCCTCTACGACAATAGATGCGACGACAACCAAGACGAAAATTTATTTTGATAACTCACTTATCAATCTGTCGTGGTCTTCTAGATCAAAAACCATTATTTTCGGATTGCAATTATAGCGGCCTTTGCGGTCGGAAAAGGCGAATCCGACTCCGCTATCAATGGCCCACAATCTTCCGATTTTGTCAATCTGAAATCATCAAGAGATGAGAATTTTTTGGCCAATTGATTTTTTGCTCTAACGCAAGCTTGTTCGAAAATCAGGATTAAAATCGCTACTTACCTTGATTCGGAATACAGACTTAATACTCTGGCAGTCGTGTGGATCTGTTACGTTATGCCATGCCCATTCTGGAAACGGCCGCAAGCGAGAATATCCCGGTTTGTTTTTTTGTGGTATCAAAGTACTCAAACTTGCCGGAGTGCCGCTGATTAGGCTTGGCGTCGTTACAAATATTCTATCTGCAACAGAATGAAGACCTATACTATGCTTACCACTGAAGAAAGGTGAGTGCTAATCTATTTTTTAATTCAGTTTGTTGAAGTTTTATTTTTTATTAACCCGACTTGATTTATTGCATATTTTTTGTGCCTATGTTGTTTCATATTAATGTCGTTCTTGTCAATCTTGTGAGTTTAAAACTTTGCGATTGATTACCTTTGTACTCGTCGACGTCTAAAATAACTACATCCTCTGGAATATGTTCCTTCGATTCGAGAAATAGCCGGCGCATGTATGACGTCGGATAATCAAATTCAACTTTGTCCCAGATGTGCGTCACTGTCAGCCATTGTCCCAGCCCACTGGACACTATCGAGCATAAAATTAGAATCCCTGAAAATTGAAATCATAATTATTGCAAAGATTGAGTACAAAACATGCTCACAGATTTAAATCAATGAATTATCTGTTCGATTTGAATGTATCAGAGGTTCGGTATAAATGAACGTTATTTATAAACTCTTAAAAATTCTCAAACCAAAAATTGAGTGAGCATTGAAAAACCAAAATTCATCAAGTGCATTGGAACTATAACGTTGTTCGGGCACACGAGTATGAGAAAAGCTGATGGTTGATCGTTGGTTGGAGTCGAACTGTCTCCAAGGGGTGACATTCGCTCGAGAAAACTTGATTCACTCTCGGAGACCAAAACAATTTCCTTGACCTGGTAGTTTATTTTTATTCCAACTGTGTTCCCTTAAACAGGTTTACTTTTCCTCTTTTTGCTCTACTGAGCGATGTAGGTAAGCTATAAAATAACAGATCTTTACAAACGGTTGGGTCTTGAAAACCTACCTAGAACTGGCCTTGACAATCAAACGGAACCACTTTCTCATTTCAAGTCCCTTGGACGGGTTCCTGACGAAAGTATCATCGCCTTCTATTTCCAACACGCATCGAACCACGCTTGAAATTTCCAGTCGTGGTCGCACAGCTGACCCGTTTATAATTTGGAGCGAGGAAAAATCGGTTGGTCGATTTAGAATGAATCGGTAAGTGCACTCAGTTGATGGTTATTGTGATTCGTTCAATGAATGCTACAACACGTACTATATTCTACAGCTTTCGAAAAACGACTTCTTTTCATTAGTAATGTGCAATTTAAGTCCCTCCGAGAGCATAAATTTAATTCTTTATTGAATAAATAGGATATAAACAAAGTTCAAAAGGGCTTCACAGTCTCAGAATGTTTTACCAATCATAAGTTTCTCCCTTTTTCAATTGGTTTTTCTATAATATTTATTTAATCGTTCACGATGTGGGTTGTAATTTATTCATCGTTAGGATCAACAACGTAGAATATGATGGCGAAATTCGCTATATTAACTTACAGATCTACGGTTCCGGTCAACTCACTATTTTGATCAGTAATATGGACCATTATGGTTTGAATGTATTAAACGCTGATGCGAATTACTCGAGAAGAACGCATTAGATAACTTAGCGCCCTCCAAAACTTTTGAGGCCCAGTGGCCCTGATTTTGCAGGCTCGTCGAGTCCACTACAGGTTGAAATCATCGGAGCGTGACATACGTACCGATACCGGTACCCAGGTATGCAAAATACCAAAAACTCGTTACCATTAAAAGAATAGAGTCCCGATTAGGAATGGAAACTATACATATAAGTTAGAGAAAGATAAATGCTTACAGTGGTATTGTTCTCTCAGTAATGTTCGGCGCGAATTTAATAAAGCCTTCATCATGGCGAATGCTTTTCAAATTAATCTTTGCTTTTATTTGAATTTTGTTTGGTCTCCTCAGAATAAATAATTTTAAAATAATAAAAGTCAATCTCGAGAACAATAGTTTTTTAGGATGATTAAAAGTTCACGTTAATAAGGAAGGAAAAATATTTGATTTTTATAAACCACGAGGAATTGTTTGCAGCGTTTTTTCCTCTTTACCAGACAACATAATGCGTTAGCCCAATGATCAATAATAAAATTACTCATTCAACTAACAAAAAATAAAACGGAAGACAAAAAAATTAATAAATACAAAAATACTTGAAAAATGTAAAAATAAATAAAAATGCGTTAAATATTTAGGTATTTACCTGGTAACATTTTGTAGTCCTGATTATTGTATATTCCAAGTTGTGAATTTTCTTAACTGGTTGCTGGGACTAGTTTTGGGTACGCATGGCACATTAATTATAATTCATTCTAGGCAACCAAACTTAATTAAAATCCCTTAATAATTTGCTGGCCTTAATTCACTTTTACTAGTCTGACGAACATATTATATTGATACACTGTAAGGTTCTTGTGGACGTGACCGCGGGCGATACAAAACTGAAAACAGAAAGTAAATCCATTCTTCTCGCTAGTAGGATCAAACGTGGTCCCTGCCCCTGGACATGAACGCTCCGACCACCTCCTTGTGCTACCATGGAGCCGGCTCAACAAGCCGTCTCCTTCCATACGAGGCCCCCAGATTAAAAACCGGGTTTGATGTAAAAACATAATTTTATAAAGAAAAAAAATAAGAATATCTTCACTTCCGCAAGATTAAATAATATAATTATAACAATTTAAAATTTAGATTTACTGTAAAAGTTTTTGTGTAAAATTTATTACCGCATTTTATAATACGTGTCGAAATTGCTGCAACAATGTTCAGCTTAGTATGAAAATATGCTAAACAGTTTTCAAAAATGGTAGAAAAGAGGTCTAAACATTTTTCGTACAAGCTGATATTAAGGTTTTGCTTGACAAGCTCACAAATTTTATTGAGACCAATTTGATTTGGTCTTTTCCTTTTCAATAGTTTTCAGGCCGACGCTCTGCTACAAGCAGAACAAATGTGAAAAGAGACATTCTGCATTAGAAACCTCTGAACCGCTAGCGGTTCACAGGTTCTAGAACCTGTGTTTCTCTGTTCCGTCCATTGTTTGGAATACGATTTGCGGCGAAAATTGTCGTTCGTTTGTTATGATGATAGTGATTGGCATCAAGGTAAGTCAGTGCAGTTTGAAATATTATATTTATAATATTTAGACATAATATTTAGACAGTAAACATTTGTTTACTTCTAGTCCTTCCACCAATTTCATGTTATGATCACTTGATCTCACCAAATTATCGTAATATAATTAACAAAAAAAGATCTAATAGTATCTTGGGAAAATTGGTGTATTAAATAACTAACCGGAGAACCCTTTATTCATATGAGTATTACCCCTTTTTTGTGCATTAAGTCAAGGGTCGGGAGCAAAAAAACTCAAGGATGCTGACTATGTTTTATAATATTGTAAATCTTCGAGCCTATGTAAAATTGAATTCCTTGCTTATTCATCGGTCGAAATTAAACACAGGACGCCAAAACAGTTTTCCGCTCTCTTGACCAAGTGCGTCTGTCTTCGCATACTAGTCACGCTCTATGGATGATTGTGATGCGACCATCCGACCGTACAATGATAACTACGCTGTTTGTGAAATATCGAACGCGTAAGAAAACAACTTGCGACAACAAGTTAATAAAGGATTAACAGATCAAGTAAAAACGGTTTCTCAAACTAACCATATTAATAAATTTGATCAGTTGTAGATCTATTGAGTTCAGAGGAAATTCATATTTCAGATAAATTCTTAGTTTTTTTTTCTTTCAACAGAGAAAGATGAAGACTTCAAAAATAACATTAAAGATATTGATATATACTTCACTAGTGGCTTGTAATGTTTAGACTGCGAATCTGTAGTTTTCAGAGCCTTTACTATTAAAAGTTGCGTTTGAGTGGTATTAAAATTGTGTTGGAATGTCCTCCGAAATAATTTGTGTACATAGATCACTCAGTACTTCCATAATTAGGTCACCAGAGAGGTAGGTAACCAACTATAATATCATGAAATTTCGTACTCAAGCCAAATTCACTTCGGTGGTCTTCGGTAGTTGAGAAATGAACGAAGAAAACGTTCCAAAAATGTAAAAAAAAGTCAACGAGAAATCAAGCGTGGGTGAGTGATAATACAAAATTGAAAGTGACAAGTGGTTCGCTGAATAGCGTTAATCTTACGAGCAGCGGTTGTCTCCTGTCTCGTTAGTTTGTTCGTGCGGTTTCGGCTGGCAAAATGCGACGTAACAAGCTGCCAAAAAAGAGTAGGTAAACATATTGCACAACTTCACACAGACCAGAGATACTGCGGTATGTTGAATTATGAACAATTCTATTGAGCAATGCCAGATGGCCCGCAACACGAATGATTCACGGCCAAGACGAATGTGAGAAATATCAACAAATCACTAGAGGGAGAAAAATGTTCGTCTGATCAAAAGAATTGTTCTCACGAACTGAATCCACACTAGGAAATTCATCAGGAGTTGGAACTGAGTAACGTCCATAACAACACGTAACAATTCTTATTCTTGAAGAGCGGAAGTCATTATGCAATATGCTTCACATTAGATGGCCAAAATGATTATTTCGCTGTAAGTGTTATACCACTAACAAATGTAATTTTCTTATGTTATCGTCTGGTAAATCAATGTACTGTAACTATTTTAGATTGAATCTCTAATCAGTTACTCTAACTCTCTGATATCAAACGATTAGTTTTAATTAAGTTGATCAACAAATACTCTCTTAAGCTTGATATTAGTGTTGACGCACGATATTAGTGCTGACAGGCTGTTCTGGAGACCAACTCTTTATATAATATGCCTGCCCCAATATGCGGGCTGATTCTCCGAGATTGGTAGTTCATGTAAAAAATTGCTAACTGCCCATGAAAATGAGCGCAGTCCAGGCAGAGCGGTCGATTTAGCTCTGCTACCGAACAACAATGTAGGTTTTGTGCCGTGAAATCTTCAACGATCACATCATTCAAGAACCCTAGATTATTACACCCAGGTTTATAGAATAAACACCTATGTTATTTCTTCTTTAGGCCTGGGATTACACTAACCGGTGCAATACATTTCTTTAAAAAAAAAAAAATCGTTCTCCAAAAACTTCTAAAAATACTTTTTGACTTGTATATACCTAAGTAGTTTTTTCTTTCTTTTTTTTAGTTGGATATTTCGATTTTACATGCCTTGAAACGGTAAACACCAATTTTTTTGTGTGTGGGGGTTAAGTTTTTTTTCTTGGGCTAATGGTTCATTATTGAGTAACTTATCAAAACTGCAACCCCAATAAAAAAAATCGTGCAAGATAAAGTTGGCCAGCTCTATTATACCTATATTACAGTAATTGTTCAAAGCTACTCGCAATTCTAAAACACTTCTTGAAACAACGTGGAATGCATAGAACGAACTGCTGTTTGAGCGAGAACTGCCTCAATAAAAATTGAACAGTACTTAATAGTAACGAAGTACGTGGTGAATCTCATCGCTTTGTGGCTTTTTACGACCGACTCTTCGTGTCAGTAGAACGCTCGTTAAGGTAGTAAAATAACTTCGATCAGAATGAAATAAAATCTTGTAATTGTTAATCGAAAGATGATTTTTACATGAAAACCAATTATACACACAATACGATATCTGCTCATATTATCCTTTGATATAATTGGTCACTGATTGGTGCCATGAATTTTGAGTTCTGCCGAGTACAAAAGATAATTGTTCACTCCAATGGACGCGTGTTGCTAACGGAAATTATGTGCTTCTTTTCCCGGCTAGGCCGTTAGGGTAATAATGACAATTAAAACATTGAAATACCATTTACATTGAAGATACCAGATACATTACATTGAAGATACCATTTGACAAAACATTTAGTGACGAAAAGCTTTAGACCAATCACGATTCCAAGCAGTCGTTCAAGTGTCTCTAAAAAAAGTAAGGATGCTGTTCAAGGAGGAATACCGACAAATCAGCGACTTTTCTCATCATTTTATTCTTTTACCGACGTTTCGAGTCATGTTTCCGACAGAAAAATGTAGATAGTCGATTTCCCTTCATGGTATGTAACAAAACGACTTAACTTTCTTTTGCTTACAAAAAAAAAAAAAAAACCAATAACATTTTGCTGAACACGAAATTATAATATTCGACGCTTAAAAAAAGATCTACTCTCGCTATCTAATTTGGCAATGTATAAACTACAGGTAACTTTCGAATTAAGAAGAAGTAAACTATGCCACATTTCCCATACGATACTTATAAATTTCTGATTTGGTGAATAGTTAATCGAGTAAGCTTTTTCTTGAAGACAAAGCAGTTTACTAGATTTGTACTCAGTCTTTATGGTAATTTCGATTTAATCTTTCTTATCGTTTGAAGTTGTAGAGAGAAAATCGTTATGGTAATATTACGGTATTTATTTTTGTTCATTCTGTGACTGTAATAAAAGTTCATATTTTTTCCGATGATTAAAAAAAGAATACCTTGATATTATTCTATGATTGGCGTTAGAATACCGAATTCAAACAACAAAGTTGTCCGTAATTGGCGATTTGATTGAATAATGACATTGAATTTGATTCATTTTAGGTTCACAGAAACCATGAAAATCCCAATTGTTGATGCAAAAAATTCAAACTAAGCGTAAGGAAAGTTTGGATTCAAGTTGTAGTTAAATGGCGAAGGAACAGAGATTGAGCTAGTGTTGCGGAATCGTATACCCGGTACTATTGGCACACTTTGTGGAACACCGAGTGGAATAGTCGGAACAGTATTGGGGACCGCTGGAACGCCCGGGTAAACGGGTCGGTCAGGTAGGAGCCGCATAACTCTCAGGTTGATTTCTTGAGGGTTCACCGTCCGTTTGAAGAATTTCTGAAACCGTGAGCTGACGAGCCAAATATTGCCGTTGTCCGTCAATTCGGCCGTTCGGAAGTCGAGCACCATTTGAAGAAGTTCTGGACTGTATGCCACCACCCTGCGATACATGAGAAATTTGTATTACTCTGATTGTACAGGATCGGCTGAAAATGTGACAGGTTTATTTAGAAAATATTCTAGTGGAAATTGGAATTGAAAAAAGCGATTTAATTGAAGGATTTGTTCGAAACTCAATAAATTATGAGCATGTGATTTGTCATCATCAGAAAAAACGGGAAAGATTTTAAACCGCTACACAACCTACATAAATTACCTCGAAACATTCGAAAGCAAAACGAAGGCTAAAACACCCCCCATTGAAATCACTTAGTTATCCTATGAGTCCAATTGTCTTGGTGTCTCTCTATCGACAGAATAATAATAAAACCAGGGAATATTTAATCTAACGAAACAGATGGAGGAAAATTGTTAGTTAAAATTATTGTTGATATGGCACGATCCTACTGGGAACCATCGTACGTCTATACTGACTGGGTGGAGCAGAAATGCTTTTTACCACTCAACTACTATTTTAACGGCAGCCAGAAGGTGCTTGCTAGAATCAACTATCTGTTCGGAAATGAGAATCATTTACTGCGACAAAAATCCAAGGGTATAGCATGAGACGTATTTTTTCATTTAATCAGTATGAAACCATATTTTCAATAGGAACAAGCCAAACTTCGACGTGGCTTTCTTCGGGGCACCATTTTCAGTGAATTTCCCCTTATTCTAACATTTATCTCCTGAGTATATTCGACGGAATAAAATGTTAAGCTCTTATGTTCAAACAATGGCACAGAAGCCGTCACGTCCCGCTTTCAGTGCGTGAGTTAAATTGTTCGCAAATAATAGTTGTATTGGTTTGTGAGAGATTTTGCTTCCTTTCAAACAATGCAACACAGTTTTTGAAATACAAAGCTAACTAACTTGTGATTAGGAGAACCAGGAAGCCACGAGGCTATGGCCGTTTCAGATACAGGACTGAATACTAGGGATCCATCTGCAGAAGTTGCGATTCCAGCTGCTTGCGACGACTTATGTCCAACAAGTGACACTGGAAGGTCTGCATCGTCTCCTGGGTTGGGTCCTCTTTGAAGCGCTGTAACTGGAATACTGTATAGGCGGTCCGAAGCGAAAGCTTGAACGTAAAGCGTTTTCCTGTAGCTCGTTGATGGGGAAAGAGTCATGCCGATGATACCATCCATGAGAGTGAAAGACTCGCCTGCCACCTGAAAAAAATTAGTTCGAAATTAAGTCAAGTCTCAACTTGACACACAATTTGTTACATCCTTAGAGAGATTTCAGTGCGTTTCTGAGCTTGAAAATCAACTCAAGTAATCCATTATAGGTATAAGCTAATCATCACATCAGAATGGGGAATTACCACAACTTCAAAACTACCAACATCAAACCATTGAAAAATTGCTGAAACTACACTTGGACATTAACCTACCCTATATGTGCCCCAGTCGGGTTCTGGGAAGAACTTGGGGCTCTGCAATCTCCATGCAGAATCTCTTGCGTAATCATATACTATCAGCCCTGGATTGGTCGAATCGCTCATGTATACGAACATATTATCGCAGGCGCCTGGGCCTCCTGTGAACCCTGCCGTAAGGTCATCAAGGACGAGGTTCGTTACTAGGGTATTAGGCCGGGTCACATCTTGAGGAAGAGTTATTACTCGAAGCTGGAACATCAACAGAATAATTAATCGCATTTGGCATATCAGAATCTTTGAAAACGTACTAAAAAATTCGAACAAAGTTGGAGTTTTCTCACCACATCACCCAAATCACCCCAAACATTTCGAATCTCACTCTCATTTTCACTCTTAGTTTCAGATTTTTTATTCCACGTTAGAAGGAAAAAAAATATAATGAAATGTTTTCACTTCAGTGCTTACCAATTGGTCGTTGTTGAGGTCGAAAATGAGAAGTTTGGGACGGCATGCTACTGTGAAAGTAACCAAGCTGTCCATGACGCCACTGTCGAGGACCCACAATCTGTTGCATTTGTCCATTCTCGTCCTGAACACGGATATAATGCCCGAACAATTGTCTCTTGTCGGATTGCCTCCGGCCGCGTTGATATGCCAGTCCCAACTCGGAAACGGCTGTTGTTATCACAAGCCCAAGAAGAGTGCTTATTAAACAATGTCTCAAACGAATAAAATAATGCCAAATTACGTTATAATCCAGTCAATTTAAACTACCCACACAACAATCACCTTCAATCAACAAGTTTGGGCGAATCGGAGGGCTAGGTAGATATAGAATTGGAATCGGAAAAAATGAGAATGATTAGATGATAAAATTTGAGTAACGAACAAGCAACCATACTGATAGAACGTTTTGCACTATAAATTATTTGAATGAATTAGTTGTAATATACAATTTGAGGAAAATCATTATTACGTTAGTGGAATGCTACTTTGTAATACAAAAATAACTTCAAAATATCATAAAATACATGAATTTAATATGAAAGATACAGGGAAAAAACTAGGATGCGAACGGAACATGAATTGTAATTTAATTAGAAGACATGATACAAATGAGTAGAGTTTTGAAAAAAGAAAATAAAAAAAAAAAAAACAGAAAAAAACAGAAAAAGATTAATGAGGAGAGAACGTATTTATTTTTTTAATCTTTCTACCGGAATAATATTTTTATAATAATTTGGCGATGCATGAAGAATAAGAAAGTTGTTGAGCTATCAAAAAAGAAACCGCATAAAACTAATTTTCATGTTTTTCTAAATTGATCAATTTAACAATTTTTCTCCTCCGCATCATCAGAAATTTAGTGTCAACCTTGCAACTGCCTTGAGGATGCTTTTAGGGGATAATTACCTGTAAAACGGGTGACGGGTTGGCAGGGTAGCCTTCTCTGTTCCTAGGTACCCAAGCTACCGTCGCAGGATTGCCAGACCATATTCTTGGCAACGTGAGGAATACTCGGTCGTAGCCAACTTCGGCACTGTTGATTACCGTTTGATCACCTCTGTAATCCTTGTTAACCGGATAGTTGTATGGTGTGTCGAAATCAACGAGTGACCATTGGTAGACGACTTCTAACTGCTCTCCATTGGACGTCATGAGTCCGGAGCTGCAGAAGAGGACGACGATTGCTCGTAGGATGGTCATGCTGAACAGAACGAAACGATAATTTATTGTAAAACTGATTTCGGTTTATAAAGTAGATTTAAACTTACACCTATGATGTGCTGAGTAATAATATTATTGTTTTTTGTGTGCAAAAAAGGGGCAGCTAGGAAATGTAATGGCGATAAAATAATACAAGTCAATTGCATTCTGTACCATTCATTTTACAGAGAACCGGATCATATATTTGAAAAATATTTCTCGAGTTTTAGAAATATAGTGCTTGAGGATTTCAACATAGACGACGCAAAGATAGTCATTTTAAATTACTACGATTTCTGATACTTATAATGTATCATCTTCAACTTAGGCTATTCAATATTGATTTGATGGTTGGAATGTGCGATTGGGAATCGTGATTCCATTTCCTCATGTATATTATAACGGTTCAGAACTGAAAAAATACAAATAATAAATATATAAGGTCACATTTCAAGACCGTCTCCATAAATCAAGAGAACTTCTTCCTTCAGACAGTACCTAAGCCAATTCATACACCGACGTATTTCAAGATGGTATTCAGGTGCTCGGGGAAATCGTTACGCTGTTTAGTTTCAAGTTCCTTCAAAACACCTGTGTTGAGCAGAAGAGTCTAACGGTAGACACACAAGGCCCGTACAATCAGGTTCCCTTATAATCCTTATAATACAAAGTAATGACTAAAATGAGCTTAGGCATCATAGCAAAATAAAAATCATTGCCAATTAAAATCAATGAAATTTCAGGCAAAAAATAGGCTGTGAATTAAATAGGTATTAAATTATAATAATATAAAAAAAATTTCAGGAACAACTATTATTGTTTTTGGTTGATTATTGAATGATCGTCATCGAGATTATTGAATGGTGAATCATTGTAATCGAATCATTGTAAGCAAATGCGAAGTTTCAGGTATCAAGGCCAAGGCATGTACCCGAGGTTCATTATGAGGCAAATTCTAAGAATCTAGTAGAAGATTCAAGGAGGTTATTTTGGATCAGCTAGTAAGAGATTTTGTGGGTCAAATGAGCCGAGAGGCCTGCGTTTCCGTAGCCCTAAGCCTATGCTTGGGTTCGATTGGTTTACTCATGCTAAAAACTGTTCATCCCAACAAATAGTAAGTTTAGTACAGTTAGCATGTCATAATTATGCTCCTCCATGCATACCCCTATTATACCAAGTTGATGATTCTCATCTCAATACTTTCTACATTGAGATAGAGGACTAAATTTGTACAAGTAGCAGCGTAGAAAGAATAATCGCAGCGTTTTTCTTTGTTACTCGAAGAATGTGGAAGATAGTTTTTTTTAATTGCAAGGTTTTATTGCCACTAACGAATTTCACCTTGTATCCTTCCCGGACGTTTTTGCATAGGAATTCGCAGAGCTTTGAGTTGTATACTACTGACAAGGACTTCCGTAGAGTTGCATTAGGCACATTCGACAGGTTTTCGCATGCGTTTGTGCCAAACGGTTACGTGCCTGCTGTAACAGTGAGCTTCCTGGATGTGGATTTAATGAGGGCGGAATCCTTAATGAGATCCGTACTGCGGCGCACCTCGTTTTTTGTCAGGTAAGGACGACCTTTCACCAGCCTAAATCAAAGTACTATATGTTGGCATAGATCCATGCCATGGCAACGAACTCAAAGCTGAACATCAAGCTTTCGTTGGTAAACGAGTCGGCCCAAATGATTAAAGACAAGATTTTTGTTTTACGTTTGACGCCACCTGCAAAATAAATAAATAAAATAATGGGCCTTTGAATACTTAGGCCCTAAGTATTCTGTGTGCCGGTTTTGTTTACGAAAATAAATAAGAAAGGGTTACGAAAATTATTCTGATACACGTGGCTGTTCTACTTTCATCAAAGCTCATACTGCAAGATGGTTTCTCAATAACAGGTTTGCAGATTGGGCGGCTTTCAGAATTTATTGACCTGGTACGTTAGTTTTTTAGCCGTAAGTAATCTATATGACAGCTTGTTCTGAAAATGGGCTCGTTTTTCAAATCAACATTCTGTTGCGTAGTCGATCAACAAAATGCATTTCCAGTGCGCGGCCCGCTTCAAAGCCAGTTATACCTACTTGGAAATTTTCAACTCAAAAATCTCGTTTAATGGGTCAAGTTGTATAACGATGGTGACAAGAATTTTCTCCAACCCTTGCTGTAGACTCCCGTCTCTCGATAAGCCTGCATTCTTTCGAATGATGCCTTCCGCGCTATCGTTTTATTAAAAAAACAAAAAAAACCACACACTGCGATCTTTTTGAATTTTATCATCAGCCTCAGATACGATTGAACTATTAAACAACATGAGTTATGAACAATAACCCTGTGGTGTGAATCGACCACACAGTTTTATTCTGTTTGAGAAGTAGACAGGTATGATCAATTATAAAATGGCTGTGGACCCTATGGCTCCACGTTGCCCCGAGGATGCCGGAACGGGCGAAAGTGCTTGTCCAGCCAAAAACCATCGGAGATTGAGTCGCCTGGTTTTTCACTCCCTCACACCTCATTCAAAGGCCGCAATGTTGGTGTAATATATTGTGTATATTTCGTTGAACGATGAGTAAACGTTGAAAATTGGAAGTACTGTGTGTGTTAACGAGAATTAAATTACGTGAATTAAATTCAAGAACTGAATTTTGCACCCTCACTAGAAGAACATATACCTACTGAAAAGTTAATTTTTTGTAATTTTATGACCCTGTTTTTTGCGTTTTTTCGCATGTTTTTCGCAAATAACTTTTGAACTGAACACTTATACATAGGTATATTACTCAGAGCCGAGAAAGAACTATCAAAATCCTACAATTTGGTGTATTTAATTATATTTTTATGTTATGTCCCCGCGGAGCTATCAACGTTTGAAGAAAAGTCAAAACACGTTTTTTGACATAAAGTGGAATATATCTCGAGAGCTATCACATATACGCTGTTCTAGGGTCTCCATAGAACGTTACCACTGGGCTGGTAACATGGATGGGTTACCATCCCGTATTGCTAAAATAAAGTTCAGTTGGATTTCATAATTTGTTAGCCTTTTTCTTATTTTTTATCGATTCTACATTAAATTTCCTTCATTTTCATCCACAGCACCTAATCTGTCCCATTTCGGGAACGTGACGGAAAAAATTCCAAAGTTGAATCTTCAAAAGTATGAAAATCGAAACAAATCCAAAAAATATTATTAATTGTTCGATTTTGATTGTTTTCACTTCAAATTCGAATTCTACGTCTAATTTCCTGTAGGAAACATTAATTAATCAAATTTGAACAGTACTGTAAGTATTTGCAACGGATTTTCAAAGTTGAAAAACGTAGGACTGGCGTAGTATTAAACTGGAAAAACTGATAGTTGCCGACAAATTTCCGCCGTTTTGACGTCATATTCGGATTCAGCGTTAAATTTCCTATAAGAATAGCTTTTAAAATCGCTTTAAAACGCAAATTTAATTTTTCACTATTACCGATGCAAGCGGAGCTCGGAATTCCGGCCGGCGAAAAACTCGATTTACGGAAAATAATTTCTCTGGCTCTGTTTAAATTTTTTTCACCAAATTTTTTGCTATTTTCGTGTGTAAGGCGTTCAAATGAAGACTCCTGCATAATAAAACAATTGATTCGCATTTATTTTGACCCCGAAAATCACGGTTAAAGTCCAATTTTCGAGCTTTCAAAAACCGATTTTTTTGGACCAGTTGCAGATTTTTCCGAGAAATAAAAAAAATCACAAAAATACATCTTGGTAAGACACAACTTTCCTGAAAATTTCAGATTTTTATCTGTATTGAAAGACGAGTAAAAATTCGTTAACTGTTCGGTTGAAAAAAATCGCAGGGGGGCCCCTTGGATTTTTCGTGAAAACTTTTTTGGAATGGATTTTGCTCAAATTCAGCATAATGATAGTTGATGATGTGTACATCAATATTATATGGTTCATTCTTTGTTTCTTTCGCACTAAATAGATGAAAAGAATGTTTAAAGTTGAAAAATGTCATTTTTTCGTGTATAGTCTACTAATATTGTTGAATAACACAAAAACGGTTGAAAAATGGATAGGTACATTACATTAGGAAAATGTGGGCAATTAAATTACCTATCTTTTGGTGTATTCAAACATCTGAATTGACGACTTTTTGTTTGAGTTATCCACTGTGCAAGTTACAAATCTTGGAAAACTTACAGTTGTTATGTCTAATTTTGCTCCTACTTTGCTCCAGTTGAAAAACCCAATACTTTATGATACTAAGTACGATACAATCCCCACCAACTACATACCAAATTATAGCAACTACTAAGTACTACCTACCTGAGGGGGTTGGGCGGCGAAGCCGCCAGGGGCGCTCAGCCCCTAGTTGTGTATATAACGTTGAACGCTGAGTAAACGTTGAAAATTGGAAGTACTGTGTGTTAACGAGAATTAAATTACGTGAATTAAATTCAAGAATTGAATTTTGCACCTTCACTAGAAGAACATATACTGAAAAGTTAATTTTTTTACGGAATAACGACTTAAGTCAGTTTTTTGATGGACGGACAAACCGACTTTTCCGAGAAATTTTCTTCATTCGTCGTATTTGACTTTTCGGACAATTCCATTTAATGCGTAAACATGGACGCGGAAAAAATTTATTTCTAAACCCCAATTCTTCTGCAATATTTAAATCCTGCAATTTAGAGGCTGAACGTGATTTCTACATTGAATGAACGTGACATTTCAAAAGCTCAGCGGGTAGACATTATTAATATACGGCGTTGATTAGAATTTTTTTACCGATCAACCAAATATTCGCCGATTACGTTCAGTTTATTCCTCACTTGAGGGTAAATTACATAGTTGGGAAAATTCTACGCGGCTCGACAGCCGTTATTTTCAAGGCTAGCCACACGACAACCGTATGGAAAATGGGTTGGGCTGAACGCTATAAACCGCAAGGCTCGCGGGCCAACGGCTGCAATCTACGTAGTAAGTTCAAGGATTTAAAATCCGGTTACTGACGGGAACCCGTTGGTGGGTAAATTATACGCAGTCACATGTTTAAAGATTACCAACGTCGATTGACGAAGTAATTTTTACCAGTACCTACTTGCGGATATCGGGGTAAATTAACGTAAAATTGATTCATTTTACTAATCATCTACTCCTATTGATCGTAGTTCAGAGTTAAAATGCTTGCCACAGGTATTTATTGATTTATTTTCCCGATGAAAAAACAATGAACCAAAATACTTGTTGAATGCAAAAAAAGAGAGATAAAAAAAGTAGGTAGGTAGTACTTATGGATCTATGCAGCCCTGAAGATGCCCGAATGGGCGAAAGATCTCGGGCGACGAATAATAAAAATATGGAGAAAAAGTCGCATTCTCAGTCTCCCCCTCATCCTGAAAATACACGAATTTAGTTTATTATAGTTTCCTCAGAAAAGTAATGACTGGATATTCGGATTTTCCATACTTGAGGCATATATAAAACATCAAATGTTGAATGGGGTTCGCGAATTTTTTTTCTTGAACGATTACAATGGTTCATTATTCAATAATTAACCATTTTCGGTTTAGCATGTAATAACATTACAATGGTTTATTATTCAATGAGAAAACAAAACAAGTTTAAAAACTTCTACACAAATAAGTTCGTGCTTTTTGGTTATCTATCGGATTTGTCCACCTCGATTTAATCACCGAGGATATCGAGTTAATCTGAAACTGGAGCGAGCCTCCGAACGAGCTTATTAGTCCGCAAACTGTTTTGAATATTATGAATAGAGGACCACCATTGAATTTATTTTGGCCGAAGGACGTTTCCGATCATTTTGTTGCCCTTGATCTACCTACAACTTTCTAAGAGTGAGCCCCTTGTCGAGGAGTTGAAATCAGAAGGTTTTCGCTTTATCGGAAATTCCTACGCTTAGGCAATCGCGAATCGTATCATTTCGACGTAAAGATAGCGCCGTAGCTTTCCTTTATGAATGCGCATTGAGGATTTTATTGCCGTCTCGACGTACTCGGATGGAGCTGATAACGTGAATACATTTTGGTTCCCGTATAGTGTTTCATAACTTTGTTCGTGTAGTTGGCTCATGGCATTCCCCAATTAAATTCTATACACTGCTTTCATTGCATGCATAATTCTGAAATTAATTATAAGTAGTTATCTATTTCACACTACTACGCAAAGGAACGTTGAATAATCCTTGAGAACCAATGTAAAAAATGATCGAGATAAATTTCTTCTAAGAGCGGATTTGAATTTTTTCCGCTAAGTCATCTGCTGGAGTTGTTTGTTCCAATAGACGTTTCAAGATTGCTTGATTATCGAGCCAGGGAGAAGATTGAATTTTAATGTGAATAGAGCGAAATTACGATAGAAGTATTTTTTGCGTTCTACCCTGTTGAGTGTATTATAAGTTGATGATTGATTATTAGTTAATAAGACTTATAGGAAGTTAAAAAAAAACTTGTAGGAAGCAATTCTAAATTTATGTTTCATACCAAATATAGGTAGCTTGTTTTTAGAACCCATATTATGTTCTTAACTTACATAAATTTAATCGAATATTCACGAGAAATATAATCGATTGTGGTAATACACAAGTAGATGGAAGTACCTTGATTTCCGTAGTTTAAGAAACCATTTGGCCAGCGTTCTCAACTAAACAAAAGTTTCAGGATTTCCCTCGGAGGAAAGCGGCGTTAAATGAGTTGAATTAGTGTGCTAATTGAACCCATTCCTAAACATAGTGCCGTTAAGTTTCATCGCGGCTTGGAACTTCCAAGGTGAGATTTTTTCTGCTGAACTGGCTGCAAGGCACGACCACTTCCAAAATTGGAATCACGCCTGTTCGTTCGAGCATTCACACAGGTTCGCTCTAATTGTAGCGGTTCTCTTTGTCGAGTACTATCCTGGCAGTAGGCACACCAACTTGGGTATGGAATTCGTAGTACCGAGAGCGATAGACCGAAAAAGAAGTCAACGTCTCAAGAAGGGATAACCGGCTCAGATAATTTTTTTCAGCATCAATAAAACCGCGCCGAGGTACGGAATTGAAGCCATAATGAAGCCGTATTCTTGTCCTCATCGGCCTGAATCATGACGTTGATCGATGTTCGGAGAGTTGAAGTTTCAGGATTGAGCTCAGAACGATGGAATTTACTGTGGTTTGTTGTCAATCGTTGTGCTATGTGAAGTAATTGAACTACAGTCTCAACTGTGTTAGGATTCTCGTACTTTTAATGGTTTCATCGTGCTGAAATCTTGTGGGGGAAAACATGGCGACTTATTCTCCAAAGTTTATAACGCATTGGAAAATCTACAGCCTGTAAATACCTTATCAGAGAGTTCTATTCCGTAATTATGATGCCCGAAAAGGCAAAAGTTATAGCAAATTTGAATTTTTTTTGGAAAATTATATTTTACCGCGATTGATACATTCAGGCGATCTGACACAAACACATCTAGATAGAAAAAATCTTTCTTTTGAAGAATCTGTCATTGAATCGACCGAATTTACCTAATTATTAAAAATATTTTCAATGATCAATTTTGGTTTATTATTCAATAATAAGATTGGATGTTTTACGTTTCAAGGCATAACGAATCCTAATATCCAATTAAAAGAAAAAAAAAAAATAAAATAAAAAAAATATAAAAAATAAAAAACTATAATAGCTTAATTCTGAAATGTTCACCAAATATCAATCTTGGACTCGACAACGGCTCAATTCTTTAACCTCATTGTTAAGGGCATTTTTGAGGGGGTGAAAATTTGTATTTTCTAACATTTTTCAGAAAAAGGTGTTCTTGGTATCAATTTCTATATATCAATATCAATCTATAACGACGAGTATTGTTTAAATTTTCAAGACTGCGATGATGGTGATCAAATTAGCGCTGGCTCCACCTTGGCCATTCATACCCGACCGTGACATTTACTTAGTCATTTCAGTGACCGCAAAGAAACTCGAACTCATGAAATAGTACTTATCTCAACACCCCGTTTCAAAAGTATTTTCCTTGCGATTGTAGCTCTGTTTCCTTGCTCGTATTGCACCATTTCAAATCCTCACGAGTAATTTACTTTTCATACCTACCAACCTTATAATGCTCATAGTGGCACCCGGTTGTAAAGAATACCCTCAGGCAAACTGAATTCTACCTCTGCAAAGTTACATGAACAGATTGACCTCGATTTTTGATCTCAACTATGAATCAACTTAGGTCACGACTATTTTTGTACTAATGAGAAAAATACCTTTAGCGTGCTTTCAATGCAGGTGAGGACATTGGAAGTATTATAGGTCGTTCATTGAATTCTGAGTCGAATGGTATTCCAAACTGGAACGTTCTTAATTAGGCTTCCTACCTTACAAAGATGAATTTTTATGAAAACCTAGCGGAGGAAATATTTGATTTCATACTTTTTCTGTTGTCTGATACTTGCCCCCAATACTTTTGATTATCTTAATACAAGAACCGCATGAATATGCTAGACGAGCTATTTTTAAAATTGAGGTGTAAATTTATTCCCATGGACCTATTTAATTAAAAATTTTCAGACTCTTTTCTAATTGGTTAGTGTTCACATTATTGACCCCAACTATAAATATAAACTAAGTTTACGTAATTTATGTAAATACCATAGCTATTCGCATAACTATTCGCTATCTAAATAAGCAAAAAAAAAGTATCAAGCAAGCTATAAAAATATAAAGTTGAACGTGGTCGTTGGGACCGATGTACGTCAAAGCGTGAAAATATTTGATTACCTCTCATTAGCGTATCCAATTCACGCAGGGTCACTTTACCGACTGTGGTGGGCTTAGCTTGGTCACCGATCTGGATCGTGGTACGTACGAGGAAAGGGAACGGTCCTTTTACTTTCTTTAGAGGGGGCAAGTTACTACAACACTGTACTTATTGGGTGGGAGGGCCGCACCCCGGTCCTACACAAGACATCTGGCAACGAATCGACTCGACTTACAAACTACAGAATTGAACTAAAACTGGCAAAATATTTATCGTCATACGTCAAATTTAGTAGATATTGACACCTTTTTGCTGTATGGGATGTGCACAAAAATGATCGAATTCGCTTAGCGTATAGCGAGCTAGTTTCGACGTTTGGTTCGAAGTTAGGGTTAATCAGTTTTTGGTAATCTACTGCATATTGCGAATTGATCTATTCCAAATACATATTGACTGTTTCAAAAACTAATAATCGATTTTGACCAATCTGCTCAGATTTTGAGATTGAGAAACTGGAGAGCTTTAATGCATTCCTTGTTTTTCGAAAACAAGGAGTAGGAGAGGAGTTTTGGTTAGGTACTTTGTTAAATCATACGTTTCTTATGGTTACCGCCTAGTAGATGGCATATTGTGGTGACCATTCGAGACATATGATTTTACAAAGTAACCTAAGCTCCAACGTTTAAGTTTCGAAAAAACACAAAATGCACTAAAACATACCATTACTTTGGCGTAAACGTCTCTTCTTATTGATAATAAAATACACGGTAAAATCCTCAACTTATATCCTTACCAGCAACCTTAAAATTTAAATGAGGGAATCATGGGTTATCTGTACCAATTCAAATTTGGTTCAAAACCACACGACCCAGAATGAAACAACTATTTTATTATTTCAATTAATAAAAACTATCATAATAACAGTGGAGTTTTAGAGAAGGGGCTGGGGTGAATAAAAACCGGTTTAAGAAAGTATAGAAGTTATTAGGATATAAGTTATTTATTCGTCACATACATAGTACTAACAGTTATTTGACACTAAAAGTATTTACGAAAAACCATCGTCTCTTCGAATACTGGAATTGAACTCAATTACCAAGACAAATGAACAGACCGCATGAAATTGTCCTTCTGTCGATTGATTAACATCCAATGAACTGAGTTTCCATCCATTCAAAACTGCCTACTAATATGAGAACGGAAAACGAGGCAAATACTTGACTTTTTTTCCTTTATAGCTGAAAACTTTTAAAAGTGAGGATGAAGGTGAAAATCAAGGAAGCTGCTGTAGTGCTTAGCGTCTCGGCTCAGTTCATAAGTATAAAAACTATTAAGCCATAGGTATTTTTAATTATACGAGTGCCTACGATGTTTACTCGAAAAACTGTCCGCGTGTTTTTGTGGTGGCACCAAATTATCACAAAAATAAAATACCTTTTGCATGTTTCAAACGTTATAAAATTATTGCACGATAATTTATCAGCCATTGTGGTGTCAAATTTTCTGGAAACTCGGGTCATCAACTTTAATTGTGGAATGGCGATAATTATTTTAAAAGGCTTTGAAATGTGAAGCCATCAGTTGCCAACGATCCAATTTAACAGTCTTAGTCCAAATGCACTCAGGGTGTGTTAATGTTTCTAAGCTTCTTCGCCATAATTCAGCCAACCCTTGGCTTGGCATTATTTGGTGGCATTATTTGATTTGAAATCCAATGGACAATCAACGGTCTCTCGTTAAGTTTACTTCTTGGTGGGTTCGTCCACCGGATTTATATCTTGGTCAGTCAGGCACATCGTCGCCAAACTGTTGTAGGCTTTCGACTTATCGATTTTGTTTTGAAGATACTCCACGAGTGGAGATTCGAGGACTCGCATACACCCATTATCGTAGTCGGGCAACACATGAGTCGGGATCATTTTACTTTTATGCACCAAAGTAAACTCATCCGAAATGAACGGAGTTTCAGTGTCCCATTTGTATATGTCGGTGCTGTTCGCTTTGCGAAAGTACATGCAGTTCCAGTCATCCGTTCCAAGGATGATCAACGGTATAGGTTTCTTGCCGACGAGTTCCGCTTTATCCATTGACTTGTCCACTTGAAGGTTCTTGGTGTCAATGGACCACAATCCTTCTCCAGATCTGCAATAAATAAAACAAACGTATTGCTTGAAGAAATTGAAGAAATTTATATTATTTATACTATTTTGAAAAAATTGAGAGGCTGTCAATAGTTGTTGATGGAATAAAGAGACCAACAGTTATTTCCTCGTTGAGCTGATTAAATTCAGAAACATTTTGAAAAATGGATCTCTAAACCCTTTACGTATTTCATCAACTGTATTTCCAACTAACCTGTACGTAAAGTAGATTTTGTTGTTGCCCGATGCTTTTCTGATCAAGACGGCATAAAGTACGTCTTGAGGTGTCAATTCATTGACAACATCATTTGGCAAAGGAACTCGAACTCCGCTGTCTCTATCGACATCCAAGACGATCAATGTCTTCGTACCTGCGTCAGTCACGTACAAAAATGGATGTCCAGCTTTGCAATAGTCCACGATGGCGAATTGTAGTCGACTTAGAGGGCTAACCAAATGTAGAAGGTTGATCTCGTGTAGTTGCTGCAATGTAAGATAGTATATTTAATGCATTTTTCAAGTTCAAAATTCATCGGTGTACAAATCGGAGAAGGTTTTCCATATTCTGAACTAACCTTTCCTGTTTTAGCATCATAAGCAACAACTTTGGGCGGGCAGATGATCGGTTGTGTTGGACGTGAAGGATCTTCGATATGGTGCGGATGAGTTATTTTAGGTGGGTAGATGGCACCAACGTCTAGCACCCACAGTGTATCAAAATGATCAATCGTCAGATCGACTGCCGATTGAAGGCCTCCACATGTCTCAGGATCTGAAAGTTTCCCCGGTGGGAACGGAGTAAGGATGTGCTCCGTTTCCTTGCCAATTTCCTTTTGCATGTTCAACTTGCAGCAGGTCGATTTGACGTCAGGTCTTAACCTGGAAATCAATTTACGATAAAATTAAGAAGTATTGAAGTAGATATCTAGCATATTAAGAATTCGAAGTGCTGGATAAAGTGTTTAAGAAAATCAAAGATCGAGACGCAGCGCCGTGTTTTCACCTCAGCCTTACCACACTGGAAAACTAATTTTATTTATCATCTCATGCATGAAAATAATCAGCTAGTTCAAAGCTCTCCCAATCAGTCGTGAGATCAGTAAAACATGCGATAATTTTTTTACTTGCGTGTGATCTTACTTGGGTATTGTGACGAACGCTTCACGACCGAGTATTTGAGCTCGAGTCGCCAATCCATTGTAGTGTTTTTCACCGGTCACAGGGTCTAACGTGAGTCCTCCGACCCATTCGCATGGTGACAGATCTTTTTCGTCATATTCAACAGCTAATACGATGCCGACAGCGACTAGAAGGCTCCATCGAAGTAGTCCCCTCATCTTTCGTTTGAAATTTCAAACACCACTTCCAGCCGATCGAATGGGAGGATCTCTACCAGGGAAACAAGTTGGTTAATAAGTTTGCATAAATGCTGACTACGATTTATCTGTGACGAAAAACTTGAGAACATATATATTAGTTTTATATTTGCGTTAAAACAGCCAGAAGGAAAATGAACACCGCAGAGGTTGTTAAAATAGTTATCATTTTGATGAACGCTGTTATTGTAATACTGGCTTTGAATAAAGTTGCATCATAGGCTTGAATGATCAGCTAATGCAAATCTGTCAATTAATTGATAGCTATTGTGACCGGATCTAAAACTCATTCAAGTATCTCGGATCTTGGAATTTTCGGTACCGAAAATAAGCTTTGCTCATTCGGGTATGATTAGAGCACGTAATGGTGATCTGCATGAGGCATGACCAGCTTAGTTATAGTTATAGAAGTTATAGATAGTCTTTGTAATTCCTTACTATTATTACACCATACAGCTTACTTCGAAACAAAAAATAATAGTGAAACATAGCGAAACTTACCAAGGCGCCGACAGTGAAAAGACGCACCGATTCTGAAATTGGCGGTGACGTGCGACTCTGTTATATACGAACGGGTTGTTTGGTTCGTCCAAGTCGAAACAAATCTTCGTTCAACAAAACAAAGCGGCCAGCCGTCGATTTTAGAACAAGATACGGTGCGTTTCATTTTACGGATTGAGGCACTTGCCATAAATAAATATGTTTATTAAATTAGAACAAGTCACGATCTGGCTCATTCTTGAGGTGTCACGTATTGGCATACCTTGGTTATTCAGTATTTTCCTCCTGACTGCTTGAAATAAGCGGTTCTGATAGGATAATTAAAATATAGGAGCATAATCATACAGTTATATGCTTCGAGTATCGCTCTATATATTATGTCATTAGAACAGTAAGAAATATATAGGTGAATATAATGAACCAAAATTACGCCTCCTAAATCATTCATCTCAATACATTTTTATTCTTCTTGAAGACAAGATTTTTTTATTAAATCGCGAAAAACGATAGAAAAACGTAATCTGGAAAAGCTAGAAATTTTTAAAAACTTACCCTCAAGAACAGTTGTAGTCATAAGTAGAAAATTGACAATTTTTTCGTCGTATCTTTGTCAACCATATTGACGAAAATGGTATAAAATTGATTTTCTCTTTCAATACTTTCCATCGTGCGTTTTTTTTGTGCGGGATTTTTTCCGACTTTAGAAGGCTAAGCTCGGCGGAGGTGAAACTGATCCGATCCAAATGACAAAGTTGTTAGGAATGTATCTGCCTGCAACTTTCCAATTTATTTACAATAAATGAAAAAACGACTTTTGGGAAGAAGTGGGGGGTCGCCAGGGGCGCTCAGCCCCAAGTTTTATATACCTATTTATATAGATAGATTACCTATACATTTTATTGTGCTTTATTGTAAGTAGAAGTAATTACTTATTTAAAAAAAAGAAATATTTTGAATTTTATGTTGGCTAAATTTAATGAAGAAATGAATAGATTGAAAAGTTTCAAGGTGGCCAGGGATGATCCTTCAAAATTGTTTTTGAATTAACCCAGGCCATAATAGACGTAGCCGTAGTAGGGTGATAGTGGTTATTTTTCGGCCAGAGTAGATAGAGCAGCTTCCAAACCGACCTCGGCAAAGAGTCCACGTGATAAACTAATTCATCAAAGAAATGAGCCGATTCGGAATGAGAGTTTCAGGACAGAGCGATGCTCTGTGACGATTGATTCTTCATTCAAAAGTGCGTAGTTTTATGATAAGTAACGTACTGATGACCTAACGGTAGGGCATTTTTAGGATAATATTTTATTTCCGTTGGTGTACGTAACTAAGCTGTAAGAATCAAAATATAAAAATAATCAACAGATTTATTCGTATACATAGTATAAATCGTATTGTTATTCCTGACCTAACGTTAACCAAATTGCCGCCATTTTATAGAAATCTGAACCATTTAGGCTTCAATAATTTCACCTCCAGAGCAAAATAATTATTTAAGTATACTTTCCACCTTTGGCGAACGTTGATCAATAAGTCGCGTAGTAAATTTCTCAACCAGGTAATACCCTGTTGGCAAACTCAAATACGCTTCGTATTGTATACGCTCCTATTATAATTTCGCGTGGATTTGTTCATGATTTCTTGAAGTGGTTCGTGATTTGAATTCATGATTTGTGATAAATTCTCACCCGTCTCCGGAGTGAAACGCATATGTAAGTACGGGAAATATCTCTCTTTTGATTGTGAATTCACCATGAAAAATGAGAAACTTTGAGTCTATTTAATTGCAAATAGAATCGCAAACATTTTATATTGTGACCAGTTTCATATGATAGGTACTTCTTTTTCAATTCTAACCAATCCTTTTGAAGTAGCGCAACCGTTAGAAAATATATCTTGTCTAGACCTGATTTTTAATCTCCCGATAACATCTGCAGAAGCAACCGTTGATCTGATTATAATACAATGTATAGCTAACCACGTTTAAATTAAGCTATTGCGGAGTGGCCTGCTAATACTTGAATATGGTATTGAAATAAGTTCCAAAATTTGGATAATGAGAATAATGATGGCTTTTAAATCAATGTGCAATTCTTTACAGAAATCGTGGTCTTTCAGTCTGCCAAGAATTATAGGCCATTTATGTATGCCGACGACCAGAGTTGCAGCGTTTCTACTATTAGTGACGTCATTAGTTACTGCTCAACCGGAAGGCGGTGGATTACGTAGAGAGGCTATCTGTAAGAATTCGCTTTACCCAAGCGGGCATAACATTAACTGGACATGTCCTGAGCAGAAGACGCTGTACATTGATAAAGGACTGTATACGGCAAAAAACATCCTCGTATCACGAGTGCAAATTCATGGCTGCAAAGCTTATGTATTGACGCCTAGGTAATTTAATTAATTGCGAATCGAGATTTTTAATAATAATTTTTTAATGCCTAAATAATGCGTTGTTACCACAGCAAGTAAAGAGAGTATTGCGTTCGGAAAAAAATGACAAAAATATTCCTTAACCTGATAATTGAGCATATCTGAGTAGAATTGTAGTCATAAAACGTTCAGGTATTATTACAAGACTAGGTTCACATGAAGTGATATTTTTATTGGTATTTTCATATCACCTGAAGTCGGTTTAGTTCTGAAGTGTTGGCGATTCTTTCTTTAGATTTCTATGTGGTGTACCGTTCACGCTGGGAGTGTTGGCCATGAACGGTCCATGCAAGGCTGAACCACTCCTCTCACCCTACCCGAGTTGGGACTGCCACCAATCCGGAGGCTCCAGCTCTGGCAAAGGTATCATAAACGCTGTCGATATTTTTATCGACCGGAAAAAAATTCTGTGGATTTTGGACGTCGGAATAACAGAAACACTAGACAAGCCCAAAGTGATCGGTCATCCCAAAGTGCTCGCCATCTGCATTCAAACTTCCAAGGTTTCTAAACAGATTCTACTTTTCCTCAGGAGTAAAGAATGTATTAATATTTTTGATTAATTTGCTTTGGTTCAGAGTAAAACGAGTATTCCATTATGCGTCGAGTAGGTTTCAAGAAGGAAAACTCATTCTTTCAATTTCATCGAAACCTATTGGCTCTACATAGCCTTGTAGTGGATTCCAAAATTAGAGCATAACAATTGTCCGAATGGGATACCTAGATTTCCCCCTCGAAGAACAAATTATAACTAAAAAAGTGGCGATTTACGCTCAATGGTGTACATTGTGAATAGAGTTTATTGTCAATAATAGGAACCACTAGATAACTTATTTATTTATTATTTTTATTTTATTCTATTATTTTATTTATTTATTTTTTTTTTTTTTTTTGTTCTAGATAGTTGCTGTTGTAGACTTGTCAAAACTTTGCACTCCAAATAGTAGATTTCACGAGCTGCAAGTCGAAGTGACTGAAGAAGACGACACGTACATCTATGTGTCAGACGCTGGCTGCAAAGCCATTATAGTTTACGATTACAGCAAAGACAACGGTAAGTAATGCAACAAAAGTACACTCTTGCAATATCATAGCTTCTCACGGTCAGAAAAGAAGATATCTAATGAATTCATGCGCAGATATTTTTCTGCAGCCAGAAATGATTTTAGCCTTTCAAAAAATTCGCTAGAGTTTACTATGCCGCTACTACCGTTAGTGTCAGCAAATGTGGAAAATGTTCATTTTTTATGACAATAGGATTCAAAGTACAACTTCCGCCAGAGGTAGCGGATGACTGCACGTCGTCCAAGGATATCCTTTATTTGACGCTGATGAACAACAACGTGATATTCTTTTCATTTATGAACGGGAAGAAAATGTACAAAACCGAAACCACAAATCTCAGGTGAAGTAGACTGGCTTTAATCGAAATAAAATAAAGTTTTGCATCAGTGGATTACTAAAAAAGTTGCCCATAGAGAAGTTGCTATTGTAATGTTGTTTCACGCTAACTACTGTAAAGCTTCCACGAACGCAAGACAGTAGGGAGTTTTCCAACGTGAGCCTCTTCTCTCTCCTCTGTGCAAGCGTACTAGTTTTGAACTTGTGGTGTAAAACAGGCAGAAAAACATCTTATACACTCCGCAACTTCATTACCCTAACTTGGAAAAAGTTTCGAATTTAATTGTTGGTTTGTTTATAAAAATTATTTAACTACATTTGCACAAAACAAGTTGGTGAATTCAATATAATTCCTATTAATTTTACAGATGTCCTAAGACGTTATCCGAGTACGAGGAGGTAGGAACGAAACCGGGCAAACTCGTCATCCTCGGCTCAGACAGGAAGACCAAGCTGTTTTTCAGGACAAAAGGAGAAAACCAAATCTTCATGTGGGACATCTGTCAGCCGTTTAAACCTTGCTCTTTCGTTGCCCTTGATTCGCCACCGTCCGGCATGTACAGCACTCACGTTGTCAATGGGTTCATGCAATTTGCTTGGGCTCTAAGCAGCGATTTCCCCGATTTCGCTAATGGAAACCGCGGAGCGGTTGGGCCTAGAGTCAAGTTACACCCGATTCATCAACTTGAACCGGCGAAAGAGGGCGGCCAATCATCCTGTCCTTCTTGCCAGCCGAAATCTCCAAATCAGACTCCTTGCCCTTGTCCCTGTCCGTCTTCGTGTCCCTGTATCAGCAGTCATGGAGAAGCTACAGACAAATAATGAACGTATCTGGCAATTATGTAGCTTATTCGACTCACACGATCTTGAAAGAATGAGGAACTAGGTATGTCACACCATTTCCAATTCCGCTCTAGACAATGATCATCGTATCCTATATCTGAGATGAAGATTGTATACGAAGTCCTTCCCCAATGCAACTTTAAATCGATTTTGGATGGTTTTCGGTTTTTGGGCAAGTTGAAGGTTAAGTTTGAACACCACACTCTGCTCCGATCTGGCTGGCCAACGAACTTGAAATTTCTTTTGCCCAAAACAATTTACCAAAAGAAAAAAAAATCAATTCGAAAGTTACGACAGTCATTGTACGAAGTGACATAAATATATTAAATATCTATACTATGCATATGCATAAATATTAATGCAAGAGAATTGTGAACTAGAATTCGATTCAGTGATTCGTGAAACGGATTTTGTTCGAAGGTATTTTTTGAACGAGCCAAAGAGCATGATTTCAGGGAAAGTTCGCTATAAACATAAACGGATATTTCATTTTATTTTCTACTTATTTTCAGCTGAATGACGGTAATAACTCGATAGTACCCTGGTACATATCAGCAAAATGTATAGGTTCTCATCTCTGAGTATATAACAAAGTAACCAAAGCTCCTACGTTTAAGTTTTCAAAACGAGATGCACTAATAAAGTTCTCCATTAATATATTTATGTGAATTATCTATGTGATTAATGGTCCTCCTATCAAAGAGCAAAATCAGACTAACATTTTCTAAGAAAAATAATAAACGCACTGAATTTATTCAACTAGTAGGGCCAAAGAAAAATATTGACGATTTTTCCAGCGTATGAAGCAGCGTCACGGATCAAATTAGACTATTCCAGTCTCTCAATAAATTGTTCAACCAACGGTTTTTCGCTTTCGCTTGAATCAGTGCAGCTCCACCGAAACCAGCCAAATTATTGGACCTTCGGGTAGTTTTTCGTTGACGAAATCAACCAAAACCCAAACGCCATAGTTCACTTTTCAAATCTTCATCAACCCATTCATGATGTATTAAAATCCTAACTGGCTTTTGGTTGCACATACGGTAGTTATTCTTCTATTTATATTTCCTCAGTTCACTGCTTGATTTATTCACGTAAGAAAAATATGACAGGTAGGGAATTTATAAATTAAACAATAGGAAAACGGAAAGAGACAAAGCGGAAGCTGATAGCACGGACGTGCTGCTGAGGAAAATAACTTGAAATCGAGTTGATGTAGAAAACGATTGCAACGGATGTTGTGGAAGGTAGTCATGTACAAGACAGCGGTTCTTGCTGTCGGAGCCCTTCTTGTCGTCGGTGCGACGCTATGGGGCTTGGTCGATGTTGTATATCGGTAAGTCCACAAGCACTTGAAATCCGGTACAAACGGAAAACGACACATAGGGAAATTAAACTAAGATGAGCATAGCTCTGTATAGTGGTTACATAAGGGTATATTCTATGACCGAGCGCAGTTCAAATAAAATCATCAGCAAAGGAAGCGAGGAAAGGCATTTGGGATAGCGGGAAATATTAGAAAATTAGTACGAATTTTATGCGACTGCAGTTGAACAGAAAATAATGTCAAGTTCTGAATCTGAACCAATTTCCAATCTTAAGTTCTATTTTTCTAATTCTTGTGGTTCGGTATGAGACTAATAAATAATATAATTTTCCAAAAATTGCAACGGAAAAGATATCTATACATAGGTCAGACAGCATAGATTTTCTTCATTATTCTTCCATAATTCTATTTTTAAGTCAAGTAGATATTCTGGCTTTAGCTTATTGCAACTGTTCCTTTGATGCGATTCAAATCATTTTTTTCTAATCCTGTGAATAGCTAAATATTTGTCGTTCAGGACTTACTCAATGACCCATCCTTTCATGTGTTCTTATTTCGGTCTTTTCAAGCCCTTATTTGTACCTGCCTACCCGCGTCCAGCCGTATGGCACGTCTGCTTTCCTAGCTCTTCCTAGATACTCGAGCGGAGGCTTCAGTCTAGCTAAGCAAACGGACGGTGTCTTGAGACCTTGGCCCGACCGCAAAGCCCACGCGACGGGAATCATCGGTAATGCGGTCGATATCCGTCTTGATTGCACCGGTCAACTATGGGTTCTTGACTCTGGATACGTGGATACTTTGAGGAAACCAGTTAAGCTCAACGAACCTAGGATTCTGGCCATTGATGCTGACTCCGGCAAGGTACGTTATCAATCAATCGAAATAACTCCCATTCGCTAGCCCGATAAACGCTTTCAAATCTTAGTTTTATCTCAAATCAACATACATAATGTTCACGCGTAGGATCGATAATAATAAAGCCTCACTTCCCCCTCTTCGTTGGGTTCACTATTTTTGTCGCGTATCGTAGCCGTAGTCGCAGTTTGACTCGCAGTGATATATGAGGGGGCTAGGGGTTGAATCCGATGGTGAATGGAGTATAAACATCAGTATACAATAGTATAAATAACTCAATATAAAACCTTGTTGATTCTCCCTGCATTTTTCGCACAGTTCAAATTCAATCCAAAACATCATTGTTTGTAGTCATCGGTTATCATCGGCCATTCGACTAAAACGTCTTCTTTTGCCGAGCTTTCGGAATATTTATTTACTTCCTCAGGGCTTCTAACATTATACTTAGTCGAAGTCACCGCTGCGATATTCATTTTCGAGCCGGTATTACAGCAGAACGTTGGTTAGAAGGTTTTAATCAGAAAAAAAATTCGCTCGTCAAATACTCTCTTAAAACATTATCATTCGGCAAGTAATTTAACTCCAAAGTAGGCATTTAAGAAAAATAAAATTATTTTGAATTGCGATTTTTTTTTGCTAAGGGGTTTTCCGTTATATTTACCAAAAATCCATTGTTAGGCGGAAACATTCACAAAGGTTCGACATAGGTATTATATTACAAGTAGATGGCCTTCTTAACAATTGAAGCAAAGGAATAATCAGCCAATGTAGAATAATTTGCAGCGTTTTTATTCGGTATTCGGATCCTACATGTTTTGAAACGTACAACGTCTTATTTTTAAGGGGTGTTGGAAAGTTTATTTTGTTAGCGAAGTTTTAGCAGCCGGTAGAAATAAAAATCTCATATTTGGGTAACTGTGAAGTACGGTAGTGTGATCGTACCTATTCGAACGTGATCAACTTTCTTTATTATTCCAATTGAGTACCTACAAAGCATTCATCACAATTATATTCCAAAACTACGATCTCCATTCATTCCTCGGCCCCTAAAATCTACTCTAAACCTAAATCTATCTCAAAACTATTAAAGGGGATTTGTGGCGGAATTCCATAGAAATTTTCACCAATGTTGTATGAAAGTCGATTGAAATCAACCGAGAACCAACACTCATCAGAATTGTTTCCTCCGAAATACGGAAATTCGTCACGAAAGGTTGATCACCTCACGGCTTTTTGAACAGCGAGTTTTTGTTGGGACTTGTTTCTTTTCTAGATGTTTATATTTTGTAAACACGGCCCGTCGAGCGACTGCCTATTGTAATTCGATGACCCGACGTTGGTGCAAGCACGAAAATTTTACTCAGCACGTATCAAGCTCGTGATTCCGAAGAGTAATACGATCCTTGTTTTAATTTCCGCCGAAATTTGAAAGCTTCATCGGAAGAATGAAGGGAGATTAATATTACGCTATTTAAGGCTTTGCACAAAGCATATCAGCTCCATAATTCATGGAGCCACGACAAGAAAATTTGAAAATTAAATTTTAAAACCGATAGTGTATTTTAAAATTTTGATTTTTTATTGAACTTTCTTAACAATACTAATTTTACCGAATCTTAACATCGCCCCTTGATAATCTTTGTTCCAGTACGAGGAAACTAATAAAAATAGAAATTTTTCGTTTTTGGGTAGTCGCTTCATATAGGTATCTTCTTGGTTTTGAAGTTTGCGGGGGAGAAAAACTGGGCAACTCGTTCTCCATTTTCTTCAAAACCAAAAAAATAGAAATTCACACCGAACTAAACATTTCATATAGAAGGGTACAAATCGAAATTCGTCTTATTATTTAACTTCGATGGATTATCATTCAGGATAATCCAAGATAACTAAGAGTGACAGAAACTCAAACGCGACGCACGTGTTGGGTCACTGCAGCATCCTTTCATTGGATGGATATCCGCTCATTGTCAGTTCGTATTGGTCTCATCCGAGAGCAGTTGGTTTCTCAACCACACAATCGCCATATTGTCATACAAATGGCTTTGAAATAGCCTCCACAGTGCATTACGAAGTGTTCGCCGGTGAGACCTCTCCCATAAACTGGGTTCTCATCTACACCAGACGATTCACATCGAATCTGTACTCCTGGTCTCCATTCCATTGTTATCGTACAAGAGACTGAAGGGTGTGGCATGCAGTATAGCTGGGAATGAGAATGATCGGGTCAATCAAAGGTTATATTATTTCTGCCAAGATGAAGATACCCGTTTTATGGGAAACCAAGAGCACGTCCCCCACACCCCTCGACTAGGAACACCTCAAGAGGCTTTGCCTCCCTAAAACGCTTTGGATAGCTATATACATAAATTATGGTGTATAAAGTTTACCTCCACCTATATTAAGGATAGTATAGCGGTTGTATCAGTTTTTGTATTTTAATTGTTCAAATTTGAAATTCTTCCAACTGTTGTCCGTATTTTTTGCTTCAAACTATTTTTTCGAATCATTAGTCCTCAATGAGATCAGCTAAAAGCCATCGACTCCTAATATAAAAATTTGTAGCGATCCAAAAAAACTATAGAACTATACTAAAATGCACCACGAAGTGATTGGTGTCGTTCTTGAAAGCTGTGTTTACCCTCTGAATATTAAACCTATGCGATACCTCTTGATTAAAAACTATCTGTATAAAAACTGGCAAAAATTAGCTTCAAGTTTTTCATGGTCATACCTTGGAAGGAGTTGCTCATAGGAGGTTACTTTTCTGATCAAAAGTAGAAAACTCTTCCAAATTTTTGCCACTTATATTCACCAAAAAGGTCCATTATTGTCGATAATGGTGCGTTTGAAAACGGTTCTTTCGCTGCAGTTGATTACGAAGAATGTATTGTCGGTAAAATCCATCCATTCAGTTGAAATTGTGATCCACCCAATTTATTGGAATCTCTTTTTCGTACCACAATGGATCTTCGCCTGTCACATGATTCACTGTGTGATACGGTCCAGGTGTGTTCTTGATTCGGTTTTTTGGCTTCTATTGAATTTCTCCAGATTGGAAAAGTGATCTCGCTCAAAGGTCTTGTGAAAGGTCGAGCCCAGTACTTGGCTGTACTCGAGACGAACAAAGGAGCCAAATCACTCTATGTAAGCGACGGTCCAGCCCGCAGCATCGCTATTTGGGATCTAAAAGCTGACGGTGGACATCGAGTTATTCTTCCCGAAAGAGTGGTGGCTCATCCTGTGCAGTCAAAGGTAAGTTTCTTCTATTTATTTTCCTTTTTTTCCTGATATGAATAGATGTCACGTGGAACGAGAGATCCAAGTCAACATTGTCACTCGATCCCTGTGGATTTATCGCCACATAGAGTTGACATTTCTGCTCTTCTTCAAAGCCTCTTTCAAACTTATGTGGAGTATAGTTGTATACCGTATCGAAATCTATTCTCCTTCAATCATCCAAAGTTTTAAAATTTTTCTATTTACTTCCGAATTTCCAATTAGTCTTAGTTTATCTTCAGTTATTTTCCCCTACATTTTTGAGGATTAACAACTCGGACTGTAAATCAAATATTTTTTCCGATTTTGTTTCATTTAATCACCATTAAACTGAGAATGGTGTTGGAACTTTCAATTTCTGATTGGTAGATAACTTCGAATTGTAAAATTATGGATGCTTAGCTGTGCAAGAAGAATATTTCAAGCTGAATGTAGTTAATTTTTCAGCCGGCATCATTTAATCATCTATTCTGTGTATTTGATATTTTTCTCAAATCTCGAGGGTGTTTGGTAATTAGTAAGGATTGAAAATCTGTATTACATTCTACGATTGATCCCTTGTGCCCTATTTATCAACAGGTGCTTTACATTGCTCTTGTTGGGACGAAACTATACTTCACCTATTTCGGCAGCTTCGAACTTTATTACATCGAAGTGGACGGACTGAAATCCGGCAAAAGCGTCGTTAAATGTGGCCGCAAAGATCCCCGCATGATCATTCTCGGCGTGGAAGGTAGCCGTATCATTTTCCGTCTGGCTGGCACCGACGAAGTTCGCTCGTGGGATACAAATACGCCTCTGGTTCAAACGAATTTAGAACTAGTGGATCGAGGGAATGGTGAATTCAATCAGATGGCTGCCGTGCCAAATTTTGGCAAGCTATGGGTACTAGACAGTGACATTAGGACTTTTTTGGAGTGCAAACAGCCCAAACATCGCTTTAGACCTGCTAGCGTCAATGTGACCAATTTTACGGAGCACGAAATAATGCTACCTGAAATATAGACGGTGCAACGATCAGTGGTTTTTATATCCTGTGAAAAAAAAGATAAAGTAACCAAATAAAGTACAAAGTGACAGGGCATGTCGATTCTATAATACCACTGTGTAACATACTGGTGTTGGAAACTATTTTATTGATCAACAGCCAAGTGCTTAAATGTGAGGACACATTTTCAAGCTACTTGCTGATCTGATACCTAGTGTTTGAATAATTTATAGTTCCGTGTTTTGAAATGTGAAGTAAAGCTGACTTTTGATCATCTTTACCGTACTTGATTCGATCATGTACAAAGATTCCATGATAATTGTAATATTAGTGATGGATGATCGATCTCTTTTAGTAAGTAGTATTCATCGATCAGAGGTAGGGTCATACGGGAATAAAGCTGCTCTTTCGTCTTTTGCCGAGCTTTCGGAAAATGTATTTCCTGCTTCAGGGTTTGGAAACTAGTCTAAATTGTCGAGACAGGACCGTTGACGTTTTTGGTAATGCAACTATGATCCATTTTCGATCTGATATTATTGTAGATTGGTTTAAAATGCATCATGAACTCATATTGCCTTTTAACTATCAACCAATCTACAATAATATCAGTTCGAAACTGGATCATAGTAACATTACCCGAAAGAACAACGGTCATGATATGACAATTTAGACAAGTATTAAATATGAACCAACTCAATAGTTATAACAAAAAAAAGGGAAAAACTAATGAATTGAAATTGTGTTTCAACTACGTCCATGGCATAATAACACTGCTTGATTGATGATTCCCTGATTTCCAAGTTTTGAAAGGATTTGTCAAGAAAAATAATCCAACTCTCGACGAATTTTATTGGTTTTCCACTCATGAGACATACTTCGAAAAAAGGTTCTTGAAAGAAATTCATTACATAATTCCAATGAATACAACTTTGGGCATCATGGACACAACCTGTTAGTTAGAAAGATGATGTCTAAAATTATGTATAAATTTGGGTGATTGGAAAAATCAAAGTCGAACCCAAGGGTTTTTGCAATTGCAGCGTTTTGAGAACATGAAATCAAATTACAACCAAGTTCATTCAGTCCTATTTTTTTTTTGTCGATACCTTGTTGAAATATGTTACGAAAACGGGAGACCCGAAATGGCTACCAACTTTACAATAACCTCAATCGGAATCGAATCCAACTAATTGAATGGTTCCAAAGGAGGAGTTTGGCTTTTTTCACAGGTTTCTCTAACGAGGTCGGGGTGATCACAATTCGTTCAAATCATAGGGACGTCGTGATGAATCGACCGTAATTCTTTTAATTAGTACAATCAAATACATATCTATGCCTAGCCTTGGTTATTATCGTACATTTATATTCTAAAATGTCCATTCAAAGCTTAAGAAATCAAAATACGGCGCACTTATCGGGCAAATAAGATGAACAGCTTAAAAACGTATGAAAACCCGCGATATGCTTGACTGAAAAATGATTTTGATTCTGAAGCGGTTACTATATTACGTGATTAAAACAGATGAAAATCCTCAACTTTGAATAGCGTGTTCGAAATTTAACTGAGTGAACAGCTTTTGGTTTATTATTCAATAATAAACCATTGTAATCGCCCAAGAAAAAAAATTTTCTAACCCCCCCTCAAAATTTGATGTTTTACGTTTCAAGGCATGTAGAATCCGAATATCCAATAAAAAAATTTCTGTCCGTCCGCCGTACGCCGTACGCCGTCCGCCGTACGCCGTACGCCGTTAGCAGTTTTCCGGCCAAACTGTGAGAGCTAAAAATTTGAAATTTTCACCAAAAATCAATCTCGGTCCTACGACGGCCCAATTCTTGAACCAACTTGCTAGCTCAATTTTAAGGGTATTTTTGGGGGGTTTTGAGGGGGGGAAAATTCATATTTTCCAAGGTTTTTCAGAAAAATGTGTACGTGGTATCAAATTATATAGATTTTTGGACGCTGAATCGAATGAGACCATCGCCGGGTCGATAGCTTTATTGGTTCTCGAGTTATCGCAGCTTTTGTGCCGAATTTGGGAGATTTTCAGAAATTTGACACGAGGGTATAACTCGAGAGTTCTTGGAGCTATAAAAATCGTTCTATACTCATTGGAATGGTCGTTAAACACTCTCTCCAGCTGTATCGTTAGGCAACAGGTTTAGTTTTTAATTAGGAAATTAAGAAAAATAAAAATTATTAAAATTACAATAGTTGCTACGGAGTTTTCCCCTATAGTTACCATCTGTTTTTCGGTGGGAACGTTCACAAATTTTCGGAATACTTAAAATGACAAATGGATGGTCTTCTTAAATCACTATTGAAGCGAAATAATAATAAACCACTGTACAATCATTTGCAGCGTTTTTATACACAAGTGCAAAAATGAAAGAAGTAGGAACAAAGTATTGAGGTTTAAAAAAAATTCACCGCACGACAAATAGGAAATAATTAAAAAGATAAAAGCACCAATAATATCCATTCACGTCTCGTTCACTGGAACATTCACAGATACAAATTTAATTATCACCTTAAGAACTATGTTTCGCTATTCTTGCACAAGAACTAACGGTTCGCCTATGCAAATAACATTCTTTGGTTTTATTTATTTATTGTGTTTTTTTTTTTTTTTACAGCAACGTAGAATTTACATTTCTAGCTCATTGCTATCGTTAAGAAATCTCGTACTGTTCCCTAGATTTGTTAAATAGTTGAGTTATCAGGATGAGGTGCGATCACTGTATGTAGGATAGTCCAGATTGTATGTACATTTTTATTCGACATATTTCAGCATAATATACGGTTTGAAAAAAATCCAAATGTCGAGAAACCCTTACACTCGAGAAAAAAAAACGCACAAGAAACGCAATTTGACAAAATATTTTCCACAAAATGGGAAAACAAATTTGGCACCCCGAGATCACTGGACATCGCATCTCTCGTTTCTCGATTCCAGAGAACGCCTCTCTCAAACGGCTCCAACTCAATTAATTGTCTAAAAATGTTGGAATCTAAAAAGTTGTAAAAATATTTTCCCCCTCAATTGACTTAATATTGTTTGAGTAGCGGGAAAAAGGAATGTACAATGCTAAATGATTTATAGAAATCCGTTTCGTTCAATCGACCCTCAATCACGATTATTTTCTTAACGACACATCACAGAAAACTTCTAATATTAGATTCCGTGTGGTAGTAGATACTATTTTGAAGTTTTGAACGTGGAATGACCATCGTTCAGAAGTAGCTTGATATCGAGATTACAATAGTTGAAACCTGACTTTGAACTGGGCGTTTCAGAGACGATTATCTCGCATGCATTTAATTGTAATCGAAGGGAAGAATAGTGACTGCTACTAGATCGGTTATTTGACTGGAAAAACAGGGTGAAAATATATAATTCGACGAAAATTTTTATTACTTGATAAATTCTTCGATTTTCCAAGTTACGATAATTTTCTCGTTCGGCTCTGCAGAACCTGTGGAGAGGAAGGAGTGGGGCAATAAGACTTTCTAGGTCGATTGTAACTAATAATGTGACCCGTAGGATGTAATTTCGGTAAAAATTCCCCCCGAACTGCTCTTTTACTTACAATCCTCGAAATTCTCACGAAGCTAAGCCCAATATCGTTTAGCGGTCATTAGGTTATTTCGTTATTATTTTAAACTGTTGTATTATTCATCGATAAAAAATTATGCTCACCAATCAGCTTGATTGTATGAAACCGTATCTTCTGATTCAGTTTTTAAAATAATCGCTATTCGTCTCTGAAACGTCCTGCCGTTAGGTTAGTCATCATAAAGATACCCGAATCTATACGAAATCTTAGATGTTTGAGCTTTGATTATTTTATTCCCCCAATAGCAGTATACTAATTTCCATACAATTTGAGTTTCAATTCAAACTTGAACGTCCGTTTAAACAAGAAGATGGTAATTTATCGATAATCATAACTATTTACAAAACGTTTACAATGAAAAGGAAAACCTGGAAAATCTACAAAGATTATTAATAAATATCGTTAGGATTTAATTTGATTAGGATAATAAAACGGAAAAATGTCACGAGCTCTATTTACAAAAATTAAACGTACAATGACTTCAAGGCCATATCTCTTACTGCCTAGATCTCCGGTCGACCATTATCATCTGATAACTTCTTTCGTTCGATGAGAAATTGTAGGCCGAACGCTTCAAGACTAGATTTGAAACGCACACTTGCGCACGTAAAACGGAAAATAATACATCTACCGTGATAAAACTGTACAAATATTTGGTTTGCTTCATTTCACGATCCTTAACCCTTGAACTTACGAATATCTAGTAAAGTAATTTTTTGTAAGGAGCTAAGGTAGAATTATTTTGTTCCCGTAAACAGGAAAACGAATCAATTGGGAAAAACAGAAAGTCGACTTTTTATCCGTAGCGTTTCAGAACAGTTTATTGAATCAATCGCTATAAACCGGCTTAATGAAATTATTTATATTTATTCTTGTCCGATGAAAAGTTTCTAGGAAAAAAAAACGACTGTAATTCAGCAGTGACTGAGATGTGTTATTTGCAATAAATTTATCATTGAACAAATTTTCGATTAAGGAAAGTGAAATATAAGTTTGGTAAGCTGAGGGGTCTAACGTTGCTATCCCCCCAGGTGAAACTCACAAAAAATAATACTAAATCGAGCGTATAAATACAAAAGAGCCAGGAGTATTTTATTTTTTTCTTTAAATTGCAGACAAATGTCTATTTATCGATGCTCAACCTTACATGATCCATTTGTGCGGCTGGAAGAAGTTAATTTCTCTACGTAAAAAACAACTCCGTTTGACAACAAGCGTATGACTTGATCTGTACTCCTTTTTTTCATGAACAACTTCTAATAATGATTCTAAAATGAAAGTAATGATGAAATCTATAATTCCCCTCCATTTTTTCTCCTTAAATTTTGACACTGTCGCGAGCGAAGATGAAAAACTTTAATAACAGCCACTTATTTCAGTAGTCTAAACGACGCAAATTTATTGTGCTTTGGTATTAAGCTTCGAGATTGCATTTCAAAATGGCAGTATTCGCAATTCCGATTCGCGCGGACTACTCCCCTGCGTAAAAAACATTTTTTTGTAGCATGTCATGGCACATTTCCACAACTGCGGTTGATTTACAATAGAATTAGTGAGCGTACCTAATTCTTCGATACAATCTGGTTACAATTTTAGAAAACGAGAGCTCAAAGAATTCAATATTCGTAAATTAGTTCATCCGTAAAAACCGTCATAGTCTCAGATCAAATCGTGGCGTATATTTTTGCCAATTACAAGAGATATTGCGCTACTCCCGCAGTACAAAAATTAATTTTCAAGGTACCTACCGACATTTTCTACAACACAACCTTGAGATCATGTCTTTCACATGTGGAATGTAATTTTAAAAGCAACGTTGAAGTAACGCAAAATCTCTTCAATATCTCTCATTCATGAATCGCCTTCTACTTTCCAACATAAAATTTATCAAAATCTGTTTCTAATAATGAAACGTAAATGTAAAAATATCGGTGCCGAACGGAAGTGTTCAGATTTACAGCTCCGTAATGGCGTATCCCACTTCTTCGAACGTTTCGGTCGTTTCTGCGGGACGCCGCATCTGCTGCTGTTGCGCAAATGATTGCTGCTGCGCAAATGATTGCTGCTGCGCAAATGATTGCTGCTGCGCAAATGATTGCTGCTGCGCAAACGATTGCGGTTGCGCAAACGACTGCTGTTGCACAAACGGCTGCAGTTGCTGAAACTGTGGCTGCTGCTGATGAAACTGTTGCAACGGCTGCAGCTGCTGGAACTGTGTCTGTGGCTGAGGACTTCCGTTCGGCACCGTTCAGTAGAAATCAGACGACTCGAGCGTTTTGCATTTCTTGCTGAGAGTGCTGTACTGGCCTGGACCGTCCATGCGATTCTTGTTACGGCTACCGAGCGTGTAAGAATTTCCGGGCTCGTTTCGCCTTCCGGTCATACCTGGACAGTCAGAAAGAAATAACTGATAACAAACTGCAGAGCCAAACTGAGCGAAAATGAGTCGCAAAGACGCATAAATATGCATGTTATAAATAATAGCTGCGCTGGTATACAGGTGGAAATTAAAAAAAAAAAATAACTCTCAAAATCGCCACACTGAACTGGCGGTCGGCTGATGTAATTTAAATGCCGTCTTGAAGAGTAGAAATATGTTTTCCTACCAGTTGTCCAGACCAGGTACGCTATAGCTCAGAAGGGAGGCTCGTGTTGGAAATCTACCGTTTACGCGATTGTACTTGTCTTGAAGTTGTTTTGGACAACTGGTTTGATCGCGCATTATAAAATAATAATGGTACCGCCTACCAAATCCGAACCCTTGGAAACAATAGATTTTGTGAAAGGGTGAATATAATACAATTATGACAGAGACTCCAATACAAAGACTATTGACAGCATAATCGCTGACTATCACGTAACTACTGCAGTTAACTCAATTGCCAGATTATTATAATCGTCATCATGAATAATTTACTAGTTTCATTCATAATTTTCTTCCTTCCGAGTTTGCGCCGCTAACCTCTGAGAATGAACCTGGTACTACCCCTCGCTATCCTTCTATTGACCAGAAATGTTGTAGACATGAAGAAGAATACAATTTTGAACATGCTGACCCCAGAGTTTTCGATTTTTTATCTTATTCTTTTCCCTCGTATCGTTATCATATCGTTTTCCACAGTCATATAGCCCAAGTACTGAATCTACTACTTATTTCTGATCAACTTTGGGCTATAACATTTTTTTTAACCCAAACGTCTTTCCATTCTTTTTGCACTTACAGACGCATTGGTTTTTAGTGGAAAAAAATATTACTTTTTCATTTATGGTGTTTAATTTGTTTCCATGAGTTCCATATTGATAGAGGTTTTGCGTGTAGAGGCAACATTAAGTCCTGAGTTCATAATCTTGACCTAGTTACATGAGAGGTCGCGCGCACGTTTTATATTATACGTATTGCGGGTTCGATATACTGAATTGTTTTCCACCTCTGGCTATTTTTTTTAACAATATTTTTTCCCGTGTAAGAAAATGAAATTTGCATTCGACTCCCTCTCCATAGAGGATGGGAAAACGAGACGATTACACGCCTTTCAAGCAGTAGGTCAACAATTCATGCGCACGCGAAATGGCCGTTTTCGCTGTCATACAACAGAAAAAAAAATTAAAGCTGAACTCCAACGCGTTTTGAAATAACGGCAGCTTAGACTGATTATCATGGTTGTGATGGTGACAAGTATGTATATACCACTCTTCTCAAAAATTAAATTTTCTTTCGTCATGATCACTTTGCAAAATGCATTCGGCATAAGCAGCAGCACGAAAATGAACACAAAATAGGAAAATGTAGGTTACAAGATTGTTTCAGTAGGATCACGTATTGAAATAAGTAGTAAAACTAATAACTACAAAATATGAACGAAATTCGACGAGTGATCTAGGCCATTTGACCTTATCGTAGACAATACATCACATCTCTACATGATTATCGTAGTAACAATAGGGACTCATGCATGGCATTGAAATATATTCAATGTAGCCTAATCGGAATGGATGCAAAGTGAACGACAAGCTGACAACTTTTCCAACTAAAGAATTAAATTTTCTGAATTTATGAAGAGGAAGAAGTACAGAAGTTTTTAACGTAGAGATCATTTATATATGCGCGAGCGACATAAGACAAATTAGCAGTGATCGTATTTAAGAGTTTTTAGCCTCTTAGACAGATTATATTTACTCCCCGTTATTTTCTCAGATTTAGATTTATTTTTTAGATTTTATAAGAAGTTAAAAATTTACATGCAAAAGCCTTCCGTAGTAGAGCGCATGGCATGACAAAAAAACATTGACGTGTGACTAACATTAAACATTGAGCATTCTCTGCAAGAGGTTCATCTCTTACCTGCTTCATAGCATTTATGAGAATGACTCCGTACTGGGTCACTGTGCTTCTGTTGCATGTTGCCAAATTATCAATAATTTTAGTCCTAAGCAGGTATACCGAATAAACCAATAATATAAACGACAAAATGCTGCGCTTTTAACGAGAACGTTCCGGTTGAATTAGAACAGCACGAACTTCGAATCGCAACTAAGAACTACTCCCTCAAATCAAATCTGAAGGTTACAATTTTTTCGAAGAAATACAATTTTTTCCTCAGATGTTGAAAAAAGAGTTCGTCGTTCGAAAAACAATGGGTAATAAATTAATTGCATTGCAAGGAGACTACAAAAAAGGAAAATACGTAATTAAAACATGCTACTATATCTCATATATGACCGTTACGTGAGTGTTTAATATCAGCAAAATATAATTATTTTTTGGAGAAGAAAATCAAAATATGATGAAAAACTACGTGAGAAACAAATTACGCAAATATTCTACTTTTTGTGTATCTGAGAGGCTTATAAACAAGGATTCCACATGAACGCACACTCAAAATAACTAAGCGCACAACAGCTACTATCTCTATCCTATTTTCGAGATAACTAATGGAAACTTCTCAAAATTAATACGATCAATCGAAAATAGAGAGCATACGAACTTCCCGTACGATTCAAACTATCTAACGAGAAAGCTAAAGGAGAATGATAATTCATTTTGGTCATCTACCTATCATAAACTAGTCATGACATTGAAACGTTAATTACGAAATTTAACAGGGAATCGTTACATTTCAAAAGAAGTTATTTTTCGTACCGCAAAAAATATACGGAATTCAAAAAATAAATTGATTTGTACCTATTTTTTGGCGCACTGAAGGCGATCATCATAGCATCTTAGGGAGCTGCTTGCCTCCTTAGTCTTAGAAAGCTGTTTCTGTTACCATCGGGTTAAAAGTCACTCGTCGAGTGGTAAAAAATAGGAATATTCAGAAAAAAATTGTCAATCCCTAAAACGTATGCATCAAAGGATATATTTAGCGTAGAAAAATTTACGTTCATTGCAAACCAAACATGTACTTGGTTTTTGTCTGGACGGTACATCTGTCACGTGTTGTTCACAATCTACTTTTTTCGAATTCCTGATACCCTGCCGACCAACAGCAGGGTATCATTAGTTGACATTAGGTATGTAGCTTTTTCCTGTATGGTTTTCAATTCTTCAACATCCAACTTATTAAAGAAATTTAAAGGTGTTCGGAAGAACGCAAAACGTTCTCTGCATTATCTATTTTCATTCTCATCGATGGCCAAATATTAAAAATCGGAAAACTCCCAACAGAGCACTACGTTCATACAGTCATCAATTGCAATAGATATCTATAAAAAACCAAAATTGGTTTACTGTTGAACTAGAGCCTTTTTAGAATCAAATTTAAAATGTAAAAAATACGCTATAATTCGTCAGATTTATTGAATCGAAGGTTATTTTCGTCTCGCAAATTCAAACTCTCATTGGTTGATGAATAGCATTTCAGCTAAATGGTATAATCGGCACGCGACAAATGAAAACCACACGCTTCAAAGTGTAAAGCACGCCAATCAGCAAAAATTAAAAAGCTGCCCTTTGAGTTACAGGTTCACGCTTGATCACAAAATAAAACAGGATAATTTTCGAGAACAAAAAAATTGAGTATTTATCGAAAACTCACCGTTTTCACTTCTCCTTGCAGCTAGCGAGTGATCGATGGTCCTGAACTTCCTGTTTACGGTGGCGTACTGGCTAACATCTGGCACCTGGTTATCAATGACAGAAACGACGCCGCAATGATACTCACCAATGTCACCGCGGCGAGCGCCAGGCGGATGTTCCAAAGTACGAAATTTTCGGTTCAGAGTCGCGTACTGGCTAACTCCGCCGCTTCTATCACAGACACCCCCAGGTCCTCCTGCTCCTGCTCCGTGGAGGCCCCTGTAAACGGAACGTCGATTCAATAATTACGCAACAAAACACCCGGGCATACCCAATTTTTTACTATAAATAGTTTTTTTTCCATCTTTTCCTACACAAACCCCTCGGATTAGTCAAAATTTTGAGACACCCATCAAAAAAGAAGCAAGAGACTATTATACTCCAAATACCGAAACCAAATACCCCACAATTTTATGTAAATACTGGAGATTTCGCTCTTCTAACCTTGTGTTTCGATAAAAATCAAGCAATTCTGTCAGCAATTCCTAATGTAAGACTCGTCTGATTATCGGCATTATTCCTTCGCTTCAAAAACACAGATTGCTGAAACGTCAACAAACATCCCAGTTTTCCAAAGGGATTCCAATCTACAGTGCTAACTGCTGGTAAAAATGTAATTTGATTGGACAGAAGGAAGGTCTTTTTTTGCGGGAGCTTGTTTTTGTTTTATTTACATCAACAAGTTTTTTACACTATATTTCGCTTATCTCTCCAATTCTCGCCGTCAATAGATCGAATTGGGAATTCTCGTTGTAGGGAGAAATATTTTGATGTGTATAATCGTTATTTAAATTTTTTTTTTAAAGGTCAATCATGGAGTTGGACATGGTGTAAATTATTACGCCGGCGATCAGATTCAAATTGGAAAAATATATACGACTACATTGCAGTTTCATAACTTCGATAGGGAAATCGAGTCATTGAAACGTTTTTCAATGAAAAGTGATTCAAGATCAGTTGAGTTCGTCTCGATCTCTTTTGGTGTAATTGACCAAGTTCGGTCCAAGATTTGTAAGCCACAGTCCCCGCCTGAACATGGATTATATTTGTCATGTTGGCTTGCGTCCCCACGATTTCGCTAGGCCAAATCTGATCGATCGAAGAATCCAAGTCCAAATTCAATCGAGTCAAATAAAAAATCATCAAAATAAAAATTATAAAAAATTACAAAATGTGATTATTTTTTTAAAATCTTTACTAGCCATTAAAACAGGTGAGTTTCAAAATCATCAGTTTTATCATGATTTTAACCGACCAACAATTATGTATTCACAACATGCAAAGGTACCAAAACGCCCAAAAATATACACTAGTTTACAGCCAGGTAAAAAAAAATTCACGACATGCTATCTTACCTGAATATGGACTAGAAAACAATTCACAACGTAACCTAATAAACCTTTTCTTCCAATTTAAATTTGAAATCTACAGCATTTCTTCAAATTTGAAAAATAATCGTCTAAATTATAAATGGAGTGCGATAGAGAGCCGAATTTTGAAAATAAAATGCAGTTTTTGTCTCGAAATTCAACCAAAGTTTAGTTGTTAGAGACGTTCAATTTTTCTTTCTTCAGCTCTGGAAAGCTGGAAATCTCTGGAACGTTGCTTTACAGTTGACCGAAAATTGAACATTAGATTTAAAATCAAATTTCTAGTTGCATTGCGTGATATTTTAGAGCGTAACAGTGCTTACGTGTCATTATATGGTAACATTTACCACACCGAATTATCAACGATTAGATTCTTCAATTTTTTTTTTTTTTTTTTTTTTTTAGGTTTTATTGTGGTATCACAAAGATTTCACAAAGGTTGGGCAATGTAAGTAAAGAAAAAAGAATTCAATGTGTACTTCTAGAGGTAAATTAAACGAGAAAACCGAATGAGAGATTAGAACAGCAGTAAATAAATAAATAAAGATAACAAAATAAAATTAAGAAAAATTAGAAAAATCGCCCTTCATTCAGGATTATTGATCTTTGTCTAGTTGTAGTAAGCAGATCTGCTTATCTGATTCTTCAATTTTTATTAAATTAGACAGAAAATAAAGCACCGATGGTGGACTTCTTCGAAAAAATTACCCTCTGAATTAATTTGGCGAATCTTTTTACGTGCGCGTTTTTATTATTTGTGATGTACATATTATACCTCACGGAATATTCACACTCCGGAATATTCATACTCTTGATATTCGAGCGCATTGCTATTAATTAGGTACTATTTTCTTTCAACTGGAACGAGTATCACTTTTTAGGCCAGTTCTCGTGGCAAATCAACGTGAACTTTTCTCATTATAAAAAGGTGCGAGCAAGAACGAGGCCCAGTTTTCCATTGTCGGGCGTTTCTCATACATTTGGGGGCAATGTGAGCCTACTGAGCAACACAACAATCTCAGTTAGCACCTATCTGTCGATTGGCAGTGGATTCATTAGATAAAATGCAAAAAAAAAGTCTAATGAACTTTTTTACACTTAAATTATTGCCAGCTAGGCTAATACTGGAAACGTTTCAATTTAATCAACTTTTAGTTCTTAAAAAATCAAGGATTTGCTAATATTCACACACGACATCGCACATTATTCTCTACAATTTCTAGGCACGTACCGTCGCGTTCAAAGACAACTGCGTCAACGTGATGGGTGATCTTACTTTTTTTTTAACAAACAAGAGCTTACTGAGGCTGAATTCAGCTTTAGTCTTAGCAATTTATTACTATTTAACACAAGCCTTCAGCAATACATTTAGTAAAACTCGAAGATAATAGATTGGAAATAAATGGGCAAGACAAACGTATCGATTCACGAAAATATAAACCAAGGAAAAAAGGATAACTGAAGAAATAAATAAATTTTAAAAATTATAATTTCACGATAGCTAAAGATACAAATTTTTAGAAACGACTAAAACTAACGGGTATAAAATGAGAAAAGGAAAATTGAACTCTCCATGCAAATGTAAACAGGAAAAACATGCGTCGCAATCACAATTTTGATTGCCCGTGAATAAATGGCAAGATAAGCTATAGATAAACATTAATTTGACTTTTCAATGACTTGAATTTTTATGGGGCAGTGGCCGATTAATCAGTCGAAATGTAATTCAGTCATTATAGATAAAATAGAGCTAATTCGATTTGGCACACTATTATCAGGCAGGAAACTAAGATGTTTATTCTCACGTACCTAAACAAAGAACATTGATAGTCGACAGGAAACAATGCTCAATCATTCAAATTCCAAAGAATTGTAAAACTTGAGTAGGCTAAGAAATGTACAGATCAAAGGCTGTAGCCTTGTGAATACACATAAAAAGCAGTCTAATGATATTAGTTAAGCCAATGAACCTTTCTTAAAATTACTCTAGCCATAAATAATGCATGCGTAGTAGATACAGTGCATTCAGCGTGAACAAGCGCTCCCTCACAAATGAAAAGTAAAATTCCTGGAGAGAGAGACGGACTCGAAACAAGAATGCACTGAGAAGGGTGCTTGTACAAGAGGGTCAATCATATAAAACGATTCATCAGAGCTTTTTATAAACTGTAAATAATAAAAGTATTTAAAAAAAATGAAATAAAAAAATACGAACGATAGTTGAACATGAACAAGCAAGCAGGAAAAATATATTCACACAATACACTTTCCGTCATGAGAGCTCATTTACATGGAATATCAAAACAGATATCCCTTGAAACTTTTGAATTGTTCAAGAGCGCGCTACACCAAAATTACCACATTTAACAAATTTTTTGAGTCACAGACATTCAAAATCCTCCAGGGAAGCTAAGGACGAGAGGTTTAAAAGCTGGATTTACATAGAGAACGTTTTCATTATATTCTGTAAATTGTTTTTAAAACTAGGCGAGTTGTAATAATTATCATTATATCTTAATAGGAGTTTGATGGGTAGATTATCATCGATCATTATTATCATTTCAACGTTTCAGCCGAAAAGGTAAAGTGATTTCAGAATTATTCCCGTGTTTCTAGTATTAACCTAATAAAAAACAAAACATGCGTTGATTAGTTTGAAATAACTTCTATTTCAGATGGAATAATTGATAGAATTATGTTAAAATGAATTGGAAATATTAAAAAGCGCAATTAAAGGTTTTCGGTGGCCATTGCCGAACTGGGAACTTGGAATTTTCGAAGTTTAAATTATCAGTCGACCGACGAAAACCCGCCAACCAGCGAGCAACAAAATATGCGAGACTTCTATTAATTAGAATATTTTGAATGATCCACAACCATCAAGCAGGCCAATTTTTTTTAAACACTGATGACTTTCGGTTAGCGAGAAAAAGCAATGAGTCCGAAAAATTAGCAATAACGTTTGGTTGAGGCGTGTGTTCGAAAAATTCAGTCAGTGACTAAATTACAATATAACTACACTGAGATAAAAATTATTTTAATTATTTTCTCTTTTTATCATTTGGGAAATACGTTAAATTTAAATTGACACTAAAGTGAATTTGAAAAAAAAAACAACTAAAAAAAGAAAGAAGTAATATTTAAACGTAGAGCAAGATAGATCTTTATGGATCAATAGGTTTTCCCGAGGATTAATAAATAGATATGATAAAAATTAGTCAGGCTGAACTTCTGAGTATACATTTTGGTGCAATAGGAAAGGCAATAATAGGCAATCACTCGTTTTCATGCGGAGAGTTTTCTTTCTAAAGGCGATTCAATCTGTCCTCCCGCTTCGTTCCCCCCAAAATTCTCATTATTGCTCCATGCGAGCAAATACCAGAGTTTGAATTTTATTTTCACATTCAACGCCAAACCAGCTTTTCACCCACTTGCCCACTACGCCATACGATTTCAATTCGTCAATTATGACTAGAAAATAACTGGAGGCGACCTAATTGGAAATGTTAACAACCTAAATTTAACCAAACGTTCAAAGTATGCACTAAGAAAAATACACCAAGATTATAACATCAGATTCACAAACAAGGGGATGGTAGAAAGATGGAAGGAGCAGGCTGTACAGTGTGCTACGTGTCAAAAAATGGAGCATGTGCATGCGTAGTGGCAAAGGGAAAAGGGCTGCCATACGACCCTTGGCTGTGGAGCGTACGCGCTGCAATCGCCTGCGATGCCGCCGTTGGCGGCAAAAACGGATCCTGCTCGTCCACTTGGAGATATTCACGCCTGTGCAAAAGAACGCAAACATAATTAGTATTGCTTTCATAAGAATAAATAAATAAATAGTTAGTAATTGTCTTCAAAAGGAGAAGGTTACTACGGTTGACTTGCTGGTTTGTTATCGCCTTGCCAATGCAATCGCCCACGAAAAAAAAATTGAGGGGGAGAAAATTCGTATTTTTCTAAGTTTATCAGAAAAAGGTGAATTTGTTATCAATTTCTATAGATTTTTCAACGCTGAATCAAATGAGACCATCGCACGGTCGATAGCTTTATTGGTTCTCGAGTTATCGCAGCTTTTGTGTTGAGTTGAGGAGATTTTCAGAAATTAACTCGAGATTTCTTGAAGCTATAAAAATCGTTCTCTACTCGTTGCGAATGCTCGTAGAAAACTCTCTTCAACTATACCGTAAGGCGAAAAATTTAGTTATCAAACGGAAAATAGTGCGGCATGGTTTTTCAATGAAAGTGACAATAAGTTGATTTATACATTTGATAGTGCGATCAAGAAATAATTTCAGCTATGGTTACATCGGAAGAAATAGAAATCTCATTTCAACCAATTAGGAACAAATAATTACAGAAAATTTTATGAATTAGCGGAAAACCCATTTGCGAGTCACTTATATGAGCAACAAGAGATTTTTGGACCATAGACAAAAGTCATTTAGCAAAGAAATTCGTTCACAATTTGTTTTACAGATTACTTTCTTAGTCTTAGTAGCTCGTCCTCTTTTATAACATAACAATTGAGATTAAGCATTGATAGTTTGATTGGAAAAAAAATCAATATGTCAGTCCAGAAAGTATTCTAAACCACCTACTGTCACTCACAGTAGGCCCTGAGAGTATCGTAATCTCCCGAATAAAAAAGTGTCCGAATGTAAAATAAATTATAATCGTCTTCCAGCCAATTTTTAGAAAAAAACAAGAAGTGAAATGACAGAAACACCTTTACTTACCATTGTAAAGTTAGCCGGCTCAGTTGGACACATCTGGGATAGTCAGACTCACGAAATGCCACAACCACTGCTCTACCCAGCGAAAAAAATCATCTACTAAAATCAAACTATAAAACCACACCAAAGAGAAAGAAGAAAAAATATTGTAAGCCCTGTTAATTGTGGAGGCGACAATAGATCAAACTTATAAACATGCGGATTTAAGTATGCAAGGCTGATATAGTCTATTGAATTAATTTTGAAAGCAAATCAATCCAGCGGGTCGGTTACCTTAATGAGAAAATCACTGCTCACTGCGCTAATTTTTTGTTACAAAAAGCTTAAGCTAGATCGTACATTTAAGTACTCTTGAATAGCGTTTCGTCGCGTACGTCTACAGAAAAAGCATGACGATACGAACGGTAACGCATAAGCCCCAATGAAGATTTTAGACTAGTTAGATTTTTCGACTCATGCTCCTTCGACTGTAAAAAGTAGATTATATTGATTTTTTAAGGTGTTGTTTGAAGCAGTTGGTTTTTGCCGCGTAAATTTAGAACGGGAAGGAATTGTCTTGAGATGTAACGATGAAAAAGAAAGAGCTTTCGAAATCCTACACATAGATATGCTTAAATATAAAATTATGTTGGTTCGTTAACGAACCAATTCTTCAATTTGACTGGTAGTCTTCCTTAGAAACGGTTGCTAGGAACGAAGAAAATCCTTGAGAGCCTCAAACGATTTTCGTGCTTCAAGCCCTTCGTGCTCATTGGCAAAATTAATGATTTGGACATGAAACCCAAAAGACAGCAATTAGTATTTAATTCTGTCTATCAGCAATGTGAGGCAAACATTTCTCTTGGTTGGCAATAGTACAAGGCTGATATTGAGGAATTATTGTCAAACCGTACTACCTACTGTAACGGTTCAATTGGGTACGGTATTGAGGGAAAATTATTTTTGAGCAAATGATATAAATTGATACACTGACCACGTTCAAACTATGTTTCATGTAGTCACGGATTTTGTCTCATAGAACGGTTTTACCCCGTTAGACTGCAACTTTGATCTAGCACCCGTTGTACCTATCACAACGGATATTTTAGCTAGACAATAATAAAAGAAAGTATAAAAAAAATCGAAAGCAGCAAAAAAAGATATTCAATACGATACAGAACGTTTCTCTTTCTTCTTCATTGTCATTGAACCAACCGTATATTCAAAATCAACTGCAGAAAACTATAATCGAACGATAATTATGAGTAATGGTACTTAAATAACCCCCTCTGCACACGACTTTGTTACTACTCGTCTATACACTTGTGTATATTTCACGCAATACACTGGGGTCAGGCCTTTTACTAATTGGGAACGGTTTTCCTAACGTCCATCGTCTTTTGACACCTCCTCAGCGGTTCCAGTTCACTTTCGCATACAAACGAACAGGACTGCGCATGCGCGGGCTTGCTCCTGCCGAAGAATGATGCCAATAGGTTGGCCATTTGCGCAAATATACTGGATGATCTGTTCGTGTTGGCGTCCATCATTGCCGAAAGTTGAGATGGCACTTCCGTTACTTGAGATTTGATGCTCGGCAATCGACTTTGGAGCGAATCTTCATCCTCATGCGATTGATCGGCTGATTGAGCGTCACGCGTGAGATTGCCAGCTAAACTTTCAACAGCAACGAGCCGATTTTCAGATGGAGCAGCCTCGATCAAAGATCTCATCACAATATCATACCCGTTGGTTGAACTTTCCCAAAAAACGCTCCTTGAGGTCTGATCTTCTGACCTGATTCGATCCTCTTTTTTCGCTAGAAGTTTTTTCCTATAGAACTCCTTTATCTCCTCGGATTTCTTCCTGGAGATCTTGCTATTGGCTTTGAATATGTTCAATTCGCTGACTAAACAGGTGAGTTCAATATATCCATCCTGGCTGGATTGTTCCATTAAAAGAGGATCTCCAAGAGACACATCCGTATCGGCATTGAATTCTGACGACATTGATTTTGAAGAATCCTCCGACGCTGATTTCTGATCATCCATTTCGCCGAGCGGAAATTGAGCTAAAATTTAATTTAATTTTTCCGTTTAGTGTATTCCGTTGGTCAGTGGTAGGAAATAAGGCCAGAATCATTCCACTCCTATTTTATTAGCAGCCAAGATTAACTCAAGTATCAACAGCATTACAGCATGGCTGAAAATTTTTTTCATATTAAAACAGCTCAAATAAATTGATAAAGGATAAAGAGATCTTCACAAAATAATCGGTTTATAAAACTTATAACTCGTTTATAATTTTTCAAATTGATCTTAAAATAGACTTTTCGCTCGAAGCATTAATGTATTACAGATTGAGTAAAACTAGTAAAACCCGATCGGATACTGGAATAATATGAAATAAAGCACTCAATCAAGTACTGTATCAATTCAAAATATTTCATCGGTATTTATCCAATTCGAATCGGAATCAAAGAGAAATTTCGAACGAAATACTAATGGAAGTTTTCAATTGTTTGCTTGAAGCAGATACCAATTTTCAACCAAATTAAATCCAAATTCGTCGACCTGGAGTAAGAGAAAATCTTCTTTCGTTGTGTGTTCGTACCCAAAACACCAAATTAGATCGCCGCCTTTCTGGATTGAAAAGGGAGCCGGATCGTCTGCTGGAAAGCGTGAAGCAATGAAAGCGGTGCGAGCAAGCAACTAAATGGCAAAGCAAGGGTGTGATAAATAATAGACAATAGATCTGTTTCAAACAACAGGCCACCAAAGGCAAACAACGCAAGACAGAAAAGCAAAAGAGTCAAATGGAAACACAGCACGACTACATGCTTTGCATTCAGAGAAGTATTTCAACTCACCTTGGTCCAGATTACGTGAATTGTCTTACAACTAGACGTGTGGTTGTGTGTATAATAATAGTTAATTAATTAAACTGTACATCGTTTCGAGGATAGACGTAGCTAGTATCTGGATAACCAACTCTGATACCAAGCAATGATGTGACTGAAGCAGTAAGTTCTTTTGTGAGTGAATGTCCTAGTGTTAGCCAAGAAATGCATAATACGCAGATGCCTAAAAATTCTGAGCAACTCGTTTTTTTTTGTATAGCGAATCGCAGCATGCAGACTACATCTGTGATGGTCAAAATTATGCTTACTTCTTCCTTATGTAGATCCAGGTGTGAGAGTCCAACCAGACTAAGATAGCAAAGAGGAAACCAGCCCCAATGCTAGCGGCGAGCATGAATGTCAACCCAAATCTGGAAAACATAGTGGAATAGGGGAATATTCATACACTTCAAAGTTGGGTAACAATAATTTGACATTTGAGTAATAGTATGGATGAATAACTTAGTGAAAGGAGGAAAATGTTTGAAATATAATTATGTCTAATTAGGACAAAAATATATTGAATATTAATAAATAAAATATTAAAGAATATAATAAATTTTTTAAATCAATAATAAATAATATAAATTAATAGACCAATAATTTAATAAACGAATAAGCATACATAAAAATATTCTACTTACAGAGCCATTTCGCAAACAGCATGAAGGGCAGACATGTACTGGTTGTGAATCTGCGTACAATCTAGTTTAGTTGCCAAGCTTTGGATGAGGCTGATGGCAAGTTTGACTTCTTTGGACAGCATGTCCAATTTCGGATGTAGTTGCGACGGTTTGTATAACTGTCGGGCGATTTTCGTCATCGATCCCATCGAATAGGAGACGGCGTCGACAGCGCTCGTCGCTCTGCGAACGACCATGAAAAATGGATTCCCGCGGCGATCTTCATCGCATGACGTGTAATACTCGATAATCTCGCGCTGCAAAGGTGCCGGCGCCTCTCGTTCCATCAGTTGACTAGGTGACATGCACAAATCACCAAGCGCCTGTAACAATAAACAACATTGAAGTTCTCATGATGAAAAATAATGCATAGCCGATCGAGCAGAACCTCTCTCATAGTGAGCGTTTCAAAAGCCTTTATTCTAACTGCTGTTTAAAGTTTAACGAGAATCATTTTGCTTTCGAATAGTTCCAAAACTTACAACTGCTGCAGTGAGGTAAATGGAGGCCATCAACCACGAAAATATGACAGCGAACAGGCCGAATACGGAAAACCTGAAATGGGGATCGAACATTGCATGATACAATTCATACATTAATATTGACAAATAAAACATCAAGAATAATAAATTATTACTAAAATTGTTCGAATTATGAGCCATTCTATTACTATTACGAAAATTAAAAGAAAATATGTGGTGAACTCACGTGATAAGGGCACATCTCGAATGTCTAGCCACCCCGAAGAGGAGAATGACGCAGAATACAAGAAGGATACTAAGTATCGCCATGGTAACTGGCCACCTGTAAACCGTCCAGTTGCATTGATCAGTTGTAGTCGCATTAAAATTGAATACCACCGATTAAGTCCCAAATGGAACAATAGTTTCTTGATTAGAACTTCAGATTATATTAATCGAACCTGATAGCTTCAGCTAGGTGTAGTGTATCCAGTGACGGCCCTAGTGTAACTGGGCCCAAAGGCCTAGAGATGTCCTGGAGGCTGGCTAAAGCGATACTGGTGTTGGACGTCATCGCTTCGAGAAGAGCCAAGAGGTTGGCTCTGGCCGTTTGGTTGGTTACTGGTTCATCGAAAACGTCGCCCAGTTGCGTGAGAAGGTATCGAACTTTCAATTTGAGCGTAGAGTCTATAGCTGACGTCTGGGAAAAAAAACAGCGGATGACGTCCAGGGTCGATTGATAGATCATCAAAGTAAAACAATCAAAACAAATTTAATTTAAAAAGAATAATAATAACAAAAAGAGGGAGAAATAGACATTAGTTATCAACTATTAATTGTAGGATTATTAAAAATTCCATCCCTCAGTGATTTTGCTACACTACTGGCTTTGAAACTGATTTTCTTTGCAACATGTTTGTCTGTTAGTAACCCTGCAATATCGCTAAATATTTCGTTTCATACCTGATTTTTGACGCTGCTGATGGTTTCGTCCATCGCTCGCCCCGCCGAAAGGAGCTCCAGCATTCCATTATGCACATCATCATTGCCGTATAGACCCACTCCAACCGCACCACTGAAACGTAAGTCAGGGAAAATATTAACACACTACCTATTCATTTAAAACAATGATTATTCCGAGTTTTCGATCGATGTATTTGCAGGAATCGTTACGATGAGTTTTGAAGACTTACCAGCACAGTATGGTGAAGAAGGAGAGGGTCCATTTGAGAATGACGATACTGTGTTTAGGCCGAGGTTTCCGGTCGCAACATCTGTAAACATAGGTTAATATAACTGGAACTGTTACAACGCATTTAATGATTTTCTTGAAATTATTGGAATGATTTTCTTGAAATCTTTTAGTTTGTATAATAAAAAATAGTGGAAATACATGAAGATAGTTTTTAACTTATTCGCCAGCTCTTGCGAAAAGATGGACACAATGATACAAAATTACAAGTATCAGACATCTAGAACTCAATCAATCACCAACCGTGTGCAAAGGTAGATGAGTAGCATGAAGAGAGTAAGGATGAGCCATAACGCTGGAATTGATCCCAAGATCCCCAATGACTGGAACAAAATTGGACAAATTAATGTGTACATCTATTTATTATGCTTCGAAATTAGCTTTTATACATTTTATTTTAAACGCTAAGGTACCATAGAACTTGCGATAGTCTAATTTATATTTTAATTAATATTCGAACATCATTCTCAGCCCTAAGATTGAATTTCTTAATTATTTGGAATTGAAAAGAGTGAAATCGCAGCCGACACAAAATTTCTCGGTTAGAAATCATTTGAAACCGCCAGAGCGTAAAAGAGGGCATCAATTTCTCGATCTTTGAAGAATGAACAGACGAATTACCAAAGGAGAAAATACACGGAGAAACTTTTTCCAACAAGATCTTTTCAACTTCCGTCCTCGTCAATACTTTGTTCCCAGTGGAAGTAATTAGGGCCAAAAGATGAAGCTCCTTAGAGAATAAGATAGATTACTTTGAGCAGCTAAGGGGCAAAGTTCAGAAGCAAAAACTTTGCTGTGCTAAGTGGGTGATTTACTGGAAAGGAAGGTATCGAAATCTCTGAAATGATATTATACAGCGACCCGAGTATTTATGTAAACAGAGAGCTACGTGCTTGTAAAGAAAAAAATTGCTTTCAGTTATAATTCATTTTTTGTATTAATGTGATACTCTGATCGTTCCACTATAAATCGTACGCACTATTGATCCCTATAGTAGTGTAGCTAGTGTAGCTAGCAATGTAACTAGCAGCAACAAGCGTTTATAATACTATAGTAATATTGCTTGTTGGCGTTGATTGCACAGCTGAATCTACGGCTGAAAACCAACCCGATTCTTTTGGAAATCCACATCATCATCCTACAAAGTATTCAAAACCGCCTATAGTCAAATTGGCGCCGTGTACGAAAAACAACTGCCAAGAGAATTAGTAAAAGTCATATTCGTAGCATAAGCAGGGGTTAAACCAATAGCTCTAATAATACTTCTCGGGGAAAGAATTTGAGAAAGACATGCCAAAATTATTCCTGTACAGATAACTCTATAAAACAGGATCTCCTGTGGACCAACAGAATTCGTACATGGAAAGGAGGAAGGCCTGAAACGCGTTTAACGAGACACAAATGTCTCGAGCTTAGTTGGACTTGGGTAGAGTGGGGGATTGATCCTAAACACGACACGACGTAAGAAAACTTACAAGGGCCGTAAAACAAACACTCGTAGGTTTTAGGTGGCAGCAGATAAGCCAAAAAAAAACACATTTGAACTACTTGCAGACTTGAATATACAATGTGAAGGCTTCTTGCACAGCCTTATAGCGGAAAGACACAGGTTACCAACCCGTAACCTGAGGTTTCCATAGCCAATCCGAAGCGATCTCCCCGGGAGTTGATTTTGTTCAACATTAGAAAAAAAAAAAATCAAAGCAACAGAAAAGCATTTTTTTCATACTCTTTTACAACGTTCCAGCAATAGACAACTTTTGAGATTAGGAATTTTGATAAAGATGAGTATATCCATACTGGAAACTATGGTCGGTTCACTCATTAGATTGTTGTCCAACATAAATACTGCTTCATCAGTGTCAAGAACAATGCAACTTCGACAAAGCTCAACTGCTTATCAATGAAATCAGTAATAAATAATTACTTCTAGACAATCAAACTTTTTCACCGTCGATGCCTGCAATTTTAAAATCGAGGCGTTAATCGGTTCCTTCGTGATGAAATTGCAAAACAGGATACAGCTATTTTTCCGTTCGGTAACACTAGATTTGTTGATCTAATTGGGTTGAAAGCGTTACACAAATAATGAGGATGTCCCATTGAGGCTTCTCACAATAGAGGCCCGCTTCATTTTAATATGGGCTGGTTGAATCATGACTTTCATAAATGATTTACGGTTTATTCGAGCAGGGAGAACGGCGAGAAAATACTTTTTGCAACTTAATTTAGCGGAAAATCTATAAACGTCATTAGCATTGAGGGTTGATTGGGGTATGTTGCCTCATCAATTTTATAGACATTCAGAGGTTAGAAATGTGTAAACCTATTGAAACGAATTTTGTGATACAGATGAAATTGCCGACTGGTTAAAATATAGGCAATATAGTCGAAAACGACAGCAATATCCCATTGGTAGAATATTTTCTTTGCCTTTGGCGTGCACATAATATCGGCAAGATGGATCAAAAATGTAGTTTTTCTCCTTTTTTAAACCACAGTTAGAGGCAGATAGATTCGATACTTCAATGGTGGATTTACTCATCAAATTTCGTACTCTGTAACTTTTAAACGACTATTACAATGGAGAAAATACTTTTTTGTGGAAACACGCTTCAATGGCAGTCACAAGTCAAGTTCAATGGATATTCAGTAGTAGATTTTTAATTTTTTCTCACAGGGTTTAGTTTTTAAATGCTATGCACATTCTTAGTATTCAAATCAATTATTGAAGTATTTCCTATCCCTATCAAGCCTTCAATAATGAGGATAAAAATATTACTGAACGAGAAAACGTACTTCGAGATAGACATCGCTGTCAGGTGCGAACGTTGAGTTGACGTGATGTAAGGAGATATTGACGTGAGGAAGGGCGTGGAAGAACTTGGCCAGAGGAGGCTGCCGGTACTGGTCGATCCTTTGTGCCATCACCGCCAGCCACTACATCCTCCTGTCAATAAAAGAAAAAAAAAAAAATTACATTCAATGCAGAAGAAACGAGCGTGCCTTGAATAGGAAAAATAAAATATTATTGACAGGCGAGGAAATTCGAAGCGTTACACATGCGAAAATTAAGTGTTTTTCCCTCGTCAAATTCTCTATAAGCACTGATTTTAATCGTCGCTGGAGCGAGTAGGTAGCTATCAAATCACTATTTTCCGCTAGTCGGTTTCCAATACATATTCATTAAAGGGGGATAGGGTTGTACGGAGCTGGCTCATGAAGGAGCGACACTTACGATGTGTTTCTCATTTAACTATTGCCAACAGTTCCCAAGGGACCTCAAGATGGTGCTGCCGTTACATAGTTTAGTCCCCAGCCAGAATGGTAGCAATGAACTAGAATTTATGGACTGTCCATCCTGTCCACCCTGTGCAAAAATTTCAGTAGATGGATAATGAAATTCAAGCTATATTACATGAGAGTAAAGGGCATAATTATCATGTAACTTGCATAGAAAACATTTGTCTTCCATTGAAAACATTTTAAAGAATCAGAACATTTTAAAAAATCAAAACATTTTAGAAAATATGACTTTAAATTGATCAAACTAGCTTTTAAAGAAAGAATAAATATATAATACTTAAAATGAAAAGATTATTGTGCAGTGATGCCATCATACCTAAAGATCTAGTTCCAATTAATTATTTAATATTTTATATTAATTTTTTATTAGGTACCTTTTTATTGTTCCAATTTTTCTAATATTACTTTACTTTACCTAAGGGCGCAACCCCTACTGGATTGAAAGCCCAAACCATCCCCTTCCACACCTTCTTCCCATTCTGGTTGTGGAGTTTTAAACATTGAAACTATGAACTTGCAGATTGAATAGAAAATTATAGTTTGAAGTTTAGCCCTATCGGGCAGCATCTTGCCATCTAGTGGTCGTGTTTGAACGGAAGCAGACTGAAAATATTTGAACATCAATGAAGTGCGATCATTTTTCTTCCAGTCAGCCTGCTGCAATATTTTTCAAGATCGTAAAATTGGTTTCTTGGTAGCTCAGACCATGGCTATTATTTTTCCTATTAGAATTCATTCAATAGCTGATAATATCGGTACCAAGTTCGGGGAAAGCTTAGGCACAATTTTATTGGATATCAGCGGTTCAATACGTTTAAGCAAAATTAGAGCATAAGTATAAAGGTGATGGAATGTAGGGTATTGCTGAACACAGCGAAATCCACAAGAATTTGCCTGAGGGAAATTTCGAATAGGAAATGTTCTGGATCGGTTGTTCGCAAACGATAGCCCTCTAGCGACAGCGCGAAAATCTACATTCAACCCTAGAGGATTAGGAAAGACGGTGAGGTTGAGACGTTGAGATGGACGTATGGAGTTGATCGAGAGAATAGAGACCAAAAAGGAAATCCAGTGCGGGAGGAGTGACACGGCGGAGGGCGGGGTGCGAGTTGAAAGGTGGCTTCGCACTGACACGGAACAATCAAACCATGCTCCCATCCTAAATCCTGAATACAAGATCTCGACCATCATACTGTTCCTCGTCCTTATACTTCAATTCCAACCGCTCGATCAATATTCAGAGAACGTAATGGAAAGGCGTGACTGTGTGTGTTGAATCCCCACGCCGTAAGTAAATCTGTTAAATCTATATTGCTGTGGAGTATCAGCCTAATAACCATAGGACAAGAGTAGTACCACAAATCGCGCCGACAACTACCCTAATCGGAAACGATCTTCACTCGGTTGACCATCTGTGACGATTGAATCCAATAACGGGACGAGAAATGTAGCGAGAGCAAAAACTTGGCAATAAGCAAATGATAATCTGAGTCGGCAAACTTCATGTTCATAAAACTGCAAAAGGTACTTCATTCAGGCAGTGTTAATTAAGGGAAGATATGTGCAATCATCATAGGCGCTCGACAAGGCGACATGTTCTCGAATATATATTTTTCAGGCTGTTTTTCATCGCCTACCACCTATCAAGATAGCATTTATTAGTCCTATGGTCCGTTAAAGTCGAAAAGTTGTGGTTTGAACCTGTTTTAGTAATATGAAATTCGCTTGAGCAGTGGACACTGGAAGAGTAGGTTGGAGATCGCTTGAAGCAGAAGGAACATCGGCATTTCATCATCCTAATTCTTGAAACTATATCTGACAAGGAAAATAATCGGGTGCTTACAAGTTAAAAAGAAAAAAAAAAAAGCCAGTTTTGTATTTTAAAATACAAAAGACGGTTTGAAAGGAGCACAATTTGAGGAAAAATTCATAAATGCTTGACGTACAGTTTTTTTTTTTTTTTTTTTTTTTTTTTTTTTTTCAAATAAGTTGCCGTGCTTGGAGGAGGTCGTTGTGTGGTTTTGCGGAATGAAGCTCGGTGTAATCCGACTACGATAGGACAACTGAAGTTTTAGACTGTTGGGCTTGGCAATGCTATCGCCATGTATAGCAATCCTACATATAATTGCCTGCTACAGATGTGTAATGTATTCTGCGGTATGTCTCGAATAAGGGAACTTCTGCAAGTGAAGTATAAATGAAATCGTGGTTTTTCCAAGAGCAGAGAAACCGTAGAGCATGTAGTAACAAGTTGGAAATTGGATCTAAAAGTTGGCTATATAGCTGGGCCGTATCTAGGCCAGGTCCATTAGAGATTCATAGTAATGTGCGAAGTGTAGATGGAATTACTTTAACGCATTTCTGTATGCATTGTCATTTACACACCGAAAGTCACCTGGGTCGGAAGCACGAGTCAGGAAAGCTCCCACGCAGAAACCTGTATTCAAGTTTTGCGGTCGTCGAACAGTTTGGATGAAGAAGGGAATAATTTTCATACAGGATTCGGCAACCGAAGTTTCACTCGCTTTTTGGCTTGAGTTTGCAGAATTTTCCGAATTATTCTCCTGCGAATCCATAGACGCTGAGTCGACATTCTTCTTCGACATTCTTCTGAGTCGAAATTCTTCTTTTATACGAAGTACAAAATTATTTCACAAGGAGCTTCAATAATTTACAACCCCTCTGGTTACAATGATTCCTACATGCATCAAAGAAGACCAAGACCTTTATGGAAAAGAAAAAGAAAACATTTATGGTTCTCCTGATTATAGTTGCAGATTATAGCCTACTGTCATTTAACTCTCGGAGAAAGGGCAAACAAATTATAAAAGCAATAAAAGGTATGAAAAAAGGAGATATAAGAGTGCATGATCTATTTAATTAGAACCATCTCAGTATAACTTGTAACAGGCCTTAAAACAGCCTGTTTTCTGGCCAAGCAAAATGTCCACGCAGCAATCGGACAACGGAAAATAATTGGCAAGTGTCAAACACCGTTTAAAAATAACGGCTAGGGCCACAGGAGCTGTTTTTAATTACCTACTGAAGAAAGAGTGCGTTTGAAGTACGCTGATATTTTTTCAAATTGCACTAGCGTGATAATTATAAGCTAGAAGATTCGGTATTTTGCTCATCTCAAGGGGGCTGTTCCTACTTCCATGTTTCAGTCGGTAACCGGTATAACCATTACAAAATCAAGGAACTCGCCCAAATGCCGCAACGTTAGTTTACAAGAGCAGTTATTGAAAAACTAGACAGGAGATCCAAAACTAGAAAAAATGCATGAATTAGGTTTATCGCGCGAAACTAAAGTATTGTGAGCCTAACGATAAAAGCCAAGTAAACATCCTTTATAATTTGAAATATTAAAAAAGGGAGTTTCACGAAGAATCCCGATCGCGGTTTTCCCGTTTGGAAATTGGTTCTTATACTTCTTCCTTCGCTATTTTTATCCCGCAGTCGTACAACTTCGTACCAGATGTTGGGAAACTTCGGGTGCGAGCTGACTTCGAAGGGTACGTGCAACAGGAAAGAACCTACTAGCGATTCGAAGGTTCTACTAACGTCGTTTCCTTTCATGTTACGGTAGATTTACAACTCCCGACGGAGGAACGGATCGCATAACTCAAAATCGGTACTCGGGAGAATTCTATTCTATAGTTTCCGATGAGGGCGGAACTCGTTTAAAGGACATTGGAGAACCGAAGCGTAGACACGTCACTGTTCTTGGTATGGCAGCGTGATCGATGGTACAGAAGGAGCCGACTTTTGTGATGCACCGAGTTCAACACGTGGGGAGCATATGGAACGCTGAAAGGCCTAAGTCACTTTTTCAACGAATGATCAGGAAAAACCTGGATGCCAATTTTTTCAACAATGGGCAACATTCTACGCGAATTTCCTCCTTCTTCATCAGGCGGGATTTGAGTTATAATAATTCTTTTAAGTACATCTAGAAATTCCTATAATCGTGTCGCTCTTACAACCAATATTTTAGTGCAAACACGAAATCTTCAAAACATTGTACAACATTTTTGCATTCGGGAGGGCCTGTTAACGTTAAACAATATCAATTTTGTACTGCAGTTTTACACAGAACAATGAGATACTAATATACCAACAAAACGGATTGAAATTGAACATCGGATAAACCGGCTAAAAATAAATAAATAAAATAATGATCATGGCCAAAGTAAGAAGGTAGAACTTAAATAGTACAATTTCTGGATATAGAATGTTTGAACTAATGATTGCAGCACCATCTTCGATTTGTGTTTCGTGCTATCGGTTCATTGGCCAAGATAGACCTCCTTCGACGACACGTGTCTCCTTTGCTCACATTTTACCTTGTTGTTCGCCCACACGTGTCTTTCGAAGCTGAGAGAAACAGAAACCGCAGCCGGTTCAAGAGTAGCGTGAGTCTAAAAATCTCTAAGCAATCCGTTCTTGTCTCATTAAATCGTCTTCAAGCCTGTTTTTGTCGGGAAAAAGTTTGTGCTCTTTTCCTCCCAGAATGTTTAGCGTCGGTTGAGCAATCACGACTTTTGAACATCCAACAAGTGGTCTTCCAATGCTCATTAGAAGCAGTGTGAATAATCTACACACTCAGCTTGATTCTCGCTTCAAGTAAAACAGAAATTAAAAAGTTGGAACTATTCATATGACTCAACTCATATGAACAGTTCAAAGCTACCTTCATTCAACTTGGTCCGATTAAGTGCATTTTATTAAGTGGAACGGCAAAATCTAGACATTGAAACGATCAAAGTGCATGAGGCAGAGAAAACATGTCGAGAACAAAGCTTCTCCATTCGAATGTCGTTTCGAACCTTGGGGTCAACTGCATAACTTCATCCGAACACGGTAGACAAGCAGTAAACACTAAACTGGCAAATGCTGAAGGCTAACCTGAAATTAGTAGCAATCGCGAAACGGAATAAAAAAGCCAAGGATTATGATGATCGTAGGACTTCTTGCCAGAGCAGAAGCATTCATCACTTTATTACTCTACCTTCACCTTGAGGTCAAGATTATTTAAAATGGCTCAAAGCTGTAAACCAACCGTAAAGTCCTACGTTAATATGCGTCCCATTATGTTCCCATTTTACGATCATTAATCATGATTAACGAATTTAGTAAGACTACTGATGAAGTCTCAGACCTAACATCATTATCATATTATCCATACCTATATTATCAAATTCTCGAAACTCACTCGCAGAAGCTTCGCTGACTTGAGTACCGTTATTTATAGCTATTGACTTCGTAGCGGTCTCATTCGGCTCAGCCCTCAAAAATAGATTAAAATTATTTTAAATATGCGTATGTCCAAAAAACGGAGGAAATGATTAATTTTCCCCTTTTAACTCTTCCCAGAATAACTCTAGGAATTAAGGTTGCGATCTGGGAAAATTTTCAATCACTATAATTTATTGAATGAATATGACTTGAATACTATAATAAACTTGTGGGTATACACGAGTGGATATAAATTGTTACATGGTTGAGCCGTTATTGAGAATATTGACTAGAAAAGTAGAAAGAAAAAAAATCAATTCAACTGGGACTCACCACTATTGACCGAAGTTCGAAAATAAAACTTGCGAAAGTGGAAACGATACTCATGCAACAAATAAAAATTACCAACTTACAGCAACAAATTAAAATCACCAACTTACAAAGTAGCGATCGATTTCGTTAGCGATGTGATGAAGACAAAATATTTATCGCTTTACAATTCTGGAATCAATGGGAATGGTTTTATTCCTACTGTTGAGGTACTATCGCCGGTAATCACCATCTGCGCCAAGCGACCTTCGACTGAGTTTCCACTAAGAAATTCATATTCCTTGAAGAGCCAACAAAACTCCTCTTACAAGTCAAAGAACATTCAAATCACTCAATGATCACAAGTGGCGAATAGTTCAACCTTTTTCATTAACTTGTAAGAGGGTTCATATCGTCCAGATTGTGGATTCGATAAGAGCAAAGCACCTCCATCAACCGAAGAAGCAGCTTCTCTCTATCAGCCATCGTCAGGATTTAACGTGCAGCAACTTTCGCAAGGGAGAACGATGGTTAATGAAAAGCCATGCTACTTCATTCATTTTGTCTCACACCTCCAAGCAACTAGCCGAAGCAATGTTTCCAGCCGAAATTGAATATTTTTCAATATATTCTTCTTCAATATATTTTTTTTTTTTATGCCAGATAAACGGATGATACGTCTGTATGAGTGATGAAAATAATTGAATTATTTACATGGGTCATTTGTGCAGTAACGAATAAGATTAAGTGCACTCCATTAGCAACAATAGCAAATCGTACGCAGCTCCTCTGAAAAGCTGCTGCTCAAGCCTTCTTATGTTTACTCTCAATTCATAAGTATCTAGATACTGTTGAAACGTTGCAATCAGATACTGTCCAGATGTTGGCAATCGTGCCCTTGCGCTCGTGGAGAGGTTTGTTCAGCATCCGAATTCGACAGCTCATTGCGTAAACAAAATAACACCTCAACGAACTATAGAGGGACAAACTTTTTGTACTTGAATAAAATGAAGAAGCAAGATCCTTCAGAGGTATCTGCATTCAATTTCGCTCTTTATATATTGCTCAATAAATAGAAAAGATTTTGACAACGTAGGAATATCCAGCCAAATATATGAAAGTCTTCAGTTGTACGTGCAATATAAAAATTTCACCTAGTTCGAATTTTTTGTTTGAATGGGTAGGATGCAACAACATCGAAGTAATGTCCAAAATAGGTTCAACGAATTCTATCGAAAAATGGGTTTCCTTCTTAAAGGAACTCAACCCCGCACAGAATTTATTCATCGTTTTCAACGGCATTTGCCCTTGACAGAATTAAAGGGACGGTACAGTTCGTGTTCGAACTTCCAACCGCTATGGATCCGCTGGCTTTTGCGTTGTCTTGATTTATCAATCCCATTGTTTCAAAGGGCGTTCACATTCGTTCGTTCAAAGCAAACGGGATAGGTACCTATTGTGCACAAGATTCCGATCATCCCGGCTGGAAGCCCGAACCATTCAAAATCAATGCCTGAACTCTGAAACGAGTTCTTACAAGTAAGTTCGAAGAAGTTGAACTACGGGGAAGATGAGGAGAAATAATTGGCAGAATTATTTCGACAATCGGGTTTTAACACGAGCTGGTTATTTTTTGACGTAATTCAAAGAGCTCAATACTTGAAGAATGCTCTCCGAACTCAATAACGACAATTAACCTGATTTCGACTACTGCGTCGCAAAAGCAGTTCGCATCGATAGAAACTTCAACAGAATTCAGAGAAGACATTTTTCGAGAATTTATTGTTCTCCTCACATCTTCTGACAATTCCTCTCCAGAAAGCTACTTTGCATCATAATAGTCCGCACCGATGAAAAAACGGACAAAGGGAACCGCGGATAGAGTATGCAAGCCTTTTAGATTCAACTTTTTGCCCGAGATAAAAGAGGCGGTGAAAAGTGGGCTCACTTCAATTCTACGCAGTGGAAACGGTTAAAAGAATGTACAACATAGTCCTGGACTAAAGCATCTTCCTTTTTATATCGTTCCTTTAGAACTGTGCCCATTTTCAATGCAACAGTAATCGTATGCGTTAATGGAACGAGCTGACTAAGTTATGATAAACAGAAGACTACATTATTTTGTCTCGGAGTACTTAAAGTGAGCGAATATCTGATGTGAAATTTTTCCTTTATTTGGAGCATCCTATTTCATCCCCTCAACTATGGTGTAAAAATATACCCAAATAAGCACGCCGAGGTATAGCTAAAGAAATGGAATTGAAAAATTTTTATTTTAAAAGCATGCCTAAATTTTTTTTTTGGTATATTATTCAATAACAAATGTTTGAGCTAGTTGGCTAATGCTTGGGCAAACGGATGACCTTAATCCACTCTTAAATTATAATTGAAGCAAAGGAACAATAAACCTTCTCTTTCCTTTCTCTCTTCTCTTTATCCTCTTCTCTTTATCCTTCTCACAATTCGGAGCGAGGTATGTTCTTTTTGTATTCTCGAAGATAGGCAAGATCAATCCTTCAATTTGCTATTTATTATTTATAAATTCATTTTCTAGCATTACTATTGCGCTGAGGAGGTGTTATAACTTGTCCCTATTTTCCCCCTTTTATCAAGTACTCGTCTAGTTTTTGCTGGCATTAGCATATAAAGAAATAGTTTGATGTGAGATACATTTCAATTAGTAATTCCCCTATGGCTCAATGCTATGAGCAAAGAACTACCGCAGTGCATGTGCTCTGCTTCGCAACAGATAGAATGGGAGAGTTGGCGATAAATTAAACAAAGGCTGTCGGGGTGTTTGATGTGGTTTGGAGGATCGTAACAGCGTGAGGGCTCATTTTCCGTTTTACAGTTAGGTCAGAGCATACATCGTTCTTGCCTACACACCACAGCATATATGAACTTCCAAAAGTATTCAACCATCTACCTCAGCTCATCCACTTTCGAACAGTTCCTCGACAACTGGCAGACTCCCAATACCTTCCACTGTTAATGGAGCGAGGTTTCGAATGAGCATAATAGTTGTTGATTTATGAACGTCCTTTCCTGGCTTTCCAGTCGTAACCGTTTCCTCAGAGACGCCTTCAAGAATGTCGGCTTTCAATAGATATCGTTAAGCAAACATCGATTGCTTTATTACGAAGGCATCCTGAAGTGCCACCTGTCCATTTCAATGGCAATACTATCTAGTTTCGAGTATAATAATATTTTGTTCACAATCCGAATCATGGCATGGAAGATATTTGAAGGCATTTAGGGGAACTTCTTCGTTAGGACATTGTTAGAAAATTGAGATCCTCCAAAATTAAGAAAATCTTGTAAAAAAGTAAAAAAATAATCATAGTAAGTTAGAAACAGCAAAAATACAGAATTTTTGTCCCTTGAGGGTACGACCCCCAATATATTTTATAACAGTGCGTTTTCTGAACATTCGAAAAACTATTCCGTTTACCACTTTATTACATCCAAGTAAAAATTTATTATTTCCTTTTTTATAATTTAAAACACAACAGCCGCTTAATGTGATTTATGACCAACCATTTCTCATCTCAAATAATGAGCTGTACTTGAACTGCTCTTGAAAAATTGAAGGTCGTTAAAAAAAAAAGAAAGCTCTTCAATTTTCTAAATCTTTCCTTACGTTGGTACGTCCTTTTGAATAAAAGAAGATTGTGTCGGTAATATATCTTTCCCCGATGGATCCCATGAAAGAGGATACAATAATGTAATAAACCTTTCTACTACCACAGAACCATTGATATACTCAGTGGTGGTCTATTTCAAAGAACCCGCTTAGCTCAAACTGGATTAAGGTAAAGGATGAGGGCGAGAATACAAAATGCGGGCACGTGAAATTCGTTTTCATAAAAAGCTAATACGCGAGCGTTAATATCAAACTGCGATGCTTGCAAAGTATGAAATGAAAAACGAGATTGAAGAAAAGCGAGGCTATGAGCAATGGAAGTTCATTTAAAACACGCACAAGAAGCGCAAATTTGAATTGAGTTCCAGCGCAAATTTGATCGTTCTCTAGTGGCCAACAACAAATAAGCAAAATACGAGGTTAGATTTTTACTTCCAAAAGTAGTAAGTATGGAGTAATGTGTTTCTGCTATATGAACCAGAATTACCCATAGAGAGGAAAATTGTCCTCAGATTCGGAAAAACAAACAAACACAGGAACAGTTTTTGAGAGAGCTGAAAATCATCATAAACCGTCGTACCGTCAAAAACCCAAATTTGATATTCTCAGAAATTGTTTGGGCACATGTAATATCAGACATTCATGAAGAATTGTTGGGATGAGGAGGAGACAAACTCGGCGTCTAATTCCCCATTGTTCCCTCTATTTGCCAAAATTTTTCGCCCGTTAGGGCATCTTCAGGGCTACATAGGTCCATCACGTACCTGATGGAAGCGAATGTGAATAACGTGAATATATAGTGGATAATAACTTGAATAAATTTCGTTCAAGAGGGGAAGGTTCCCCTGGATAGGCTTGTTTTCTTATTCTAATCATTGATCCCATTGTCCATCTAACTCGACGTTATGAAAACCTGAGGTGGGAAGCGCGTGAATATCGTAGTTGACCAACAGGTGATAACAAACCACGCATCATCATTTCATGGTACCTGATTGAACTATGTAGCCCTGAAGACGCTCGAATGGGCGAAGAGCTTGGCAGACTAAAGGGAACAATGGAGAAAGAGTTGCCGAGTGCCTACCATGAAAAATGCGATAAACAGAAGAAAATTCTTGGAAATATTTCTCGCGGCTCATTTTTCAATAACAGTAGTTTATCGACAGAAATTTGTCTGCGTGAATATTTTTATAGGTTACCTTTCTGCAACTGCGTGATTTATACAACCAATCTTTTATCATCCGTTGGTCAAGTAAGTTTTTCTCGCGCTTCCCACCTCAGGTTTTCATTATACCGAGTTGGATGGCTTTAACAATGGAATCAATGATTAGAATAAGAAAACAACCCTATCCAGGGGAACCATCCCCTCGCGAACAAGCTTTACCTGCTAGTTATTCACATCCGCTTCTCAGTGGGAGCTTTTGTAGGGTTTATTATCTAATATTTATATCGAAGGTACACTAGACAACAATGGCACGGAAAAGGTCCTAAGACAAGACAGCAGAGAGTTTTTCAAGCGGCTCGTTGATTTGGTTTACATTCATCACTTAACGGCTCAATTTTTTAGATGAAAGACCCCACAGAAACCGTCATCAAAAGCGCTTGGGAAATGGAACCAAACGAGAAAAAAATGTTTTCTCCATTCTATGAATGTTAAATTTAGAAGCCATCTTTCTTCACGTAATTTGGTGCAATAAAATTGGAATAGTTGGCGAATACGATATACTCGTATACCAGCAAATAATTATGCCTTCAGTGACAGTGGCTAGTGATTTATGAAAAAGCTTAGGCTTCCATAATGAGCACTATTCTATAGCTCACTGGCTCGTTGACGCTCGTTTCAATTTGCTCTACGCACTTCGCACGCTACGTTAGAGAATAGCGAATTTCAAGTCGTCAGCTAAATGGAAGTTTTGCGAGACTAAACGAAGATGCGGGAGGGTTTATTGTACAATGTTGAATCCGACAATGGCACTGATGATTGTGTTTGTTTGGTCGCGAGCTGCGAGTGCTTCGGTGCTGAGCGAGCACTCCTGCTATCAAATGGATGAAGCAACATAGAATCTTTGCATCCCGAGCTGTTCATCACTTTCTATTCATTAATATTAGAAGTGGTGCTACCCAGTGATTCCTCCCCATACTAAACCTATACAACCATTGTTAATATCAATTGCTTTTATTAATGCAAGACGTTGTTTGGTTTGTCCAAGAAACTGTAACATTAGACGTGAGACAAATTCACTGACGTCCGGAGAATACCGTAACTTCATTTTATGCAAGAACAGGAATCAGAAATCAGGAGTAGAAAAATGTGGGAGTTTCAAGTATTTATCTGACAGGGAAAATAGCTACAGAAAAGAATGACTTAATTAGCAATGAAGCACTAAGTTTTAAAATCGCTCAAAAATTCAAACTTCACATCAAAGACATAGGGATTTTTTTAGATTTTACTGCACTCCACGAAGGGAATTTAATAAAATTTATTTCGTACTAGGTTGGTGAGGGGGAGAAGAACCAGGCGACATGTTCTCCGATTTTTTATTAACTGGCCGAGTACTTTCGCCCCTTCGGGCATCCTCAGGGCGATGTGGAACCATAGGTTACCACAGCCCTACCTACCAACCTATGGTTCCACATCGCCCTGAGGATGCCCGAAGGGGCGAAAGTACTCGGCCAGTTAATAAAAAATCGGAGAACATGTCGCCTGGTTCTTCTCCCCCTCACCAACCTAGTACGATGAGAGATGCGACGACTCAACCAAGAATAAAATTTATTTTATTCCTATCCATCTTCATTTTTATCGCAAAGTAAAAGGATCATATTGAACACCAATCTAAATCTGTGACAAATTCCTCCCAAACGCTCGATACTTATTGATAAACGAAACGAGAAAGGACCTCTTCATTGACCGACGAACGGATTTTAAAAAGAGAAGCTCAGGTTATCTGTCAAGCGCCTGAAGCCGTCATCCACAATCTCTTCGTGCATACATCTGACACAGAGAACCCTCACAACTATAACAGATCTACTGTTACAACGTCTGCCAGACACACGACCTGAGGATCTCGGATAAGGTTTCTTCTTTCCGCCTCCGTGACTAACCGTGAGCAAGGCAGATCTCACCTTTACACTTATAAGAGGTGAAGCCACTATTACAACGTCACGAACGTTTGGACAACTTGTGCCTTAGGCACTTCCGTCCAGGAGGCTTACGCTATGCCTTATTGAACCTTAGGGCTTATCTTTTGCTCGTCTAAAATAAGTTTGAGATTTAATAAACACTCGCTTTCAAATTCATTTCTTTACGCATCCGGGTCATCACAGAAGAGAGATGTAAAGTATTCATGGATTCACCCCCATACCGGATTTTATCATATCTCAGACAGTTTGAAAGAATTAATATTTTCAGGAGCGGGGAAGAACTACACGAGCCACTATTCAGGAAGCATTATTGTACCAGAATTATTGTACCAGTTACGATATTCATATTAAACAAAATAAAGAAAATAAAATTACGAAGCAAGTCTTTTGGTTTATTATTCAATAATAAACCATTGTAATCGAGACCATCGCGGGGTCGATAGCTTCATTGGTTCTCGCGTTATCACAGCTTTTCTGTCGAATTTGGGAGATTTTCAGAAATTTGACATGAGGGTATAACTCGAGAGTTCTTGGAGCTATAAAAATCGTTCTATACTCATTGTAATGGTCGTCAAACACACTCTCCAGCTGTAGGGTAAGGCAAACAATTTAGCTTTTAATTAGGAAATTAAGAAAAATAAAATTGATTAAAATTACAATAGTTGCCACGGAATTTTCCCCGACAGTTACCAATCTGTTTTTCGGTGGGAACGTCACAAATGTTCGGAATAAATTACTATCACAAAGTCAATCATGGATATTCTTTCATGGATATTCTATCATGGATAGTCTTTCTAAATCAATATTGAAGCGAAGGAATAATAAACCACTGTACAATCATTTGCAGCGTTTTTACTACCATGTTTACGTAGTAAATGGAAGTATTGTGATTGTCCGAAAAGTTGAATTCGAAACGGAGGTGAATGTGGAAGAAATTTTTATACTAAGTACTATAGGCAGAAACAATTTCTGAACAAGTGGCTATGAGTCTGTGGTCAAAAATGACATAAATCGTCAAATCTCCATTAAAGATAAATGAAACTCAATGAAATTTTGAGAGAATGTATCTCCACGTTATGAGCTTTTTTCACGATTTGGCTAGAGCGAATTTGATTTCTACAGTCCGGAAAAATAAATACATTTGAACGTTCGAGGTCTTGAAATATTGGGGACGGCGATTGAATGAAGTCTGATTTCTATTGCGTTGGTCACATACAGTACTTCCGCGTTATACGCGAATTGACTATATTTTGATTTTTTCTGGCTGTAGAAATGATTATATCAATGGGGTGTGACGGGGAGAAAAACCAGGCGACTCATTCCAAATAAATGGAAAGTACTACGTGATCTATGCACACCACTGGTTTTGATCTTATCAGAGAGCAACATTTCATCAATACTTTGGACTTGTAAGCCCAAAAGACCTGCCCAACTTGCCAATTTATTTGCTGGTAATTGAATTTTTCCTTTGTCCTTAATTCTGCATTTCACGTTGATCCTTCTCTGAACTGATATTATCCTCCAATGTTAACCGACCCACAAGAACAATCTTATCTCAACTACATGTTCCCAAATAATCGAGCTCACAAGTTTCAAACGGTGATAGCAACCCCGCACACAGCACAATATACTAGTTTCTCGGTATGGTGGCTATCGAGTCTGGTCGAAATTGAAGACAATGAGTGTTGAATAGGCTACTTCCTGCGTGGCCAACGGGCACCCCTATCTATTCGTCTTAAGAACACGATCCATCCAAATCTGGATCATTCTAGAGCCGAATTTCATCAATCAAATCCTTCGTGATGAGTTTTCATTCATAGATGGGAATATGAATGAGCAAGCAGTTACCTCAAAATGGCAGATATTCTCCTCACCTGCAGCACAACACATAAAATAGGCTATTAGAATTTCAAAATGGAACGTTCGTCCATAATTTTAACTAAATGAACGTAATGAACCGAGGGAGGCAGGAGGAATAAGGGTATCAAATTAATGATTTGCGGACTCTTTTGCCAACTTTGAATTAAAATTTGTTCGAGACACTATTTTAAAGTATTTTTTATAACGGCGACGTTCGTTTGATCTTCCCCCTTTTCTGCTAATAAAACTTTAATTCAACTAATTTTTCCGCGTTTTGGGCGTAAATAGATGCAAACATTAGTCATTTGTTTGAAAACTCTTTCAACCTCGAGTAATGAATCAAGTTCTATTTCAGTTTCACTTAGAATTATCACTTATATTACCTAACTGCTTGATAAACACTCACTGGTATATTTTATTTTCTTATTTTCTATTGATGAAAACAACCGTCAGCAACAAAGACGGAATATCGATAAAAAATTATTTTTATTTTTGAGTCAAATTCCAACAGTCAAGGCACGGTTATAACCCTGTCTCATATTAAACTAAAGGATTAACCCCTAATTTGTGCTGGATTCATTATTCAGAAAGGAACATTCGAACAGATGTTCAATTTTTCAGAATATAAATACACCGCAGCGTTCCATAAGACAGTTTCCAGGTAGACGATCTGGGTCGGCTCTCCGGCTGATTTGAGGGAATAATGCTCGCTTTGTTACGCAGTCGCCTAATGTATTGGATACTCCCTGATTTCATCTCTAGATGCAGTGATCCAGGCTTGGCCGAGATCCAAACTTATTTCCAGTGACAATCGCTTCTTCAGGCTGTCTTGATTTACTAAAGTCGTAAAATATCGGATGCTGCAGGATTAAGTAGCGACATTTTCGAAACGATTTTATACTTGTTGGCAGCCGACAATGCAACTCTAAAAGGTTGAGACGCTTGCATGTGATGCCAGTGTTAGAGCACACGATGAAATCATTAACTAATATTGTACGATGGATATTGATCTAATTGATGAAAACGCCTAATGTTTTCAAATATATTATTGAATACTCGCGAACGAATAGCAAGGGAATAGTTCATAGTTCTGGTTCCATCGATTTAGTCTATTTCGTAATGATTACGTATTTTTTGGTCAAATCCATTCAACAACGGACCGTTGATACTCATATTTATGCTTTATTTAGATCAGTCGCAATATCAGTTTCTTTTACCATGTATTTGGTTAAGTACGCGCTCCAATAGCTGGAATTTGGCCCTGATAAACAATTCCTATCGCTTTAAGCTGCGATACGAAAAAGGATCCGTCCTGAATTGCGATGTTACAGAGCGATAACAAGCGCGTTGGAAAGATTTTACCACAAGCCTAAAGCTCTTCGGCTGAACAACACATAAATAAAGTCGCGAAGACATTTTTAACGGCCTTAGGTTAAAACAACATGGGAGGTCCTGGCACAAGCAGGTAATAAATTTGACTGATTATTGTACGTTTACAAGAACCAATTTCAGTGAATACGTCAACGTTGCGATTTAGGATTTCCTGTTCAAGATGAAACCCTTCCAAATGTGGATTTAAGTTCAGCTAGATGCGGCTTTCTAATTGTCCTACGAACTGCAAATGGCAAGAGAAAGTTTGAAATCTCAATCAGGAAAACCAATTAGCCAAAGTAATTAATTTGTAGCAGTTTAAAACCCTTCCAAACAACTAAACACTGATAAAAACCATTGACGTACATAGTCGGCTGACAGATGCAACCAATAATTGAGAAACACATTCAAAAGCCGCAACGTTTGTACAATACAACATTGTTACTGAAAAACTAGCCAGGACACCCAAAAACCGAGAAATGGACCAAATGATAACGCAAACTTAAGGTGTGTAAGTCTAACGATACAGTAGAGGATCAATGAAACTGATCATTTTTACAACCAAGTGACCCAAAAAAATCTCGTGAGGCGAGAAAGAGCTATCAAAATCCCACAATTTGGTGTATTTAATTATATTTTTATGTTATGTCCCCGCGGAGCTATTAACGTTTGAAGAAGAGTCAAAACACGTTTTTTACATAAAGTGGAATATATCTCGAGAGCTATTACATACGCTAGCCTTTTTCTTATTTTTTATCGATTCTACATTAAATTTCCTTCATTTTCTTCCACAGCACCTAATTGTTCCCATTTCGGGAACGTGACGAAAAAAAATTCCAAAGTTGAAACTTCAAAAGTATGAAAATCGAAAAAAATTCAAAAAATATTATCAATTGTTTGAATTTGATTATTTTCACTTTAAATTCGAATTCTACGTCTACTTTCCTGTAAGAATCATTAATTAATCAAATTTGAACAGTACTGTAAGTATTTGCAACGGATTTTCAAAGTTGAAAAACGAAGGAGTGGCGTAGTATTAAACCTGGAAAAACTGATAGTTGTCGTGAAATTTCCGCCGTTTTGACGTCATATTCGGATTCAGCGTTAAATTTCCTATAAGAATAGCTTTCAAAATCGCTTTAAAACGATAATTTAATTTTTCACTATTACCGAGCTCGGAATTTCAGCCGGCGAAAAACTCGATTTACGGAAAATAATTTCTCTGGCTCTGTTAAAATTTTTTTCACCAAATTTTTTGCTATGTACGTGTGTAAGTCGTTCAAATGAAGACTCCTGCATAATAAAACAATTGATTCGCATTTATTTTGACCCCGAAAATCACGGTTAAAGTCCAATTTTTGAGCTTTCAAAAACCGATTTTTTTGGACCAGTTGCAGATTTTTCCGAGAAATAAAAAAAATCACAAAAATACATCTTGGTAAGACACAACTTTCCTAAAAATTTCAGATTTTTATCTGTGTTGAGAGAGGAGTAAAAAATCGTTAACTGTTCGGTTGAAAGAAATCGCAGGGGTACCCCTTGGATTTTTCGCGAAAAATTTTTTGAAATGGATATCGCTCAAATTCAGCATAATGATAGTTGATGATGTGTATATCAATAATATATGGTTCATTCTTTGTTTCTTTCGCACTAAATAGATGAAAATAACGTTTAAAGTGGAAAAATGTCATGTTTTCGTGTATAGTCTACTAATATTGTTGAATAACGCAAAAACGGTTGAAAAATGGATAGGTACATTACATTAGGAAAATGTGGACAGTTAAATTACCCATCTTTTGGTATATTAAAACATCTGAATTGACGACTTTTTGTTTGAGTTATCCACTGTGCAAGTTACAAATCTTGGAAAACTTAAAGTTGTTACATCTAATTCTGCTACAACTTTGCTCCAGTTGAAAAACCCAATACTTTATGATACTAAGTACAATACAATACCCACCAACGACATACCGAAATATAGCAACTACTACCTACTATAATAACAACTATAGATTCCCACTCTCCATACACAAATAATGAACTACTAACTACTATTATACCTATACCTATACTATATACTATATTTATATAGTAGTGATAAGGACACTGACCCCGACTAATAATAATATTAATATGTAAGACCGTGCACGATAGCTGATGGGGGCGAAGCCCCCCTCTGTCACTTTTTGACTACAGGCAGACGGACACACGCAGACAGTCGTTCAGAAAGTGTTTTCGAGTACAACGAACATCTCTTCCGAATTCACCTCCGTTCCGAATCCGACTTTTTGAACGATACTTCCCTTTAGTACGTACACATAGAAGTGAAAGGTGAATAATTGCTGTTCGCTGAGATTGATACGATTCGTAACCCCATCGTCACCGAAGATTCACAGACGAAAGTCAATTCAGAGCCAACCCTGGAGGTCACAAGGTGCTGATACCGTGAAATAAATTTTGTATAAAAATTATTTATTTGGCCCAAGATGGCATAATATAGAAAATAATAAGACAATTGTCTCTTATGTCGGTGACTTCAATTTCAATTATTTTCTCAAGTGTTTCAAAGGTTTTTGCTAACTTTTTTCGCAATGCTGACTTCTTGGAAAGGTTTTCTCTATGACGGAAAACGTCGTCTACAGTACGAGGCCCGTAAAATCTCGACGTAGAATCGAAAGACAGGAACTGAATAGTTCACAATGGAGAGGGCGAACGAAGATGAGGAAGGGAGGATTCGTTCAGGACCAGTGATTCCATTCAAGGTGGCGTGGTAGACTGAAACTCCATCCTCCATCCTTGTATTGGCGTTGACGCAGCGCAGCCACCGCATTGTTAACCATTGTAGTTTCAGTTGTTGAGTAATCTAAGTCTACATCGTCAGCTGACGACGAAGAGAAAAAATGCAGAGTTCTCCTAGGAAAGATGAATTCACGGCAAGAAAGGAGGTCATATTCACAATGCATGATTTGGAAGAAACCTCAATTTGTTGATGGAAGATGGTCGTTGGATACGATGGAGGGGAAGGCAGTTGTAAAATTAATTGTTTCTCTTCTCGTAACACTTTTACGTCGTCCGTTATGGTAGGTTATATTATAGTAGATAGGCATTTTTATTTTCCTTGACTTTCTCCATGCCATCGCTTCAAATCGTTAAAAAAAAAAAAAACAGTTAAAATACATGTAAAAGAGCATGAGTGAACTCTAGTCTACAGAAGTAATTTCGCATGATAGAGATAGTGCGAAAAATCCATCATTTCACTGTTTTTCCGATTAGTGAAATTACTAGAGTAAGCCCTCAAAAGGGAAAATATTAGGCTTTACCTGCTCAAAATCCCAGAAATTCTAAAACAAAAGCCTCTTAAGCTACAGAAAATTATATAGACCATTATGGCCGTTTAGATTAGAAATAACATTGTAATCAAAATGGAAACTCGGTAAGAACCAAAAAAACATTGCCTGTGACAAAAATATTGAAAAAACGTAACTGTTTACAATATATCAAAAATTTCATTTAAAAAATTATTTTAAAAAAAATTTATTTGTTCAAGAGGAACTTAATGATTTCACTATTTTCCTTTTTTTTGATAATGTTTATTATCTTTTTGCTTCGTTGAAGATTGGCCGTCACACCAGAATTTATTGGGTGGGTTACAGGGCTAACTACTTCGGCTTCGGCAAATCTAATTGGGCTGAGAGTTCTATAGGTTGGTCGTTACATGTCGTGTTGTATTGCCTCACGTTTCAGATAGCTCGATTGTTCCAGCTACCCATTAGTCTCCCTTGACCGACGTCCGCCCGATCTAAGGTAAATGAATCCAGTAAAACAGCAGATATCTCCGCACGGTTGGGCGAGGAGACTGAAGTGGGACAGATCTTGTGCAGAGATCAACGCAAAGTCGCTGTCGAATGATGATGATTTTTTTTTCAACTGCAAAAAAGGCCTAAAAGCCATTGATAAAATTGATAATTGATCATTTCAAAAACGCTATCCATGGCTTTATTTATTCTTACATGGCTTAGCTGTAAATGGATTCTCTGGAAAAAAATACATTTTAATGCGGCCATCGTTTCATTTTATTTAGATTTAGAAAAACTCTTGGCTTGAACATTCAAATATTTATTATCCTTGAAATAATGAAACTACCACTTTTTCTCAAGCTATTGGATAATAGCCTAAATTGGAGTCAACCCGCGCCAATCATATTACGAAACTTGCCAATTTTGATGAATGATGAGAGAACACATTTGAACATGAACATGTGTGCGATCGATATTATTTTCCACAAGTAAAATACTAATTGTATCATCAAGATCTAATGTTACCAATTTTAGGTATTTTATGTAAGCGTTATAAATGATTAGTGATTAATTGCAAATTCCATAAAATCACATTTTTAATCAACATTACAGAAGTAGCTGAACTTATGGAAGGAGCTTCGTTTGGCGAGGGGAATCGAACAAGGGAACGGGGCTGTTGTGAACTGCTCCCGGTTCCGCCCACGCGCCTTCGTGGCCGGCAAAACGACTCGTTTCTACTTTTACTTTATGACCTCATAAGGGACCCCAGAAGTTGCATTCACGTTTAACACGCCCATATGTATGACATTATTCAACTTTAGAGAAGAAGGCGGTTGGGTTTTACATTCTCTTTGGTAATGGTTGAAGGGTTGAAGCGTGTGAACATGTGAGACTATCGCGAAAGTCTTGGAGAAAACTATACACCAACAGTTGAAACTGTCTAGCATCGAAGAGAGTGAATGAATTGAATTTCTCTGTTCAGCTATTTTGAAAAGCAATCTTATAAAAAATAACTCAAATTCCGCTATTTTCTTTTTTTTTTTTCTTTTTTTTTTTAGAATAGTGGTATTATTTTTTTCTTGGAGTAACTTTGAAATTTGCTATAACTATAAATTAATTTATAAATGCATGTTACGAAATAAACTAAAAATGAGAATTTTGCTCGTAAGGTATAGGTAATTGAGTAACATAAACAACTAGATCTGGAAAAAGCGAATCACAAAGATGGAACGCTCCATTCCTGATTTTACGAAATTAACTCCAGTATTTCTATCGACCTGTGGGCACGAAACAACTTGAAAAGGCGAGGACAGTGGACTTCAGAGCACTTAAATTCAACAAGGATAGATCACTCTTGTTTCGTTAAAGCCAATAATTCCTTCTCTCAGACTTTAGTGGCTAGACCAACCGAGAATAAGATCTGCTGTCGTTACCAAGCTAAGTAAAGGTGAAACGGACAAGGGCAGCTTTGTGGAGCTCCGTTGTTAGACGCCGAAACCTCCTAAGCTGTAAGAAAGGATAACAGAGCGAGTAGAAGCCCTCGACGCACTCAGACCCTCGTGTACCGCTGCGCTGTGTCGGCGTTGCCGGAGGGGAACGTTGCCGAGGGAATGTTATGAATCCGTTGAAATCTGCAGACCGCAAATATTGAGGAAATTGGAATTTCTACATTTATTGGAATAAATTCATCAAGTTTCATAGAGCTTAATTTGAGTTAATATAGAAAAAAAATCCATCAAAGTCATCGACACAGAGATCGATACAGTGGGCTTCTGATTATCAATATAATGAAATCAGTTGATATTGGGATTCAATATAATAATTACGCCGATGCAGATCTACTAAATGGGTTCTATGCAAAGGCGAAAACTTACAAATTAACTGCAATACATTACACGGCGAACTGATCTTCTAAAGTTAGAAAAGCTAAGAAAAAGGATGAAAGCATTTTTTTTTTAATTAATTGAAAAATTAAATGGTTAGTTATACCCATAAAACTAGTTTCAAATTACTATTAAGAGCTGGGCATGTGATTGTTGATCATCCACTTGTGAAGATTTTCTACGCCTACGCGGTTCTTTTGATATTCTCAACGACTTTCGTTCAAGTGGTTTTGTCAGAGATTATGCGGCGCGCAAGTAGAAATGTATTTTTCTGCAACGACAAAGCTATTTTTATAACATAAACCTGATTTCGGCTAATCTTGGGGCCCTTGGGACTTTTTTGCACGCCAAATTTGAAATGAATTCGGTAAATTATTTTCAACGTCTTAAACCGAGTAGTGAAACTAAAAATCTGGAGAAAAAAAATAAGCGAAATGGCTGATTAATTATTGAAATAACTGAGGAATGAATTCGTTTTGTAACCGTGACGATTCAGTGGCCGATAATGTCAACAAAGTAGCCATTGATTGCACTTCCGAAAGCGTCAACTTTTCGCGATGTCCATCATTGATTGCCGGCTTGCGGGCGAGGGGTCGGTCTTGCTCGCACCCGGGGATCGATTGTCTGCCCCCAACGCCACACCCTCACGCACACAGTTGTCAAGTATCGTACAGACGAGGAGGAACTCATACACTCCCGCAATCCAACCCCTCCCGTTCTGCTCTCCGGCCGGTCTGAAGCAACGCGTCTAATTGCGCTCTTCTCCGCATGCCTCCACCTCTGTGCTTACTTGGAGCTTTTAGACCCCAGGTGAATGGATACTACAGCCTAATTTAATATTTCCCACTCCTGACCTCCCATCTTTACTCGCACTGTGACGCTAGCGGGTAGATGGTCTAGTTCCTGTTTCAAAAACCAAACAACATTTGGAAAACAATAATAAACAATTCCTATAGCTCTTCTCTTTCTTGACGTCGCATTCTTTGATGTTCGTGGATTGAGAATTCCCATAGCGGTGCAAATGATTAGTCTCAGCGAAATGGCTAGTCTGAGATCAACTTCACTCTACAGTACAGTCTTTATTGTGATATAACCTTTAAACTAATGGCAAAATAATATAATCTGTTGAGGAATTTTAAGAAGAGTTAAATTACTTCGCACTCATTTGAAATCATTCTCCACTTTCATTCATTTCGTGGGTGACATACCGTACAACCTAAAAATATTCACGAACCTTCGGTTTTATAAACACCCTCAAATTTAGGGAGAGCCTATTAATTTAGGGGTACCCTTGAATGATGGCAGTACCTAGCAATCGAAGTTCGTTGCTATTCCGATAGACGGGAAATTCAGTGTCCACTTGCAAAGATCCTGTATTTTGGAAGCGAGGTAATAAAGTATACGAAAGTAGGTATAAATAGCAAAATCGAATTGCAGAAAATTCAATGTAATGAGCTGGAACTATATTTCCGTGGATTAGGCTATATTTCCGTGGTACATTGTCATGGGCGTGAACGAACGCCGGTATTCTGCAGATCGTTTATAATTCGCGTGTGTAGCAATACTTGCGTTTTGGAAAAAGGTGGGCCATTTACTCCTGAGGGAGATACAGAACGGCATCATCATAACACACGCACTACGCAGTATTTATTTTTGAAGAAGGAGTTCTAATTCACCATAGGAAGTAAAAGAAATAAGGGCATATTTTAAAGGCACGCTCCATCATTTATTTTCCTGACCTATTGAAGTAATGAACTCTATTCGAGTAGCGGATTGCGTTGGTTTGGTTGGGTAACGATGCACAATATGGCTAAATATTGTCTCCCGATACTTCTAGCCTTGCTATAGTCAGGTCCGAGGAAGACATGTGAAAATGCCGCATAAGTGCCATAAATACATCAATATTATCAAAAAAATCTGAAACGAGGGTTGGAAAAACGATTGCAGTCTCTTCTAAACATAAGATAATGATGGCGAACAGTTCGGCAAAACTATTTTTGTGGCCTTTATACTGAAAGCTTAGATCTTACCCTTGAAACCCTAGACAGTTTAAATTCAGTATTTATCATGCAACTGATTTTTAAAAACAGTATGAACTTTACCCGTCCCTTGAAAAAAGTTAATACAGATGATATAACATTAGCACACTTGCGTAAAGAAATAGTTTCTCAACCACCAGACCAACCATCAGAAGTAATGCAATCGACACAAACCTAACACGAGTTCTCATTATTTAGAACTAGAAAATGCTGTACGTACTGCAGTCTTGTTTCGTCTTACGATTGCTCATCGTTCATTCATTTTAGGCCTAGTCTGGCCCCAAGTGGAGCTATTTAAGTAGCCAATCACTTTCTCCTACCTATTTAGTCGTCTTTAGTGCAGCATCGGTCCATGAACCTGTGACCCTCCATTTTTATAATAAAGTAATAAATTGGCAATCTTTTTATTAATAATCATGCGCAATAATCACTGCCATCTCTAACGTTCTTTATACAGCGGAACGTAATTGAATTCAAGAAAAATTATTGATTTTTTATTCTTCAGAGGAAAACTTGTTGCGAAAGAGCATTGCGATTCTCCCAGGTAACGGAAACCTTTCATCGTCTAGATGCAAAGGGAAACTTTCCCTCGTTCATTTCCTCGGCAAGGTCCCTCGCACGCAGCGTTCTCCATGGAATTTTCATGAAACGCCCTTACGGTACATTCCATCTAGTATGAATCATCCCCTCTTCCGACCGCATTGACCCCACGGTATCGGTCTTTATCGCTCCTTATTTATTTAACGCCGTAGATAAAATATCAGGCTGTTTGAGTAAACGACTCTTCCATCGAAGCACGAGCTAAGATGCGATGCGAGCGGTATATCATTGACGATATCGTGACAACAGGACCGCATGCATTTTGAAAGAATCAACTCATACCAACAGCGCTCAGGTCCAAACTGAAAGAAATTCATTACATCGCCGTTGATCGTAAGAATCAAAGCTTATAAATTCGCTGGCCCAATTCAACATAATTGTTATTCAATCATCAGAAATATGTTTCTCATCTTTCCAGAAAATTAACTTTCAATGTCAGCGCGAAAGGTTTCTTCCAAGTTCGATGAAACCCCCGAACAGACAACAGATGTTAGCTAATGAAAATCACAAACACAACGAACGGACTCTTCCCAGAAACTACAACACACACTAGTTCTGCAGGAACCAGTCCTGACGGAAGCTGCGGACAAGCTCTTCTCTCGTAAATCCAAATACCTCCGTTCTCTTTCCACTTACAATTCGTGAACTAATCAGCGATATATTTCTCTTTTTAAATTGAATGCCGTTTCGTACCGGCTTAATCCCAAGTGATTTCCTTGAGTTTTATCATACGGTGTGATATTACCCGCCTTGGGGCAAAATCGATCATTTTATCCACAGAGAACACGAGGAAGCTGAATAAAAGTAGTTCTCATGTTAACAGATGCTAATGGCAATCGATTTTGTTTTTTGACGCCAATGATAATTTCATCGCATCATGTTAGTGAATAAGAATAAAAACTGAAATCATATTAGCGAATTTTACTACAGGTTTTCGCAAACGATGAAACTTTCTTTCAGCATTTGAAATCAATTATCACCTTCGGAATCGACTGTTGTCTGTCTATGGGTGAGCTTTATCAGAAGAAATGCCATACTGAGCAGTCGTAAACTCACCTGAAAAAAAAGAGTAAAAAAAATTAGGATTTTGTGGCAAGTCTTATCGAACATTGAAACAGCTAATTAAGGGGATATTTAAAATATTATAGTTCAGGTTTTCAACCATATTCCAAGCACAAGAAGCGCGTTTTGAAACGGAAAACATTCAAATTTCATAAACAAAAACAGCTGTCTGGGTAGGAACGGTGCAGGGATAGAGAGCACGGTAGCAGACCTCCATTTTCTCCGGTTGAGGCCAGTCAATTACCCAATTGAGCTCGTTAGGTACCACTCAAGAGAGAACAAACCGCCACTTTTGCCCAGAATAGTCATCAGGCTTTTAAACTGTCTTCAACTCTACCTTGTTCAGCTCCTTTTCATTGTGACGAAGCCGTTACGACCACGTGCAATAGAAAGCCTTTTTTTTAACGCTCAGTCAATGGATAGTTTCTCGCCTTTCGTTTAATTTCTTTTACGATCTTAAATATTGTAGCGGTTGTCGTAAAAGGCGTTTGGTTTCACCTGCTCCTAATGGGTGCAGTATGAAAATTCTTAAATTACACCAGTGAATCAAGATGTAAGTGTCTTACAGTAGTTAGAAATTTCAGAGTTTCTGAACGATGAAGAAATTAGTAACGGTATGGTATTTTCAAGCGAGCGCCAGCATTTTAATGTTGATTTGGTTCGAATTGTCCAACTTTTGAGATTCAAAAATAGCTAACTTTATACTAACGAGAAAAGTAGCAGCACCATTTTCCTTGCAGAAACATAATTTTCACTTCGACTAACACAAAATTAAGCCGAAGAAATTTACGATAAATCCTCAAACTTTCCTAGCTCTCACTCCTTTATAACAAATTAGGTTACTTGTCCTCTTGGGTCTTTTGTTTCAACGAGGACACTTAATGTAGTTCATCAGAAGTAATTAATTGATTGATCCTCTTGAAACCCTTTCTGAAGCACCACAGAGCGCTACTAAATATTATACTCGATGGTACTTGAGTCAGCCAGTCCTCCAGAGAGGCACCTCTCGGAGTATTTTGAGCAATTTCCAACACAACTGTTGAAGATGACTGTCCACGTCAATCTCAAGACAGGTCAATTATATATCGTCAATATCGATCTAAAGCATGCGAAATGAAACTATAAATGCGGAACCGTCAGAAAAGTATAGACTTCTACGAATTCATATTTTACCAGTAAGGAATTCCCTTATAAAAGAGAATCACTCGAGACACAATAATTTTGGATTTAAAGGAAAATTTTGAGAGATTTTTTTATTAAAAAGGTTGAATTCGATATGCTTGAGTTCTAATGCTGTGGATTCCATTCCACGGAAATTTTTTTCCCGATCATCCTTCATCGAAGTAGTTCAACACATCCTGAAAAGCAACTCGTCATGCAGCCACTTCAAAGACATTTCGTTCTTTTTGAACTTACGGCTCCATTTTGTCAACTTGTGCAAGTAAACTTTCCAGCGATTTCCTCCTTCGTCATCCTCATTCAAACACTGTCGCTAATTTAAACTTTGCCAATTTCAACTCGCAGAATACGGCCAAGATTCCGTGAAATCCAAGACAGCTTAGAAGCCCCATAACTCAAAACTTCATTCATCACCGCTAAACAGTGAATTCAGATTCACAAAGTATCTTCAAATTACCTAGGTGCGCAGATGATTTCAATTGTTGAGTTACCGCATTGTTGAGTTGAAGGAGTATTTATCTAAAAAGTACAAAATAATGTCCTTTTTGGTCAAATGGATCTATTCATAATTAACTACAAATCGTAAATCAAAACTTTGGACCTGAGGAAGGGCAGTTGAAGTGCGGTTATCCCTAGTCTGGATCATAAGCAATACTACTACCAAAAAATAATTAATTTTGTTAATAATCTTTATGTAAAATAATTAATTTTGGTATCGAAAATTCGGAGTTTCCACAGAATTTTTTTTATTTAAAGCCGATTCCGAATTAGCCGTTACGTAGAAATTAGATTTAACTGAACTTAACTGAACTATCTTCTAATATTGGCACATTGGTAAATCGGTCCAGTGGCTTGCTATTGATAGATCAGAAACTAATTCAGTAATACTAGGTCCCGTTACATCTGGCATCTTTAAACTGAGCTCAACCCACTCTCGTCACACAAAGAAAGCCAATGGGAAGAAGAAAAATCTACAAAGATAGTCGAGAGTCGTGACCTAAGCGACCTCACAATTCCAATCTCCTATCGACTGGTGACCGTTATAAATAATGTTCTAAGCTCTCGTTTGGTCTTACAACCGCAGGTTCGTGACATAGCTTGCCCGCCCATCAGCTCGACCACATTCGCATGTTTTTATAGAAAGACAGATTACTGAAATTTCACGGTCATTTCTCGGTGAATGTTTGCATCTCGAAAGTCTAACGGGATTTTTCGCCTTTCAGAGCTAAGCGATGGAAGTAGTGAGTAAATGAAGTGAAATTCAAAACTTAAAGCACAATAACGGTTTCACCTCATTTCTATTCATGAACATACTTCGCCAATGGAATCCGTTTTTCTACTTCCATCATCCGAGTAAATAAAAAATCAAGAAAACTCATTATTTCGTTGAAACCTTCCCTTCTGAACAAAGTACCGGCCTTTGTGATCCTTTGACGCGCACTGCTACTTGATAGTTATTCACTCGGAGAATCGATTCCAATAGTATGAATAGGGAAGTGAATTCACATCATGACTTGGGCGCTCTGAGTTCCAAGGGCCAAGAGATCACTTGGTGTAGATACGTCATGGAACGCGGTTGAAATACAGCTGTTCGGTTGAGTCATCTGTAGCCTTCGTATACCTACATTTACATTACTCCGTAATGAAATTCACAGTGATGAATCTTAATAGGTCGCTCAGCTCCTTTACGCTATTTTACAACGGAAGCCGCTCGAACGTACGTTTGTCAAACATCAACAAAGTATAATAGAATCACAGATGAATAATAGTGCTAATTATGGTAGCGTTTGACGCAGGAAATTAGTTTAGAAACCCGGCTGATTGGTTCACCAAAGAACGTTTCCATATTCTCAAAAATAAACAGTTTACGGAGCGAATTTCATTTTTTAGGTACTAAAATAACTAGCATTAAGAAAGAAAATAATGCGTGGAATATTTTTACCAACTTATGTCGGTTCAAAGCAGAACTGCTCGCTGAACACAACTTCAATAATACGCGTTAACACTTAGAAAAAAAGAAAGACAGAACGATAAAATTTTAAGTACAATTTTGAATTCTTGACTCTCTTTTATCGCTCTCAGTTAGATCTTCTCACTCTCTATCTCCTAGATCACCTGGCAGATAAACTAATCGTGGAAACCTCAAACGTATATCTACACATAGAATCATGGCACGGAATCTCTAATCAACACGGACAAAGTCACTCTCATTTATTGTACCTACTGTTCGTACTTTTTGGCAAGCAAAGAAATCGTAGCCAGACTGGTCTTCATTTTAATTACACAGAATGAATAAAGGAGCCGAGATTGCGCGGTTAACGCGTTAATTAATAGTGGAACGAACTTCGAACGAAACGAGCCGCGAATCAGCGAGAGTGGAAATGAATTTAGTCGAACTCGGTACACAAAAAATCTCCTTTGCCGAAAGAGGCTCCAATCCAATTAACCCGTCGCTTCACCAGAGGATACTCGGCTTGAGTTGTTAGAGACAGGGAACTTGGGTGGCCGTGCTATTCGCTGATGGTTGAAGGGACTATGGGGATCGTGGACATGGAGAGGATCAATTAAGCGGTTGGACCTCAGTTTCTACTGAATCTAGGCAGACGGACACGATGCGCATTGATGAGGTCAAATGTCAAGGCCTAGATTTGGATCTGAAGGAAGCTTTGGAATTAGTAGACGCATTTCGTTTCGAATTTCTTCAGATTGTGAGTAGTTAAATCGGCCGAACTTGAACCGATAACTAATATAGGTTCAGAAAATACCAATATTGCTAAATACACTTCAATTTGAATTTGAACTGAAAGAAGTAAATTTCAATAAGCTGAAATAGCATATTTTCTTCATAAATCAGGTTTCTTGTTCAGAAATTGAACAATAGTACTACTTTGAAGATTTGACGAAGAAAACGAAAAACATTAATTTTGGTAATAAAATCTATTTTTTATTTCAATAATCAGTTTCACAATTTTATTATTTTCCTACTTTGTTAATTTTTGAAAGGACACTTGGGATTTATAGTAGGTCGGCAGAATTACATTAATAAATCTAGAGTTTCTTTGTCTTGCGTACGTCTTAATCAAAAGAAAATAATATAAGAAGTAAAAAAGTAAGTTCTCATTATAGTACCGTTCACCATCCTCAGCTAAAAAGATTTCATACAAGCATGGTATTTATAACAAACAATATTCGCCAAATGATTAACTTCATTAGAATTCTATGAAATTCAAGATAATTTTTGATTACACAGTTTTGCGACACCACTTTGTACAGGAAAGTGAAATTTTCGACTGAACTCTGATAACTTTTTAGCACCACCGAATTTCGCTCAATTTCAGATCGAAAAACACAGCAATGTACCTAGGAAAATTGATGCATTTCCTTTTGTAACTTTAGGTAATTATCGCCCGAAAATTTCACGTAATTCAAACATTAGCCTGCAAAAAACGTGGACAAATGAACACCGCAACTACAGGAAAGCAATTTTTTCCAAGTAGGAAATTTTCGGTTCCCCTACTTTCAACAATTTACTGTACCTACCCTGTTATGTTCTGGAGGTAAAGATGTAACTGGTCCTCGATCAAACAGTCTTTATTTAAGTATTGAATTGAGGAATTGGTGTGGACGAAGCCAACTTGATACACAGTCACAATATTTATGCAATGTCTAGATAAAGTCGATTGAGAAAAAAAGAAGGTGGGAAACCACCAGTGTTGCCACCTGTTGATCGGAGCATGGAGGTTTGTTGGGGGAAAAACACCACATACCCAATTAATTATTTAGCGATACATTTTTCATCAATAAGGAGCGAAAAAGTAAGATAAAAAATCGTCTATAATTGTAATTTCGTGCGATTTCAAAACCCAAAAGATTTCTTATTTAAATTCTTTGAATATAAGAATAATAACGACACATTTTCAATGTAAAAAAATATCACTTTGAACATTTTAAAATACCTGAAAAGGCTTACAACGAAATTTAACGAACAAGCTTTGTCAAGAAATCCGAAGGATATAATTTAATTAAGACCAGCAGTGTTCTGAAATTGAGACGCGTCGATTTGCAGCTGAACAATAATTTTTCTTCGGTACCGTCACGACTATTTCAAATCCGTGAGCAGATGGATGCGATGTTTTTTCGTCTATAAAAAAGTTCTATTGGCGTAGAGGCGAAGTCACAGAGGGTTCGTGACCTGGAAATGAGGCTCATATTGTCACAGCTATCGCTGTGTTCGCTCCCCTTGCTCTCCTGCCTTGCACGTTCCTGACTCCTACTCTATCTTTCCAGACTTCTACTCGCATGTTCTAGCGACATACAAGTAGCAGGGCCTCTCGGAGGTGAACTGTTTTGGGACCAGATGTGAATAGAATGGAGGTAGCGGATATGGCGGAGCAGTACGAAAGGGAAGATGTCAGTGTCAAAAGCAGTTAGGGCAGAGCTCGGGTTGGAAGGCCTTCCTTACTGTGAGAGGCTATCACAAAGGTCCCACTCACATTTATCCTATGACCGAGCCACTAGGAGAGGTTAAGATTAACAGTTCAAGAAGAGGTCCAAGTTTGAATCATTCGTTCGAACTTTTCTCAAAAATATTTCAGTTACAAGTCTCAAAATAAACGTAAAATGGAATAGGCCAAGGGGAAAAATTGAGGGAACTACAGAAAATGCGGACTCACTGCTCTAAATTAGTTAAGAGGAAGCGATTATCCAATGAATAAAGGTTCCGTTTTTAACCGCCTACGTAAAAATAAGTGTGTCAACAGGTACAGAGCTTAATATCCCATATCTGTTACAAAAAATCAAAACATGAACACATCAATATATGCCGAATTCACCAAAATAAGGTTGGCAGAATAGCATAACATATGAATTCGTGATACTATCATAATATGAAGAAATCCGATTCCGTTAAGTTAATGAGACATTCGAATATTTGGCGATTACATTCTCAGAATTTGAGTGTCTGGTTTAGATCAACGACCATGTTTATGTAACCGTTCTTACTTATTATTTGAACTATAATTGAGGTTGATACCAAAATAAAGTGGTCAGTAAGTTGAGTACTATTTGAAAATTCACAAAAATCAAAAGATCAACTGATTAAATTATGAAGTTAGTCATCAGGATGAATATCCAGTAATATTTTTTTTAAAGACATCGGCGTTTGAAGAATCATTGCGAAAGCAATAACAAATACTTCCATTAACTACGTAAACATGGAAGAGAAAAAAAAAAAACAAAAAAACGAGAAACCCAACAATGTAGTTATTTTCAGATTAGCTGTTATGAGCAATCTTTACCCGGAAGTTACAAAACAGAAGAGTTTTTTTTTCCAGGATTGTTTTCATGAAGGGTCTCCTGCCGAAGAAGATGGTAGAGTGAGGATCCACTGAACTATTTTCCTCCGAACATGTGCACAGTTTCTCCCGTTTACGTTCATAAAAGGCATAAAAAGGCATCTCGTCTGTGGCGGTAAATCAAATGAAACTTTGTTTGGTCTGCAGATGGATAGTTCAGTGGAATCAACCGCGTTTAGACATGGGAGATTTAGCTCTGTTCAAACGAGTTTATGACAGCGGAAGACGGAGAATCCGTCTGATGGTTGGAGATTAATCGTTGAATATTAAAAATTAAGGAAACCGTGTAGAAAGAAAAATATTTGAAAAGAATCAGTAGAAAAAATCGGAAAGAACTTGTCAACGAAAGAGAAGCGATGACGACGAACCGTAAATTAATAAACTTTTAGACGAACAGGAAAAGCCAACCCAAACAGTGTGAATATTGAACCATAGAGATGTTGGGCTATAGATAGAATCTCTAGAAGCAATCAAACAGAATAAAGAACGAACTGGCAGTCTATTCAGTCGTGTTGACTCATCTCTAACTAGGCTCGATTATTTTTTAAGATAGCTCAATCGGAATAATTTATTCCACGAGGAAATCAATGCAGAACTGATACATTTTGCATCAACGGACCAGATAACGGTTCTAGGAAGTTCTCACTCGAGACAAACTGATTTCTGAAAATTCCTCACTGACTCAATCACTTCCTGACTGATCATACAACGCACATCAAAAGCTTTGTTGATACCAATTCGAAATTATCATTGAAGGCAATTCAATACACTTACAGAAATGCAACGGGTACACAAACTCAAGAATATTTCAATTACAATCGCTGTTGGAAAAACCAACTCAAATCGGACGCAATTAAGATAGTGGAGAAAAGCGGATTAAACATTGGAATGCATCTTGGATAAACTCATTCCGATTAAATAAAATTTAATAAAGGTTAAGGATTTGGAGGCAAAAGAAAGTCAACAATCTCTTTTCTGAAGGGACCACCTTCCATTTATGGGACTCGGTCCTCCAGTTCAACTTCAACAACTTCGAATGGGCACAGATGTTCTTTCGTACAGCGAGGAGGTGACTCGGTTTTGATCCTACAAATAATAAGAAGTATCATACGAAAAATACACATGCTCTCTCTGAATTACTGAGGTTACCATTTTTACGAGGTAATTAAATGTTAAATCGTTTAAAAGTTTTATTTGGAATGGAGGAGAGTTCCAATGAAATTTCCCCTGCCCCAAGCGTGGTACTGTGTAATAATTATTAATAGACGATAAAATACTTCAATCCTCAGTCAAACTGAACCTCCCGCCCTCACCTGTTAGACTTTCAAAGACGAGTTATTGTAGAAATACAGTTAAGTAGGTGACGAATCTTTTATGTGATTGAGTGCTAGAGGAATGTTCTGTAAGTTGAAATTACTTCTTTAAACCAATGACTTAAACCATTTCGAACTAAAGACGATCGTTGATGAAATTTCCCATTTGTAAATAAAAGTCAGTCATTTGAGAATCCCTGTACAAAATATTTGCTGCATTTTAAAATTATAGTAGTTACTCGCTATTAATGGTGGTGATTGGGGTTGAAATTTGAACTTAGCTGCAATCCAACATTGCTCTAGAGGAAGGGCCAATATAAAAATCACGTAGACCGTACATCTACTGATTTATGCTCCGCGAGCGGTGGCTTAATATAGCCAAGGGGTGAAACAGTTGGACGAAGGGAACGTCGTTTGACGTAGGCTCAATTTCTCGCAAAGGCTCGTTTACCTCTGTCTGATTATTATTCCAAACGAACAAAATTGCATCTGACATCACTAATGGAACAATGAATATTATATAACTCACATTGTATGGTAGACAACTACGTAAATATGGGAGTAAAAATGGGGGAAAACCGTAGCACGGAAAAGAACACAATCTGCTCAGGTTACGAAGTATTATCAGTACGCTTCACTGATAATACTGAATTAGCTCAGCTTATTAGTTCATTATCTGACGTTCCACCATCTTCTTATGATTGATCAATTTTCAAACGGAACCGTTTCCGTTAAAACATTCAGCTTGAATCTTTAACTCGATCGTACTCGTTCGATCACGCTGCCAAGCTATGTTCGACGCTTTTCAGCTCAATTTCATCGTAATCTAACGATCTCATAAACTGCGAAAAACCACCGCCAGTTCACCATTTAAAGAAATAATTGACGCCTCAGATTTCCTTGACTTTCGAACCAATAAAAATGCAGTACCCGGCAACTGGATGTCGTCAACTGAACAACAGCCTTCTAGTTTTATGCGATTATTTCTTCGTCTGCCTCGAGCCACAATGCGATCCGTGACTCGAAATGCGATAACGTCGTAAAACAAGACCGTTTCAGCGGCGAAAAAAGTCGGAAATCTAGGTCGGCCGACCAGAAACAAACAAGTTTGTCTACCTCTTCATTTTCCAGTGACAGTTTACCCTCCCTCTCTCTTCTTTGTCAACGCTAAGACCTGATTTTAGAAGAGAATGCCCTGAGGCTGCAACGCTGCAAGCTCGAATTTGACCTCTTTTGTCATGAAGCTGTTGCGCGGAGACAATAGTACGATTTCGTTAGCGGCAACCTACTAAATGGAAACAAGCCGATGAAAAGTGAACATACCGATAAACTGTACCTAGAAAATTCTGCAGTTTTCTTTATCTTTTGAATGAACTTTCACTTCCCAGGGATGAATATTATTGTTTGTAAAGGCTGTGATAGCTGGATTTTTAAACTGTATTGACAATCATACCTACCATAGTTTTTATTTATAATAGATACATTTTACGGATAAATTAAAATTATGAACAATCAAACCTTCAGGAAAAAATATATTTAAAAAACGCTGCAAATGATTGTAGGTACAGTGGTTTATTATTCCTTCGCTTCAATATTGATTTATGAAGACTATCCATTTGTGATAGTAACTATTCCGAACATTTTTGTGAATGTTCTCAACGAAAAACAGATGGTAACTATAGAGGAAAAATCCGTAGCAACTATTGTAATTTTAATCATTTTTATTTTTCTTAATTTCCTAATTAAAAACTTAATTTTTTGCCTAACGGTACAGCTGGAGAGAGTGTTTGACAACCATTCCAATGAGTATAGAACGATTTTTATAGCTCCAAGAACTCTCGAGTTATGCCCTCATGTCAAATTTCTACAAATCTCCCAAATTCGGCACAAAAGCTGCGATAACTCGAGAACCAATAAAGCTATCGACCCGGCGATGGTCTCATTCGATTCAGCGTCCAAAAATCTATAAAATTTGATACCACGTACACATTTTTCTGAAAAACCTTGGAAAATATGAATTTTCTCCCCCTCAAAACCCCCCAAAAATACCCTTAAAATTGAGCTAGCAAGTTGGTTCAAGAATTGGGCCGTCGTAGGACCGAGATTGATTTTTGGTGAAAATTTCAAGAATTTAGCTATTATGGTTTGGCCGGAAAAGTGTTGACGGCGTACGGCGTACGGCGGACAGACAGAATTTTTTTTATTGGATATTCGGATTCTACATGCCTTGAAACGTAAAACATCAAATTTTGAGGGGGGGTTATAAAATTTTTTTTCTTGGGCGATTACAATGGTTTATTATTGAATAATAAACCAAAAGTAATTTAATGAAGCCTGAATTATGTTCTGTTTTTCGTGATCTAGCTGTAGTGATTGCTGGCTGAAAATCCAACGGCTGTTTGTAATAGGCGATGATTTTAATAAATGTTTTACTCGTTTCAGTACAGAGCAAAGAGAGGAATGATTGAGACAAGTTGATTCCTTACTTAGTAGCGCAAAAAATATTGTTCACGCGTTGACAGTAAAACTGACCGAATTTTAACGTTTCCATCGTTGTACAAAATTAGGGCGAATTGCCGGCTAAACCGGCCGAGCCGTTGAACACACTTTTTCATCATAAATTTCGTAAGTAAAACGGCTCACTCTTATAACTCTTGCCATCAAATGAAAAATTAACTAACTTGACTCATAAAAAAGAAACCAAGTTGTAATTAAATTTTGAATCGTGCAAATTAATTGCGATCCCTTCCATAAGCGGAATGTTCATTCGAAATGTAATGATTCACTCGTAGGTACCCGTTGAACTTCTGAGCCAACGAGGAAAAGGAAGCGGGTGGTCCGGAGCCGGAAACACGTGTGACTTCTACGACTATAAATAGGAATGAAATGAAAGACCTCTACTGAGATGGAAATGAATGAAGAGGTGTGTATACGTACATTCGTCGCTTACAACGACTCTTACATTATACGAATCATAAAGGTGAAGCGATGGAACGGCGTCAACTAGGGGGAAATACCGGCGGAAGACGTTAAAGAGATTTTGTATACGAGCAAAAGCGATGTTGAGAAGAGCCAAGAACTGTCATGTACGAGTTTTGCAAATACGCAGACACTAGACAATAGACGTTGCCTATTTCTATTCTTCTTGGATGGCGGATTAATATAATATTAAATTATGCTTTAAAGGCGCCAAGTCCAGTGTAATCCAGACTTTCTACAGCTGACAACGCTATGGTAACTAGTTATTTTAGAAAACAAGGAAAAAACTACTATAATGATTGTAAATTGGTTATTATTCCTTCGCTAAAATTATGATTTAAGAAAACCATGCACTTGTGTTTATTTATCTGTGTTAATAACTATCCCTAACAATGATTAGTTTCCACTTAACAACATAAATTAGTAACCATAATCGAAAACTCCATAGCAACTATCGTAATTTCAATTATTTTCATTTTTCTTCATTATCTAATTAAACGTTGATATATTCGCCAAACAATACAGCTCAGAAGTGTGACGAACATTCCTACTTGTATTTAGAACGATTTTTATAGCTCTAGAAAATCTCAAGTTTCAATCATGGCAAATTTCTCGAAATCTCAATAATGCCACATAAAAGCAGCAGAAATTCGAGAACAATTAAAGCAATCGACACCTTTGTGGTCTCCTTCGATTCACTGTCCAAAAATTTATGGACATTCCTACCAAAACACACCTTTGTCTGAAAAACCTTGGAAAAAAACTAATGTTCTCAAAACCCCCGAACAACTCTTAAAACTGAGGTAGCGATTTGGTTAAAGAACTAAGCTATTGTCAGACCAAGATTGATTTTTGTACAGCGGACAGATTTTTCTTAATTTTTTAACCAGATTCTACACTCCTTGAAACGTAAAACATAAAAGTTGAGGGAAGTTAGAAAATGTTTTTTCTTGGGTGATTAAAATGGTTTATTATTGAATATCAAACCAAAAAGAAAAAGGTTGTTGCACACGATTAATAAAAGATTCGGCAATCGCTCATACTACACCCTGTATAAAAGGGATGTTGTACCGCAGTAGGAAAAATTAACGTTGCTCAGCGGTAAACAACAAAAATTCCAAAGCTGCTGACTGCTGAAAGAGCCTGGTTCATCGACCAATAAATAACATCGAACGATAAATTGTCAATGCTGAGTCGGAAAGACTGTTTGTTTTTTGGATTTTTCTACGATTCTTCACCTAATACATAGAATATTCCATGTCTAATAGAGTTACGGTGGTTAAACGAGCGCAATGGATTACATCTAGAATCAATCTAGAACTCAATGATTTAACGGCACGGACGTGAAAAGAAAAACTTCGTAACGGTAAAACGATGAAAAGATTTTCATTTCCGTCAATAAAAGCGCAGCAGGTGGTGGTTCTTTAAATTTTGAAAAGACCAGCCGCCCTAGGCTATCAGTTGAGGCTTATGAATAAAGGAAATGTCACCATTGGTACAGCACGAAGGGAACCTTCCGAGCGGAGAAAGGATGAAAATCAATATTTCAGGTGAATACCGACGAATCCATATTTCATGGGAGCACTACCGACAAAGGGTAGACTGCGCAACGATGGTTCGGAAGAAATAAAGACATTTTTGTCCGTGGGTGCTCAGAAAAGTCGTACAGTGAAAATCATATTCGAAAAGTTGGGCCAATCAATCATAGAGAGATTTCAAGTCGTTCGAACTATTCGTGCTGATACGTACAAAGAATTATTCAACAGAGGTAGACACGATCTAGACATTACTGGAAGGCATGAGGTTTTATTCTCGCCAACAGCAACCTTTTAATACAGAGAACTTCTGCTGCCGTATCTTTGAAACTCACATGAAGTAAAGTCAACAATCGAATTCCCAATGATGGAGATAAAGCAGAACGGTAAGCCATACCGCAGATATCGCCGAACCAACCAACAGCGATGTTAGCTGACTCTGAACCCCTATCCAAGTTCAAACAATGTGTGTTATTGACTGGAAGCGGCAGATGAACGATCCTCGGCCTCGTAACTGAACCCGCAGGAGTATCGGAAGAGATTGAAATATAAGGAACAAAATTTGTAGGATTGAGTTACTCTACAGCCTTCTCGATTGATAATGGATAGGAATCATAAACATGGAAGTGAAACATAAAATAAAATCTTATGATACCCCTAACCCCTTTTCATTAATTAGTCTTAATCACAAATGTTTTGGACAGCAGCAAGAGACCTATCGCTGATAACATTGGTGAGAGAGGTACAATTAGAGTGAAATGAGTATAACACCATTCATGCCGAAACCTAACTTTCTTTACAAAGACTTTTATTACGGTACGCTTTAAAATTATTAATACCCATTAGGCTTCTCCTGAAGTCAGTGATACGTTACTAGAGATTCATTCATATTTATTTTTCTTATCGCTACCTCATCCAGTGAACGGAAGGCATAGGTAGCCCTGAAACTCAGATTAGCAGACAACAATAAACAATCTGTCGCTAAAAGAATGAAGAGCAGTTCAGCAGGGGCTTATCTTGTGGACAAAGATAAGTACTCCTAATGTTTCACTGACCCAGCCAATCTGTGCTGTCAGACACTTCGTAAACGCACAATGCAACCCACGCGTTTGTTTGCATGCAGCGACTCCGACAGTTTTGATGAGACAATCTCCATTCCAACGTGCACAATATTGGCTATTGTAAGAGATGCGTCATTCTGTACGATGTTGAGAAAAGAATCCAGGGCTTAACAATAGGCAATGTAAACAAGATAATTAGAGAAGAGATAATCCGTAACTCGATGGGAATAGAATAGGAAAACCAGTTGATTTTTTGGGTAATTTTTAATAAATAGATATCACGGTAGTGGCTTGGTTTGGAAAGTATATCCACCTGCCACTAAAAATCATCTAGGATTAAAAAAAAAAATACAGCGAAAAAAGCGTAACTGGCGCTTAGCTAAAATTGGGAGGAAAATTGAAGGGGCTTTCGTCCCAGCCCGCGCGATATGCAACCGGGCATTATACTGATCGTTTACTTCCATGAATGGACATTTTACGCTTTGCCTATAGTTTAGCGGTTGTGAAAGGGAGTTGAGCTAAGGAAATGTAGAGTCGGGTAGGAATTTCTTTTAAAAGAACAAGTCTCATGGACAATAAATGCTACCGAAACGCGTCCCAACGACTCCCTGTATTCAAAATTTACCTAACATAGAATATATTCGTTTTTGGGTTGTCGCTTCATATCTTCTTGATTTTGAAGTTTCCGGGGGAGAAAAACTGGGCGACTCGTTCTCAATTTTCTTTATTGCCCGCCGAGCACTTTCGCCCCTTCGGGCATCATCAGGAATATAATTATGTAACATCAGGAATATATTATGTAATTATCAGTATTTATGAGCAGGACCACGGTAATTCCTACTTTCCAAACCTCGTTTTGTAGTATTTAAGTAGCACCTTCGCGTCGCAGAATTGCCCTAAAATGAGGAGGGGAACAGGCAAATAAGGCTTACAGAAACATTTGAACCAGACGACTACTGTGAGGGTTCGATAATCGTAGAAAGAAAGAAAGGAGAAACCTAATCACGCGTTGAGCAATTTCACCAAGCGTGGACCTGAGAATTCAATAAAATTTATACTATGTTCACAAAATAGTTTACTACCTATGCAATGAGCCGGTAAAGGTAATGCTGTGGAGATTGAGGGAATGTCGGTGTGGAAGCTGCGGCTATGGCTGGGGTTGTTACCCTCCTGGTTGCCCTTGCTTCCTAATTCCTCCCTCAAATCCATAACTGGAGGGGCGTTCTACCACTAGCTATCGATACTTAAGCTACTGGCAAACATCGATTCTATCAGTAAGAATAATGGGAATCGAAGTTTAGATTGTATCGATAGGGGTGGAGCGGCTAAGGGCAGGGACAACTGCACGCCGGGTTTTCCGTTTTCCTTCCAACTGGGACAAAAGAAAGCGAAACCATTGTCGTGATCCAATGATATAAATTACCTATATGGTAAAAATTGAGGATATTGAAATTATTAACATTCGTTCCTATAGATATTGGCAACAAGGCTAGCAACTTTGAAAATATTGACGAAAGGCTGACAAAACCAATAGTTGCTAAATTCTATCTTTTTCAGTAATAATCTTGGAAGCTTCGGTCAAAATCGAAAGACCAATTGCTCGGTCACAATCTCTCAAACGTAAGTTCAATAAGCAGTGATTCCGGAAAGCCGAATTATGGCAAAAAGGTCTAAAATAGCATTTTCTTAATAATTACAATTCTAGTTTGAAAAATGACTCGAAACGAAAGGAGCTACCACGTTGTCAAAGTCACTTGTTCTCTAGCCTTGGAGGTAGGGCAGCGCTGCTCTGCGCTTTGGTGATGGTATTTGGGATGAGAGGAAGACGCTCTGTTTGGTGAGACTGGTCTTGCGCCGTCAGCAATTTTCCTCCGTTTCACCCTAGTTCTAACATTTCACTTGGAAATAGTGTCTTAAGGAATGTATACAAATTTATTATTGATGATCACATTAGGTGTAACGATAGAAGCGAATTACAGAAAATGTGTCAAGAAAATTTTACAGCATCAGTTTGAGTCATTGTGCAGAACTTGAATAGCCAAAATTGAATACAAACCAAACAGATTTACTCCATGTTTGGTTATTTGCACATAGTTCAAAATGTGAACAAAACATAGATTGTATTGAGCTTTTGCACTCAAATGTCTTAATAATTTTAGGCTAAGCCAGTGAAAATTTGAACATTTTCCCAGTCGGTAGACCCAATGCGTCGGAAAAATAAGAACGCATGGAAGTACAGGGTGTGACCCAAAATGAAAAAGCAGCCAACCGCACACCTTCATAGATTTTTGCACATGAACATTCAATGTCTCTAAATTTGTAATATTAATATTCAGAGTCAGTAGAAAATAAAGCAATAACAATTTGAACAAATATTATCACGGATTATTAAATCCAATAATATCTGAATTTGAAAACTTTGTAGTTGAACATTTTAGAAGTTTTAACTGATTTCGATCGGTTTCTGAATGAGATTTGACGAGTTTGATGAGTAGTGAAATACTTTTTCGAATCACCTCGGCTTCCGAAACCACAAACAACCGACAACCACCAAAGACCAAAGACGACCACCAGAAAAGAAAGGGTCATGCAAAAGAGCCTCACGCGATATGAGTGGTAAATTTTGACACCCCCATTTTATATCTTCCATTTGAATTTCCTGAAGATTCAATAACTAAGTAGATGAAACCTTTTTTATGAATCCCCTGAAATTGGGCGACATTGCTCTGTTCTGTCGTGAGCGGTAATTCATCGCCGTTAATCATTGTTCGAATCACAGCGGGCTTAGGATAAGAATCTAAATCTTTGACAGCATCAGGGATAGGAGATTGAAATCTAACGTTTTTGGAGCACAATGAGGTGATAAGGAACCAACTGAGACAAATGGAAAAATCGTTGATTTCAGATAAAACGTCTTTACGTTAGGAAACGGAAAACTCACCAAACTGACCTGCATGCATACAGCAGATATTGCAAGCCTGAATTTAAATGACTGCAACGGTTACATTTTTCTCATTTACCCGCAAGAGGTCACATCAAATAATAGAACACTGAGGAGTCTGCAAGAGTTCAAATGACGTTAAGCATTTGATTGGTTGTTTCATTATCATCAGCGTTTTCACTTTCTTGTTTCCTCTTGTTCGGAGAGAAGTGAATTTCAGCGATTCATTCTGAACAAAAACATTGAGGTATCTGTGGTCAAAGAAACCACAAAGCATCTGAGCACCCCTGCAGATGCCCGTGGTAGCGAGTTTTTGCTGTAACGAACGAACCATGAAAAAGTCACCCACGTTCTCCCTTTAACTTACGACCTACTAATACTACAGCTACTAATGCCCAAGAATTTTTTTTAGTTCCTTCCATCAATTTTAGCACCATTGCAATCGTGTATTGCCTGATCAAAACTCTTCAGTCAATAGTTGCGTATCTTGTAAAATTACAATTTTTAGTTTAATTATATTTTACGTTCTTTTTCTGTACGTCGCATTTTTCACGTAATTGTCGCAAGCCTAAATTAACATTTTTCTCATTTACCCGAAAGAGGTAAATTCAAATAATATTTACTTAACGGCAGTTCAGATTAAAAAAATTATAACATGTCCTAACCTTGTTTTCTAAAGCGAAATGTTTCAGCAAAGATGAAATGAGATGATCCTGAGTATTCTGATATGGGAATCCAGGGTAATTATTCTATGCACTTTCCGAACTCAGCGCAATTTCTATTTCCCACCGATACACCGTCAAGCTACGAATTTTTTGGGCTGACTTCGCCGATTGGCTTATCCCGTCAATAAATTACAGTAATGTAGCTAAGCGGCTAGCGATAAGCGACAGATAATTGTCCCCTTGTTCATTTACCACAAACGTTAATATAATGCCACCACTCGTCAAATTCAACTATCTTGCTGCTCCTGTCGCTTCAAAGGTATTCAATTCCCAAACTACCGTGGGCCTATTATTAATAGAGCAGATCTGTGATTGATGGTAACAAAGAATCAGATTGGATGTTTGGTGGCTAAACGTTCCAATTGTCGAGACCAAAATTTTCAGAATATGTTATTATCAAGTTAAAAAAAGAAGATCCATCCGTTTCAATGCCTCGGATTTTTCATTATCGCACGCAAGGACGGCCTTCAACTCAAGGGTAGGAACGCGGAAAGCGCCGAAGGGTTGATGCCCCTTTCGTAGTTTGATGAGCTTGCGTTTTCCCCAGGAGGTTGGATTCGGCAACGATTTATGAAACCACCAAAACGATGTTCCATAATTCAAATTATTCCACAACTTCCCAAATGCTTACCTATATAAATCTGATGTCCATAGACGTCCGCACAGCACAACGCGAAAGGGAAACACAAGTTTGGCGGAGGGGTCACTGAACGTCAACTATCTGACACCATCTTGGAGGCGGCACGGAGGGTTAGTTTCTCGGCACAGAAAACGGCCGGGTTTTTCAAACTCCGAATCGAAAAACCGAAACAACGTAACAAAACAACCGAAATTCGGAAACTAATCAAGTCCAACGATTGGGGGACATGGGGTATAGTTTTTTCTTATAAATAAACGCACAGTCTCGATCTATGCCGCACTGTGTGCGGCGGACGATGGGCGTGCAACTAGCCAGATACTCCACACTCGACCCTCCGAGCCGACCGTTTGGGGCTGGGGTCTGTAGAGTAGGGGATACCCCAGCTGCCTCGAGTTCCGGAGGGGAATACTCTATCGTCAAAAGTCTGCGACTGCCGTCCGAAGATTGTAGCGCTCCTGACGGATGATGTTTGTTTTCAAGGTGTCACCAGAACTATTATCCCAATTTTTAGCACTACTAGTGTACAATAATTGCCTGCTAGTGCCGTAGGTTAAACCTCTACAAAAAAATTCATTTTAAAGCCTTTGGTGAGCACATGATCAGATACTGTTTGGAAACACCACTATGCTTTTCGAATGAAAGCGCCCTTTTTTCCTTGCTGATCTTGAACTCGGCATTTTTGGAGAATGGATATTCGAGGCCAAATGTTTGAAAAACGTACTTAAAGGATTTTACAATTATAAATTTAAAAAAATCTAACCCGCCCTAAATTTTACATTTTACATAAGTATAGTTTTACGTTTCAAGGCGTGCTGAATCCGAATATCTATTTTAAAAATTTTGTCCGTCCGTCGGACGCCATCAACACTTTTTAGGAACAGCTAAATTCTTGCAATTTTCCCCAAAATTAATCTTGGTCTGACATTGGTTCAATTCTATAACGAATTCGCTACTTCCATTTTAAGGATATTATTAAGGGTATTGAAAGAGAAAAAAAATTGCATTTTCCAACCAACGGTGTGGTGTCAAAGGTGTGTTTCATATCAATTTCTATAGATTTATCTATGATGTTGATGCATGATGAAAAGGTTGTAATTTTCATAACTACTTCTTCTTCTTCTTGTCGTCGAATTTCGCATTAGGGCAAGCGATCGTGATGAAGAAAACCTGGCGACTCATTTTTTCAGCATTTTCACCAATACAGGTGGGTACTCTCTGCCCTCAAGGCGCAGATTATCCAAACCGTTCCGCCACCTTATGGTTCCTCGTCGCCCCTTATGATGCCCGAACGGAGTGAAATGCTCAGCTAGCCAATAAAAATGCGAAGAACGAGTGGCCTACATTTTTTTACGTTACATAACAAATTTATCTCCATTCAATACAATTTTCCGGACCAAAAGGAGCCAATAATGTTGAAATGTAACAGGGGCCAATTGAGTAATTAATTCTAATAGGTAAGTACTGGTTCGGTACGATAAAAGAATAAAAATTACCCATTCCTCGATGCGAGGCTTGTCGAATGTCGATCCGCTGGTACAAATTGTAAAGATGAGACTGCGACTATCCCAAGATGCTGCTTGATGCATGAGAAACAGTTTTCGTTGATTTAATTATCCCACAATAATTTGGATTTCTATCGATGAAATAAATTTTTTAACTGAACTGCTTCCGGTCATTTTTAGTTTCACGAAAATGAAACTCATTCATATGATGGTGTTCCAGCCACAATAATCGATGCTTTTTTTTTTTTTTTTTCATACAATGTTTATTTAACACGGTGGTCGAGTATGGGAGGACGGTTGCATCGATTGGGGAAAACTGAATAAATAAATAAAGATTAATCTTCGATTAATCAATCGATGCTTTGCAATCACTATGTTTTTTCGGCGAGTTGGCACAACGCAACTGGGTGTCCTTTGCTAGTCCGCGTGGAAAACTGGGTGAAATTAAATTAGATTCACCACAGATCTGAATAATTGAGCTTCGTAAGCAACGAAATGTTATAATTTTCCAACAGTCCGGCTCCGAAAATACTTGGAATAACCAAGTATTCCTAGAGAAGCTGTCAAATATGAAACAAACTGAAAATAAAATGTTAATTGACAAATAAAACTTCGTTTTGTCAATTTGCTTTTGTGCATTTGTCGCATCGTTCGGATAAAAAAATAAATACTTGAATAAAATAAATAAATAAATAAAAAACAGCTGCTTCAGTGTCCTATTTATTGCCTATTAAAAATCAGTCATTTTTTGTACTATTCTCTGTATTAACAAGCGTTAACAAACGGGCAGAAACTTTATCAAACTTTGAGAGAAGAATTTGTCTGGTAACTTTTTTATTCCCACGGCTTGACCACGTACTGCCAAGAATACCTCTAGAACGCTGACAAATACGTGTCCCAAAAAACGGCTGATGCTGCTCATAACTCGCGCGTTTGCTTTTTAGTAGCAAACTCAGGCGTCTACAACGGTTCGCAACTTGAATAAAAATCATTCCATAAAATGAGCGACTGTTTCGCACACACACACACACACTCACATGCAATAAAAATACAACACAACACACCCAATAAACAAGTCACATTAAATTTTTCTATTAATAGTTGGTAATGAAAGTACTTTATTTTACATAAGAAATTATGATAACCATAACATGTTGGTGATAAATTCTTTAGACATAAAGCGGCAAAAAAGCAGAAAATTTGTAGGAAACTTTTGACATAAAAGTGTTCAAATAGGAGCTTCAAGTCGGTACAAGTCATCTGTCTGCGGTATAGAATTTCGCCGGCACGACAGAGCTATCTAGCGATGAACAGTAATATCACATGAAACACCCCCGTTCAATCCTCCAAATCGTCGCGACAACCCATGTCTCGACTGAAAATCAATATTTTCCCTCCACAGCTGGCTAGCCTACCCCTCCTAACGATCTCCAAATTCTCCCCTTTTGCCCAACCAAAAATCCCAAGAGCTTCAGAATAATCGGAAAGACTGTGAAACCCTTGGGCCACGCCCGGAACAAAGAAATTTTCAAATTGTATTCCTATTTTTATCATTAAAGAAAACTGAGTCGTTGAACAGTAATACACTGTGTGATACAAGCACGATTGATTCCGAAAATAACATTCAACGAATCATGCGCTTATTTAAAAAAAATAGGAAATACTTGAAATTATATTCAATAACATTTATCTTCAATTGTGCTTAAACTTATTTAGAGAATAGGTAGTACTCCTCTACAACGCATAATGAACTTCTATTCTATTTCACGTTAGCCTATCAGCAATACGACCGCCGGGTCGTTTTAAGGGGGTTCATAAGATTTACGCCTGCAACAACCGCTCTTTCTGCATTGGACATCGGCCAACGTTCGGTAACATACTGCACCCGGATATTCTAATGCGCCGAAGAAATAGAGACGGCAGAAAATTTAACGTACTCAAGTTACGTCAGAGAAGTTGAGCTCCCTTTCACGCTTGAGAAAATGTTGCCTAAACTATACTACTTCTCTTCTCAAAGTCATCATCTATATATAAAACTAATCGCATAATATATTTTTGTAAATACATGACACAGAAGAAAAATAATTTATTATCAATCACAACAACACCAAGCTATAATTATGATCGACTGCCATCTTTATCTTATTGTTAATTCTCTCTCAATTTGTCTTTCCCCATATTTTTCAAGAATGGCCTGCTTAGTCACTATCAGAGCTTTGTCTTTAATTAAAAGCGCTACGACGATACTACTCCCCGCGCCACTACTAATTCCTGATACCACTATTCAATGCCGTCGGAATCTAAATAAAAAGAGCTGTCGTTTCCCAATTGATCAAATAAAATTTTTCATAGTGAACGTCCCAATTTTCACAACAACTAATTGTAGCAAGGAACTCTACAATTATAATAATCACTAACGCGATTTCATTTGAAACACCCTCCTTTTGAAGACAACGTTAAATTCACTTTTTATTCATTATTTATTTTTCGTCTAGCGGAGCAGATAAAAGCTTCAGATTCAATTTTTCAATTTCAATTCAAAGATTCAATAAATTTTTTCATTCCTCTTTTTCGAAGAAGAGACGACAGAATTCGTACTGAAACTGCGGCAGAAGCAGTTCGTACTTAACGATGAAGAGAACAGGAGAGTGAAAAAAGCCTCGGTAAAAATATACTGTGAATTTATTAATATGGATAAAAACTTCCAACTACAGCAAAACAAAAAAAGAAGAAAAATTATCAACATCTTGGATGTAATGAAGCAATCGTCAATCAATCGTAATAACTCATCCAACTAGACGCGTTTGACTAGTGCATATAATTAGTGCCATCAAAATTGTGATCCAAAATTAATGTGAACAATAAATAACTTTGAATTTTTTTCAGGCAAGTGCGAAAGAAATCAACATGGAACATTCTAGGATCAGTTTTGGTTTTATATTACAGTACAATAATTACTACAACTATATTACAATATTAGAAATATACAAAACGGGCGAAATGTAATTGACCCTCGATTCAAATGGAGATTACTATTCATTTATACATTTTATATAAAGTTTTAAACGCGTTTTCGCATTTCAAGCATATTTTTTCCAAATTAAATAATTGATTCTCATATCAAAACACTTAAAAGACAAGGCAGTGATATAGGATTATAAAACTATAAATGAAACACCCTTTCCCTATTATTACGAGCTATCGTAATTACGAGGAAAGGTTTGCCTGCCAGGAACAGCAATGAAAAAATACCAAAACTAATTATGAAGCGGCGGATTTCCGGGTTTTCATTTGTTTGTCGGAATTCCTTACGGCTCGTAGTACGAGTTCGATCAACTGTATAATATTTTAACACGGTCCAGGCCGCAACTTTGTTTCAGTCCACGTATTTCGTGCGGAGCATCCGAATCAATGCCATTTTTCTTAGCAGAACCGGATGCGAAAATTATCAATTAAAAATTACCAAATCGAGTTAAAAACTTGTAAAAATTTTAGTATAGATTCAACAAATCCAATCAGCCAACCCAGCAAAACGAACTTTCTCGATTCTCAGTTATTTCTCAAGTGAAAACTGGTATGAAGAATGGGGAAAAAATAATTTTTCTCATTAATACAAACGATCGCGTACAAGCCGAATAATATTGCGTTAACTATCCGCTGGGATTTGGGGCTACCTAAAATTCCCACATATCAGGCAAGTTGTAAATTAGCAGAGTAATGAAGAAAAAACGTTCGAGTCTCCAATGTTCATTTCGGGTCAGCAGCACTCGGATAAATAACTTCGCATAATCTTCTGAAATATGTACTCAACAGCATTTTTGAAACTTGAAGGGCTTGTAACCGTCATGGCCATTTCTTGTAGAGTTCTCAAAAAATTAATTGGTAACATTTATCGAAATAGATTCCAATTAAATGCTAAGAAACAACCAACAGAAAAAATTAGAGTGGGCACAAGTGAACTACGAGGAAAAGAGAGAAAAGAATAATTTTGAATGTTTGCAAGCTTCGGAAACAACTCGCCCTTAGCTCAAGATTTCAATAAAACGGAGTCGAAGAATAGAAATTTGCATCCGAATCTGACTAATTCGTCAGCAGCAGTACAAAATACAATCTGACTGCAAAATATCTTGGAAGTTCCAAGGAGATCCTGAGTCTACGATAGGATTAGAGATACGATTTGAATTCATAATCGGCCGAACACTAACGACCCCGCACAGAAAAATAAAGTAATCGAACATTTTTTTATAGCAACAAAATCAATAATCACCACTTCACACGTTTCACATGTCTTAAAGGCTAAAGTAGTGCGAGGTTCGGTCCTACGTTTACAAGTCACATGTTGGACTCTTCAATGAACCAAAAATAATAACTAAACAATTAAAGAAAAGTTCTCTACGATTAAAGAAATCCGAATTAGCCGCATTGGTGTTTTGAGAGCATTATCGGTTTTGGCAAGAGAGAAATCTGAGGAGTAAGCGCTGTCTGGTTGGTCCCAGATTATAATCAGAATTAATAGAGGAAACATGTTTGTAATTAGAGTAATTATTCCAAGAAAACTTTCTTCTCCTCTAATTCCCCAATAAATTACGCAGTTTCCTCTCAACCTCCGTCGGTACTATTGAATAACGTTGGAATGAAAATTTAAAAATTGACCCACCCGTACAGACCTGCATAGCTGATGAACTAAAAATCAATAACTGTACAGAAAATGAATTGGAAAACTGTACAATAAGTCACGTCTGGTGAGTTGGTCATACAACGGACTCGGTGAGGTCGACGTTTCCGGTCATAGTTACGATTTCGGGTTCCCTCCGTTTCACGACCGGCGACGCCTAAAAGAAACAAGCAAGAATTGGAGATATCTATTTTCAGTACCAGATTAGATATAAAGCTTTGCATGCTATGCAAATTAATTTCGCAATACGTAGCTTGGCCGTTATCGTCAATTTTGATTCCGAGCCTGCAAACAGTGGTATCTTCGATCGCGAAAACACTTTTTAATTCAGAAATTAACCTTTCTAATGGGCTTTCGCGATTGAGAATCTTCCGAGGATTTTAGGTTTCATGTCTCATTATCTGTCCGTCTCTTGTCTCCAAAATCAAAATATCAACTTGCGCTGATACAAATTGTACAGATTTGGTTTTCTGTCAGTCAGTACAAGCGCTTACGTAGTAATCCTAGAAAGGAATTCTTCGTAACCAACGCCGGAATTAACTCGAATTTTCGTAAGCAACAGGTATGAAATGTAAATTGTACGGTAGAAGCCTCGTAGAACGCCAACAAAGCATTCATTGTTCAGTTCATGTTCAAATATGACCAATTAAGAAACCAAATAATGCTTTGGAAGATCGTATTCATATATATCAAAAACCAAAAAGCGCTGACGTTCAAGATATTATTGTATGTCAAGACATTATTGCCGTTAAAGCCGTTATATGCCAACTTCTCTTTGAGGCACGTTGTCTTGATGCATTTTTAAATTGATACATGACAGAAGTGAAGCTGCGGGGTTCGGCCTTGACGTTAAAAAAATGAATTCCAGTTGATCATTCTGTCCTGTGCGCAATTGTACATTTAATGAAACGGTATAGTAATGTTTTCATTTCATTCGCTATTAACTTTTGTGAATCACTCGTTTCAGATGAATTACATAATTATTAATCTCAGTAATACCAACAGAGACGCAGATTTTTTCTCATTTTTGGCACAGAAATTTATATTACAGGGAAAAAAGAAATAACACACAAATTTGTACTTCACGGTAAAATACGTACGAGACAAGACGTACTCAGACAAAATAAACCTGGCGTATTTTCCTATATTTCATAATATATAAAAAATAAAATAAAATGCGGCTCAATTTCTCAAACAGCAGAGAAACTGGGAAAGAAGCCTATTAAGGCAGGTAGCGTTACAGACGATGTTGATGCCCAGTTTACAGGGCCATCATGGGATGAACGTGTTGGGCGAGTTGAACAGATTGTAGTTGATCAAGTGGTAGATACATACTTTTTCACTTTTGGGTGACTCGACGGCTTTCTGTTCGCAATCGAGCGCCTGTCGATTCGACCGTTTGACGGGCGCTGTCGCATATTGGCGCGAATTTCTCGTGAAATTCTCCTCAGCTTCTGGACAAATAAAATCAACGGTCCAAATGAGTAACCCCAAACTAGCGGATAATCGACCTGCCTGCGTAATTTGGAGAACTATTATAGGGGACAGAAGAAGTAGTCGTCTATCAGAGGTAGGGTCTACGAATACGTGTCTTCTGCCAAGCTTTTGGGTAATATATTTCTTTCCTCAAGGTTTGGAAACTGGTCAACATTGTATCCAATGGGCAATGTCAAAATTTGTAGTTTTGTCTTTTTTTTTAATTTTTTTTAACTTCTATTATTGCAGAATGATTGGAAATAGGAACATCATGTTGAACGCTAATTACACTAAATTTTCGATTTCACTCATCCCAAATTAACCAGTTATTATCACTCAGAAACCATTTGAATATAATTATAGTCACAAACCAGCAAATCACTGCCTCATTACTTTTCATTAAAAAAAAAAACACCTTGAATTTGTCGACCCTACCCCCTCCCCTGATGGACTGCAACAAAAACACATATCAAGGGTCGATCAACCACCTCTAGTAAATTAGATAGGCTCTACTAATTATTTTCAACGACTCTCGTTTTTAATTACAACGAAAAATAATGGAAAATCAATTATTTGCAGCTATATGCAGCTCAAATCTATGTTCGATTAGTTGGAACTTTTATTATTCAGAATATTGGTCGTTTTATACAACTTAACTTCTTTTTATTTTAATTAAAAATGTTTTAAGCACAAATTTATTACCTGCAAGTGGCGGCTGGGGAGGAAGAAGCTTTGTAGCCCAATGTTCAGACGTGGAGGAGGCTGACGATGAGGATGAAGGCGAAAGGAGACCACGTCGTTGGTAGAACAGAATGTACGCTGCTGGAGTGACTAGATCGCTTTCGTTAACACCACTCACCGTCGTATCATCGAAACAATACCACTGGCCATTATATGGGTTCCGACAGAAAGCTGAAAATTTGACGAAACGCAATGAAAAATTAGGAAATAAAAATAAGGAACTAAAAAAAAGAGCGGATTTGAGGAACTTAATTGTCACTGGTATTCTCACGACAACGAGTAATTTATTATACTAGTTCCATCAAAGATTACGGTTTGTTCTTGCCCAGTTACCTGTGTAGTGCCCAGTGTGCAAATTCTGCCCATGGTGGTTACAAACAGCGTACAGATCATAGGTATTGTGCAGTTGGTGTCCAGTTCCATTGGTGTTCTGTTTCCACCAAGGGCCTGGATTCCCCGTCCCGCACAAATGGGGCGACATGTCGAAACCAACAGCTGGAAAATCGACTAACGTCGTCAGCTTGATGGTGGATCTGGTTATAAAAAAAAAAAAGTGTCAAACTCCGCGAATAGGAGAAAGTTGAACATCAATGCTGCCTTGGTTATAATTTTTCCATTAGTAGAAAGGAAAGAAATATTAATACTCACCGATTGTGATTTTTAGCAGGCGGTTGCCTGAATCGCTTGAGATGGATGACAAGAATATCTGGCAAGGACCAGAGTCCCAATTTTTTGACAACTTCCTGTTTCAAATTGCAATTCGGACAATGCCAAGCATCTTCGGCTCCGAGAACTTCTTCTTTGGTGTAGAGCTGCGGAACAATAAAAAATCGATTGAGTTTAACGTTGGGTAACTGGATATATTCATACTCAAATAAACGTTTTTGAAGCTCCCCGGATACTGAAATTATTTACAAGGCCTCTAAATAAATGACATTCAATATTTACAAACCTGGAAGCATTCTTCCAACGTAACGGAACCACCGAGTTCAGAAGTCTGCTTTAGTTGTTTGACGCTGGAATGTTCTTCGACGTGGTCACTATCATCGATGACCATGCTGTTCAACAAATCGAATGCAAGCGTTAAAAACATACATTGGTTCTATAATTATGCTGAGTTTTTATAGAACGAGAGTTTTATGAAAATCGGTCCAGCAGACACGTTAATAATGAGACACAAAGTAAATGAAAAAAAACTTTTGAGAATCGGATTTTAGGAACGAACTAGAAGGAACACATTCACGAAGAAAAAATATTACAGGATATCTGCAGGAAAATCGGCATGTTTTCTGTCATTTAATCCACGGCAATTATTTTGACCGATTCACTTTCGCCATGGTTGTGAAACCCGATTACACAAAATAGGAGACGATGATGTCACAAATTCCATTAATATGAATTAGCGATGAATTATTATTATATATTAAATATATAATAATAATTCATCGCTAATTAATATATTAAATATATAATAATAATTCATCGCTAATTAGGTTAACTTCCATTTATTTATAATAAATTTCATTATAAATAAATGCGAGTTAACCTCTTCGCCTACAATTCTTGCACCTCAGGTGATCATTATGACTACCAGCCATGTTAGCATAACTTCATCATAAGAACACTTTGTTCATGCTTCGACTAACCTGGACTTTGATTCCAGATCCCATTCGAGGACCAGTTTGAGGTGTGCGGGTGCCGATGTCGTATCACAAAGTGCGATGGCATTGTCGACCGATTCATCGTAGAGAGGATGCTCCAAGGCTTTATTTAGGTAACTAGTTTGACAGCCAGGGGCCACAATTCGCATCTTGATGTGGCCTGGTAGGTCGTCCTAGAACATGATTTAGCATGATGTTGAATCTCGGTATCCTAAATTGTCTATGTCAACGTTGGAACCATGGAGGAGGTCAGATCATTTGAAAAAAAAAAAAAAAAAAAAAAAAAACTGCAGTGTAAGGATTGTACACACACGCAGATGAATCACCCATCCCAAGGTCGAAGTAAACAGGTGCGGAAAAGGATTAACAGCCTGACGATTAACCCGCAATTCAAACGAGGATTTCAAGCAATAAAAACGTTATAATTGGCGAGCGTATCAGATGCAAGAAATCGCCCAGTTTTCAGAGAATTAACAGACTGCGAAAGAGAAATAAACCATCTTATTTATTTGAACGTTTCTAAAAACCTGCTCAGATGCTTTACAACGTGACGTATTAAATTAAAACGAAATTCAAGTTGGTAACAGTGTCACGTCCGTGCAAGGACTTGAAACCCTTAAAATTTTCAATCGTTCTTTTGCACAGCAGAGGACGATATTGATGGAGAGAAATGGCCTTACTTCATTTACCGAACTTTCGTCCTCCAGCTGCTATCTAGTCCTTCAATAGTGACGCTTCAAATCAATTGAACTCTATAGAGTTTTAAAATAGAAAATTAAAACTTTCAACGACTAACGCCGAGGACATGAGTATTTTCCTATGTCGATGCTAATAAAAAACACGGGGTTCACCGATCAACCGAGGTCGAGGATTGATGAAAAATTCATAAGGGGACCGATTGCAAATGCTAGATAACTGAGCTGGCTTCAATATAAGCTTCATTCTCTGATCGCAGACCAACATTCGGTCTCTGACCCGATAAAGTCAATATCCCACGTCACAGCTTCAAGGGAATTGATAGTTTTCAAACTAAATTACTCGCAGGAAAAAACATGGCGCTTACGAAGTTTTGAAACCGCTTTCAAGAGTAAAATGATCGCAATAGGATGAATTTCGATTTCAATAGTTAGCTATTGATAATTTACTGTCCGTTAAAGAGGAAACCAAATATTGGCATTTTGCACGACCATCAAGTGTGGAAAATCAAGGGGATAATAGTTATACAGGGGCGACAAAAAATATTCAATGATGAAAAAATAATAATTGAGAGAGGTTATCAAAAATCCTCATCAAAACGAAAAGATGCAAAAATGAGAATAACAATATATAGATATTGTGAAACATTGTTGAACAAAATTTTACCACGTCTGATTCCAGGACGCCGTCTGCGACAGACCAGCACATTTCTTTTAGAATAAGCTTCTCGACGTCCACGTAAGAAGTTTCTCGGCATACCTGCATTGTATACGGGCTGCTGAACCTATGGCACAGATAATACAAACACGCATTGAAACAATCACATTGTAATGCGTCTGAAATACTCAAATTTCATTCTAATAAATAGCTTTGGGCCATGGTGGCTTCGCCACCCAATCTTTGTCGGGGGGGTTCGCCCACCACGATCCCTGGCGCGGCCCGTCGGGGGGCATCGCCCCTCCTGTGTCCTTGTCAGTACTATAATATAGTTTTTACTATCAGTATGGAGAGATGTACCTAACGTATAGTAAATAACAGTAGTTACTATATAATTGGGTAGTTATCATGGTTTTGTAACATAAAATATTGGGTTTTTCAACTGACTTAATTTATATAGTTAATATAAATATTAATTACCTATAACTCGGTAAGAAGGTTTTAGGTATTGCATGTTTGATGAAGATAACAAGTCCAACTTTCAGTTTTCCAAGGTTTGTAACTTGCACAGTGGATAACTTTAACAAAAAGTCGTCAATTCTGACATTTGAATAATACCAAAAGATAGGTAGTTTACCTGTCCACATTTTCCTTCTGTATTGTACCTATCCATTTTTCAACCGTTTTTGCGTTGTTCAACAATATTAGTAGACTATAAACGAGAATATCACATTTTTCTACTTTAAACGTTCTTTTCATCTGTTTAGTGCAAAGGAAACAAAGAATGAACCATATATTATTGATATACACATCATCAACTATCATTATGCTGAATTTGAGCGAAATCGATTCTAAAAAATTTTTCGCGAAAAATCCAAGGAAAACTCCTGCGATTTTTTTCAACCGAACAGTTAACGATTTTTTACTCCTCTCTCAATGCAGATAAAAATCTGAAATTTTCAGGAAAGCTGTATCTTACCGAGATGTATTTTTGTGATTGTTTTTTATTTCTTATTGCAATATTTGTTTACTTTGCCCAAGTTTTCCAATGAATCGTACACCCAAAGATTTTTGACTTTCTCTATGAGCCGCTCTAGCTCCGGTATAAATCAAACAACAAACAAATTCTTGTACTTTTTCGTACCCATGGACAAAATACGCTCATAAAATCTTATCGCCTTGTGAGAATGTTTCGCGAAAACTGCGTGAAAACGTGATTTCGGAAAAGGTCAAAATTTTACGAAACTCTCCCCCAAGAAAAATTAGTCCTAAATCGAAAAAGGGCAGAAAACTTACTCAGGAATTTCAATTTAATTGACGAACATAATATAAATTTTTTTATAGTTTCACAATTTTGCTCTAGCTGTTTGAGTTTTTTCAAAACGGAATTTTAAAGTTTCGACATCGGATAGCTGCAGATCCGCGGAGGTAAGCCCGACCCTAATAATAAGGGAAACGTTCGGAATCCGCCTGGCTACAACTTTGTATTGCGTTTGGTGTATACGAACCGCGATAGATGAACCGCTACGGCACCCGATAGAAAAAATTCCGCGATCCGAAATTAGACGCGAACCAAATAACGTTTTTCGATACATTTCAAATTGTTTTGAAGAATGAAAGAAAAAATTCTAATAAATAATTAAATTATTTAATTTGATAATAATTAATTTACCTAGCACATTGATCGTCCACAATCAATGTATTGACCCAGACAAGAAGGATATATTCGCCAGTGTCCTGAGTAGCTTCTTTTAACGTAGGTAATTCTATGCAGTAGATGGGGTCAGTCTCTTTAATCATCGATATCGATTGGTTATCTGCAAAGAAAAACAATAATAAAAAACAATAAATAACAATAAAAAAAAAACAATAGAAAACGCTGCAAATGATTGTACAGTGGTTTATTATTATTTCGCTTCAATATTGATTTAAGAAGACCATCCATTTGTCATTTTAAATATTCCGAAAATTTGTGAACGTTCCCACCGAAAAACAGATGGTAACTATAGGGGAAAAATCCGTAGCAACTATCGTAATTTTAATTATTTTTATTTTTCTTAATTTCCTAATTAAAAACTAAACCTGTTGCCTAACGATACAGCTGGAGAGAGTGTTTAACGACCATTCCAATGAGTATAGAACGATTTTTATAGCTCCAAGAACTCTCGAGTTATACCCTCGTGTCAAATTTCTGAAAATCTCCCAAATTTTTCACAAAAGCTGCGATAACTCGAGAACCAATAAAGCTATCGACCCGGCAATGGTCTCATTCGATTCAGCGTCCAAAAATCTATATAATTTGATACCACGTACACATTTCTCTGAAAACCCTTGGAAAATATGAATTTTCTCCCCCTCAAAACCCCCCAAAAATACCCTTAAAATTGAGCTAGCAAGTTGGTTCAAGAATTGGGCCGTCGTAGGACCGAGATTGATTTTTGGTGAAAATTTCAAATTTTTAGCTCTTACAGTTTGGCCGGAAAACTGCTAACGGCGTACGGCGTACGGCGGACGGCGTACGGCGTACGGCGTACGGCGGACGGCGTACGGCGTACGGCGTACGGCGTACGGCGGACGGACAGAAATTTTTTTATTGGATATTCGGATTCTACATGCCTTGAAACGTAAAACATCAAATTTTGAGGGGGGGTTATAAATTTTTTTTTCTTGGGCGATTACAATGGTTTATTATTGAATAATAAACCAAAATAAATCCGAAACTATCAGTAAACAAAAGTGAAAAACCTTGCAACAATGGGTTGCACAAGAAGCTTATATTTAAGTGTAACGTCATCACGATGGACAATTTTATTGTAAATGATTTCTAAAAGACGATTTCTAGTTTTCAGTTGGAAAACGAAGGTAAGAGGACACGCAGACACTTGTTCAGAAATATTTGTAAGATTGTTACTGATGATGAAACTCGTGACAATATCTTTGTCTTCAATCCTGGTGAAATGGGGTTCCACCATCTCAGCGCAAGTGATTTAGTGGAAAAAAGCATTGAATGATCGTAATTGGTTGGTAAAATTAGACAGGAACGTAGTTGGAAATATGGAGAGATGAAGAAACAGAAAGAGCATATTAAAATTAGAAGTTACATAAGCGGAAAGAGTTTAGGAAAGTCTCGGGAAAGCGGTTCAGCCTCACTACCACGCAGACAGACCTCCCACGACAGCCGGGCGCCATACATTAATATCACATTTCTCTAATCCAAAGCTAGCTCAACGGAGAACGGTATATTTTTTCATCGCATTTTTTTCCAAATTGATATCCCGGACTTCGACTTGGAAGAAGACCATTGGAGGAATTAAACAGTCAAAGTACGATCAAGGCGGCGCATTATTTTATTTCGCAGCCCATCAGTATGATTTCCAAATCATTTCACTGCGTTTTCTGAATAATTAATTGTGAAAGAAACTTTCATTTAGAATACACATAATTTTACTCTAAACCTTACAATTTTGACGGAGCCTATCAGTTTTTGGTTTGAAAATTTTACAACAACAACACTAGAACCTTGAAATGTTGTACTAGGCTTCTACCGCCAAACAAAGTGACTGAAATAATTAATGATGAAAATTATGATAGAATAATTATTAACAGTAAATGTATCCAGATGTAGTATTTTATCCACTGGGTTACAGAGTCAAGAAACTCGCCGGGAAAATCCTAAGAGGGACTTTATCCAAAAATTCTTTTACTCATTGAAGTGAAGAGTAATGAAGAATAGTTGAACTCACACGATTTCGAAAGTGCAAAAGTAAGGATCAAAACGAGTTCAATTTACCAGAAAAGGTTCTTTGGAATCCGAGATCGTCCACTTCAGTGATGAGCATATGCTGCTCGAACACACCAGTGTCCTGGGCTAGTTGTTCCTTGAGATCGCGAATCTCCGCGTGGGCAGGAAGGCTCAACCCCAGTTTCACCTGAAATTAACGAATCCAAAATGAATCATAATAATTAGGCTACAATGCAGCAATCTGAAAACCGGAGATTTCGACGTCACTGAGGTGAAGAGCCGTTCAATAAAACCTATTTGCAGAAGAATGCCTAAATATACTCAAGATAAAGTATTTTTTCAATACCAATGTTCAACTGATACTTCTAAATGGAGAATAAGAATTTCCAAAGATAATATGATACTAAATCATTCTTCCTACTATTGACAAAAATTTAAATCGTCGGTCCGGAAGATATTCAAATAACCAACCTGGCGAGGTTGCTGGGAGGTGTAGACGACGGTGACATAGGCTGGCCTCAATTGGTCTTGAGGAACGGGCACGGATACGCACAGGAACGGATCGAAGGTGTTGCTCTGCCTTTGACATCTCGGGCAAGTGAGGGAACTTCTAAATTGCGCTTGGAACACGGCAAGAACGAAACTGTCGTTTTGCCTCACGTGGTTTGCCAGCGTTTCAGCAGCAACAACGTCATCAGGTCGCCCGAAGGAGTTCTGCAAACAAATTACAGCACTGAATGATGGGACAAAAACAAATGAAAATTTTCCCCCGCGGAAAACAATATTTCTAAACAGGTCCAGTTTTACTCATCTGGTACGTTATTCTGAGAAAAGGAAATTCAAGTATTCTATATTAATATATTTAAGTGTGTCATATAAATTTTGTTGGGATAATTTTATTATTTAAAAAATAAAATTTTATTTTAACTTTAGTCTTTGAAGTTTAAGATGATCAAGGGATTGATTTTTAGCTAAGATAAGAGTTATAACTAAAATTGTGCCAGCAGTTGCGGACTCGCCAAACAAACTGACTTCAAGGGCATTCCAACTCTACATAGTTATGATTATTGCTTCCTCGACTCTGCAACCGTAAGCAGATATCCTATAAGTATCACCACGATTATTCATGGGTATCCCCAGCACGAAATGTTCATTGTTACAGGCATACAATACGCTTTACATTTTAGATACCAGTTATATAGAATTTGCAGGGATTATGCAGCTACTATCCTAGATGGCCTCTGTGCATGATGTCAAGGAATGCGCTTCCTTGGAGAGTATTTTTTATTATCTTGGCGTTAACAATAATGCAAGAAACCATTCACCAATGGAAAGGCAGTGGCTTGAGTATAGGAGGATAGCGCGTTACAACGCAAAACTAAAAAAATTAAAAACCTGATATATTCGTAAAACCAAAAAACTACCTCTTAGAAACACAGTACATGAATGCACTCCTCCACTTTTTGGCTATTCTATACCCGACTGACGAGCTAGTCAATCAGATCCCCTCCAAAAAGTACTAGCAACGTCACTGGGTAGAGAGACATGTGGAACGAGCGAGTAGCTCAAGAAAAAGGTTCTTCCCCTACGTAGTTCAGAGCAGAACAACAACTGACAACCCTAGGGAACACTTGCCAAGGGTTGCGAACATTCCCGCGAGGGACACTTGACATATTGCACTCCGCACACCCTCACGTCGTTACGCAATGTAACCTTATGTGATTCGGCTGCCATTATAAAAGAGTTTACTAGCAATGCCAGGATAATGACCGGCTAGTATATCCGAGGGGGGATTTAAACGGAAAACAAAAGGGCCCCCAAGTTTACTGCTCTGGGGAGGATATGCCCTGGATATTTATCCCCTGTGGTTGTGCGTTTCAAAATTGTGAAAAATCGGTTTCTATCATTTTAGGGGAATCAAAAAGAATAGCATGAGTTCGAGAAATGAGACGTCCTCACGGTTTCATGAACTGTTTATTCCTGCTTCAAGCGCTTTCGCCTACGGCCTGTTGTTAAAAAAGGTTGTACAAGCGGTATGCCATAAACCACGGCAGGGTAACCAATTAGAAAATGGTTAGGTGGGTAATATGGCTTCCTTTTGCGAAGAGTTAATAGCTTTCTTGTAGGTTTAGGCAAAATATGAGTCGAACAATCCTACCGAGGATATTATTTTCAGAATATTGGGGAAAAATAATTGTGAAATTTTAGAAAGCTGTTAGGAGGAATAACGCTGAAAAATTCTGAAACACTCGTCAAATATCTCGCACTAGAACCGTTCATTAACGCAAGACGACACCACGCATACATAAAGAACAGTTTGATTCCCTTCCTTAACCACATTTCTTATTTTCACATTTCAACTCACGACATTTGATTTTACATTTAACGATCTTTCTGATATTACAAACTATTGAGATGAGATAATTTAATTTTTTTTAAACGATTTTATGATATAATTTGGAAAAAGATGTAGCACGTTATTGATAGAGCGTTAAGTCAGCGTTTAGACGTGTGTTAGGGCCGTTTTCCGAACAGTTGGAACACAGGCTGATACGTCGGAGTGCGGAAGCATATTTACCGATGTCCAACGACAATTTATTGTTGTTACACTGTGATGGATCAGCATAGACCTGTTTCGCCAGACGAGCGAGAGTGGATGGTTGCTACGGCACTTTTCATTCAAATTAAAGTAGAGTTCATTTTTCTGTCCAAGGAGGAAAAACTAGAAATTCGAGCTCTCGTCCAACAGAAACAGGCGCAGAGTTAATTAAAGAACGGTGTTTAACAAACATCTTCAACGCTTTACCCGGGAAGTATGTTCGTGAATAAATAATTTACAGCCAAGTTGATATAGTAAGACCAGGCAGATGCAATTCCCTCTTAGTAGAACTAACAAATTGTTTAGTCTCGTCTTATTTAAAAAATGGCGTGACCATTGCTTCCCGAGATATTTAGATTAACACATCCTCACCTTAATTCCTTATTATTCGACCACTAGTGTTTGCACGTTGTGCGTTCGTCGGTTGTTTCGAAAACGGATGAGTAGAATTGTCGTTTGTCGATCCATTGTTCCCCTCGGACAATAGGTGACCGAGGTTCGCAGTTTCGGCTCTTATTGAGTCGCTTTGGGAGTGTGTCTTCGGACAAAATAGACTCGGAATCGGGCCGTAATTGCTCGACAAGTTCGTTTTTATGCGATTAATCGAATCGAATCGTAAGAAGAAAAGAGAGCCAGTGCAGCTAGACAATACATTGGACTTGCTGCAGGATGTTTAGTAGAACGGTACGGGCGTTGGTTAATTCTTATAATTGAAAGCAGCGTTTTCACTTTCCCCAAAAAGATTTTCACGATCTTGATGGAACCTTTGGAACTAAAACTACCAAAGCCTTAACACTGAGTTGAAAAAGAATGTGGTGAATATTTGATCGTTTCGAGTGATCAGAACCTGAAATATTCAACAAATGAAATTTGATCGCTCAATGGCCCCCTATAAATTCTCATTTTTAATACGCATCAAAATGCTGTCCAATCACCACTTGCGATTTCAAGCGCTCATTCCTCTTCAAAGTGACCAAACACATTTCCTATCGCAATTAGAATATTGATGGATGGTTTTAACGACCGTTTTACAATTAGCGGAGGCTAGAAAGATAATTATTGGTGAAATTCCTACCATCTCAAGGGATAATTATTCCGACGTGAGACAGCAGGAATTCAAACTCTCAAATTCCCACACGCACGTCAAAGTTTTCGTACCCTCGTGGTAGCTGACAATAATAATAATTTACTCTCATCTCTCAAGGCCGTTCTCCGCGACCTTTAGCATAATCTGCACGCGAGATCGACCAGCACATAGGGGATTCAGTTTTACCGGGGTTATTTGCGTTTTTGCCTGATTAACGCTGAGCAACATGAAGGTAGATCTTGAAACTGGACTGGGCGTGTCGTCCTAAGCCCGCTGAAATTATTTAGACCTAGCTGCAGCGCGAATAATCAGCGAAATTAGGGCTTCCATCAAGTAATGGCTCTCTCCAGTCGGGAATTAACTGAGTTTCACCGGCTTGACGGACCTCTTCTACTGATTAAATAATACAGTAAGGAGTTCAACTGGAGTAAATTCCAGAACATAATATACTGCTAGCACTCGGTTACAATAATGTACGACAGGAAGTTATGTCATTTCCACAGCGGTGTTCGGGTCAGAATAATTTCACCATTTTATCCGATGGGAAATAGAATAATTATTATCACCTTAAATAAACAAACGTTTTGGATAGGACGAGGTTTCACATCTAATGAAGCAGGATGAAACATTTTCTACTTCGGAAAGCATTTATTCCTGCTTACTCCTCGAGTAAAATTATATCTTCGAAGATTCAGCAAATTTTACGAGCTGATGTCTTTCCTCTCATCGAAACGTTATCAACGGTAGAAGCAAAATGACGCATCATGCAAGTGCACTCAGGCACTTGATTCATCACAGAATGACACATTGACTTCGGTGAGTTATTGTTTTACGCCGAATAGCAGTTCACAAAAGCCCAAGCACATCAATTTTATCCAAGCGATTTAAGATTGCAATGGATTGTCCCAAGGTTTTTACTATTTTGAAAGCAATTATTTTGTTGTGCGCTGAAGGTTAGGTAACGAGGAGGGGTTTTTATAGGGATCCGAATTTTTATTTTGGCTCAATTGAAGTTTTTTTTAGTTATAAAATTTAAAAAGCTCCAAATGACGGTACAGTGGTTTTTTATTACATTACTTCAATAATTAGCAGTTAAAAAAAACCAACCACTTCTGGTATTAACTCTCCCGAACATTTGTGAATGGTTTCACCAAACAACAGATTGGTAACTATAGGGCAAACTCCCTAATACTATGATAAATTTGATTATTTTTCTTTTTCTCACTCTCTCAAACACTAATTTTAGGTCAAGATGATAATTTTCAATCACTGATTACAGCCGTACAATCAGTACATGATGGATGTGAATACGATTAGCTTGGTAGACCTGTTACTAGTCAATAAGTAATTTGTTGAGTATAAAACATCGTGAATACCTTCTATATAAAAGTCTTAATACTGACGCCATTAATAGCTCCATAAGCATGAACATTATTAATTTTTCGACTGGTTCAGAAATTGTTTCCGAAACCCGAAAAGTCTGAAACTGTACCGGAAAGGTTGATTACGTGACATATACGAATCCACAACAATCACAACTTCAGTTTGGGGTTTTGAATAATAAATTTAATTTTAGGGTTTTTGAATAATAGACCTTTGTGATCGCCCAAGAAATAAATTGCCTATGCCCTATTCGAAATTTTACGTTCTACGTTTCAAGGCACATAGAATCCGAATTATGAATAAAAAATTTCTGTCCGTCCTCCGCCAACACTTTTCTGACGAAACTATAGAAGCTGCGTACTTGAAATACTCACCAAAAATTAATCTTGGCCTGACAATGGCTCATAAATGTTGAGGCCGTTCTTAAGTCATAATTGAAACAAAGGAATAATGAACCACTGTGAAATCATTCCCACCGTTTTAGAGGGAATTTCAATGATTTTTGAATGCAATTTAATGTCGTCCACGGAAAATGGAAGTTCCTAAAATAACTCAATAATGTCCCTACGGTCTTCAGACCAAGGTATTGCCGCAATTCACTCCTTCGCTACTAATTAGTCTGCCCTTGCTCGGGTTCAATTGCCGTCAATGATCGTCATCCTGTGAGAAATCATGTGAATTTGGCCGTTCAGACGCTCTGTTCCGCAAGATAAATATCAGATGTTGGCTAAAACGTAAGAGTAGGAAGATAACTCGCTATTTTTGCTGATTTTTACAACACCATCGGAAAAATACGGGCGGTTTATCAATAGCAACGATTGAACCACGATGTAACCTCTGAAGTGAGTTAAAATAGCACTCAATAGCACTTTTAGCACCCACCATATACTAAACAAAACGGTAAAATACCTCCAACATCGAAGCAATGGTTAGCGAGAGACTATGTTAGTGCCATTTTTTAACGTACTTCATGACAGTAATAGTATCATATCGAACCGCATCTAGGTAAAGTTAACAAAACATTGTTCGAAACGACTCAACGAAGAGAAAGTTGAAATCTTGTTAGGCAGAAAACTTGATCAACGATCATGGCCATAAAAGGCCAATGGAAATTAGACGAGAAAGTTCGACAAAAAGGCATCTTTCCTTCCTAGCTTCTAATAATTCTTCAAGATATATTTAGATATTCTCAAGGAGCTACTAAAAATTTGCAAAATACCTAACAAACAAAAACGATGCGCAAATGTTTCAAAACCGTCGAATACAAATTGAAAAACCGCTCTCTTTTCAAGTATTACTGTTTTACATAACGTGGTGCATTCAATGATTTTAAATGGAGTTCTCATTTGTTTTGCGTTACATATAAACGATCGTGGGAAACATTGCGGTAGTTAAAAACGCCCGGAGTTGCGCCGCGAGATTGAATCGAACTATCTCCACCAGTAAAACATAGATTTTTTTCTAAACTACTAAGTGAAATTAGAGACAAAATAAAGGTGGCAAAGTTCCAATCGAAGTCCAGCTATGGGACCGAACTCATTAATCTTCCTCTCGACAAAGAACCCACAGGTTGGGAAGACCTACGGGGCAGATTTCAAATTTAGACGGAAGATCAACAGTGATGAATAGAAGGATAAATACAGTTAATGTAGGTGAACGATAGAAAATATATGATCAAGGCTGATTGCTTAAGACGTATCACTTAAGGTTTTAAAACTTGATCATTGGGCTAGTTCGACGTTATTTTGACAATATAAAAAGTGAAACGTTAAGAAGAAAAATAAACACCACAGTCAGATCAACGTCTTATAACGATAATCTAACCTAAACTAAGTGCTTGGCAATCACCAACTAGAGGTTCTAAGTAGTTGACCAGATCGTTGCTTCACAGAAAGGTTCCCTTGAGAGTAACGACGATCATTGACAAGCATTTCACAGAAAACATTTCCTTAACGAGGAGCGATTTCCAGCACAATTGAAGGCAATCATGGGAATAATTGTCACTGTTTATACATAAAATAGGAAAACAGAATTTATTCGCAAGCGTACACATAGCGCTTGTTAGATAGCGCTCAAGGATGGTCTGATGACAGTGGTAAGTAAATAGTTGTTCAACAATTTAATCACGTACTGTCATTTTCAACATTGGCGCCACCAACTATAATAAGATACCGTCAGCCGACGAAATTTGGTAGTTTTATTGAACAAATACAGCCACAAGTCATTAAAATGGAGTCACATAAGAAGGCAATGAATACGGTTCATACGCAAGTCACAGTTGAGATAACTGAACAGGTGATATTAAGGCCCAAATGTTCACGTTGATTATGATGGCAAACGATGCAAATTGAATAAAAATTTGCTGCTATCAATAAATATTTTTCACTCTGAATAATATGATTACACAAGTATTGCTCGATACGTAAAAGTTGACGGATCTTTCCGTAAACGTGCCGTATAGTGCTAAGGTTGCTTCTAGTAATTTTTGTTGAACAATAGGTTGAAAGAATCTTTGAGCACTTCTGAAAACCAGAATAGATAAAAACGAGTAGTGGCCATGTCGCGTACTTAGAGAAATATTATGGTCTCGTGATTGATTGGCCTTAGGATACGAGTATTACTATATAAAATGGTCAGAATACTGCCCACGCAATGGTAGAATAGACTGTTAGCTGCCACGATATTTTTATTTTGAAATATGCAGCCATCCGTAAAATAAGAATAAAAATATTTGCTCAATCTTCTGTACCCCGATGATGAGTTGAGACGTAAACTCAAACCTTGATGGTATATAAAAATATGTGAAGTAGCTCACTCATTTCACAATTCCATCCGCATCCAGACCATTTTGATAAAATTAGTACACTACTAAATCGAAATGATTAACACGAGACCCGATCGCAAACAACTTGATAAACGATACGATCCCAAATTATTTATGTTAGATCGTAACTCCTCGTAGAGATGGTAAAACTTGTCTAACCAACACCAATTTGCTACCACGGTCTCAATGTTTATTCGAAGACAAACAGTTATATCAACACCTTTTTGTTTGTAGGCTTTATGTTTACAAGACTTGAAGCCTATTAAGGGCTCCAGGATGGTCTGCTTCATCATGGAAAACAAATTGATACCACATAATAGGTTGTGCGATGAAATCTAATTCCACGACTGCCACTGTCATGTACAAGGAGCGGTTCGAATAGTAATCACCAGGAACTCTTCCTACTCAAACTAATGAACGGATGAAACCTGATAGTTATCGTTATTTTTATCACCAGATAACAACTCATTAAAAAAAAAAGTAAAATAAATTGATAACCGTGACCTCGAAAAAATAAACTCAAGTTTCCACTGCCCATACCCTGACAGAATTAAATCTAACATACACTAATTTATAATAACAAAAGAAAAAGGTATACATTAACTTAAATTGACAATAAATCTGATGGAGATCGTTAAGCGCTTACTCTTTATTTTGCGGTCTGCTAATTGTACGCTTCTCAGGAATAGTCTTTCTCTAAGTCAAAAATATGAACGTCGTTCAAAACAACGGAAACGAGAGATTCTTCCAACAGGTCAGCAATTCAGAGCTAAGGGTCGCTCCGACTCAAATGACAAGGTTATCTTGGAGACCTCACCTACAACCATTGTCGTAACTAAAAATACTCTCTTCTGCTTAGTTCACTTTTCAACTGTTTAAGGTTCTTTTCACAGGAACGCCCGCCGTTATTTCAGGTTCTTCGAACAGCTTCGGAAATACAAACAATCATCACGAAGAGTTTGTTTAGAGACCAAAGACCACGTGCTAGCCGTAAGGTGCCAAAGTAATACACTCATTCTTTCTTCTTTTCTCTACTCTTTTTTCCCACTCAATTCCAAGAAAATGCAGCTCGTATAGTTATTTTAGTAGCTTTTCTGAACCATCAGATGGCCCTTGCGTTGATCATCAGCATATTCAGGACGAGAGTGACCGCTGGTCAGACCCGCCGAATGCATAGTTATCATCACTTGGTTCAAAAAATACCAAAAGTCATAGTAGTCGTGGGAAAACTTCTCAAGGAATTAAGGAGTTTCATATTTCTTATGGACCATCTTTCCGAGCCAAAAGGATGAAAACTATATCTATATCGACCGTTCTCAACAACGGAGAACGAACTCAATCGAATTTAGCAAAATATAATCCAACTGGGATTGCTCAAATAAAATTACGGCTCACCGATTATTACAAATCCCCCGGACAAAAAGTGTCTGCATTTAAAAAAATAATTTCTTCTCCAGAAAGTAAAGAAATAAAAAGTAAAAAATAATGATAATACTGTACAGTGGTTTAGTATTCCTTTGCTTCAACTGCGATTAAAGAAGACCACTTTCTGATAATAATTTGTGGGGAAATGTAGGTGAACGTTTCAACCTAATAACAGATTGGTTAATATAAGGAAAAACTCCGTAGGTTCCAGATATGGTAATTTTAATCATTTCTATTTTTCTTAATTTTCAAATTGAAACCAATTTTTTTACCAAACGGTAAAAATACATTTTTTCTTGAATAATAAATTTAATTTATTATTGAATAATAAACCAAAATTGTATGGATGAAGTTCAATGCCCTAAAATGTTTTCACTGCAAGAAGTTTAAGGAATGAAAGACTGAATAAACAAATAATCTAACCAGAGTAAATGGGGCGATTCTGATGCCTCACAAAACTTCAGCGCAAGATTCGATTTTCTGAGGGATAACTTCCGCCTTGTGTTTTCTTACAATCTCGTGTGCAGAGAAAATAAACGGTCCTGCCCAAACTCACATTCGTCTTCGTTTGGATCAAGTCGGGTGAAACTAGCAAGTAGCCTCAAGAACGCGGATGTAACTTGCTCCAAATGCGAGGCTGTTTTAGGTCAAGTGTAAGTGTTATGGACGACCAAACAGGTCAAGGCCAGGAAATCAATCGGCTACTGGGTCACTGTCTCCCGGTCGTAAAGGCCGTCAACCAAGTGGGCAAAGCCCCCACAGCAGGAAAACTAAATTCATTGTTATAAATCTACATTATTCCATAGGTACAATAATATTGCAGTATAAATGAATATTTTTCCTAAAATAATTCCGAATGCTAACGAAGCATCCCAATAAAAACGCTGCAAATAATTGTACAGTGGTTTATTATTCTTTTGCTTTAATTATGATTTAAGAAGACCGTCCATTTCTGATTAACTATTCCGAACATTCATGAACGTTTCCATCCAACAACAGATTGGGAACAACGAGGGAAAACTCCTTAGAAACTATGGTAATTTTACTTATTTTTGTTTTTAGAATTATCTGATTGAAAGTAAAACTGTTCAAAGCTCAAAAAACGCTCGAACTATACCCTCAAGCGTAATGCATGAAAATCTCAAAAATGCTACACAAAAACTGCAATTACCATTAAAGCTATCGACCCAGCTATGGTCTCACCGTCCAAGAATCTATAGATATTCTTATTAAAATACATCTTTCTCTGAAAAGCGCTGAAAATACTTTCTCTCCCTTACCCCCCCCCCCACCATAAAATTGAGATAGCGATGTGGTTGAAGAATCGAGCCGTTGTCAGACCTTGATTGATTTTCGTTGAAATTTTGGAGAATGTTGCTGTATTTTCTTCAGAAAACTACTGACGACGTGTGGCGGACGGACAGAATGTTTTTATTGGATATTCGGATTCTACATGCCTTGAACGTAGAACATAAAATTTTGAGGAGGTTAGAAATTATTTTCCTTGGGCGATTACAAATTAATGTTGGCTCGACTAAGTTCTAATTTATCTTTTATATTCTAATTTATTCTATCCTAATTCATCGTTATTTGAATTACCAAAAACTAGCCCGTGTAATTTTTTCCGAACTGATTCGTCTACGATGAGAATCGCAAAAAAGCATAATTTTTTACTACATAGTCAAAATTTAGCGACGAGTAAATGCGTAGTGCGCGATTTACGAGGAAACGAACTATCTGAGTTGGCTGCCTTCCAATATCTGTGATTTTGATGAGAGGGCGGCACGTCATAACAACGATCGATGGCTTGACAGCAGAGCCGGGCGCCAGCTACATTCCTGGCCGAGTTACTCAAGGAAATGGTCTGACCCCGTTTGGCCACGCGCTTTCAATGCTTGTGCGTGACAACCTTCTTCTGAAATTCGAGCGCTCCAATAATTTGCGGAGTTGAGGGGCAACTCGCATCTAGTTGTAAATTCGACTGATGATAACTATAATAAGATAATAAAGCATAATAAATTGGAAGTTCACTAGATAAAATCTCATACATCTAGAAACATCATGAGACGTGATGAGCCTCTCAGTGACAGACAGAGGCAACCGGCGCCAGGTGAGATAAGGAGAGGTCAGGTCATAGCCTAAACAAATTATGACTTCCAGGTCCATGAAGTTCAGGTTTTTAGCTGAAATTTAATTCTAAACTGCTATTTCTCTAAGACTAGCCCAACCTCGAAATTTTCAACAATATCAATTCAAATTCATCGCAAATATATCATACGATTGTACGATTCAATGAAGACCACTTCATATCAATTCATTCAAACAATTTATGACATTCATCTGTGGGATGCAGCAGCCCGAAAAATGCGACGAATCGGAACAGTTGGAATATATTTAATTAGACTCGAACGTCACGGGAGCGATTAATTATATTGGGCCTTGAAGTCCCAGTCTAAACTACGCGAGCAATTCAGAAATTAGCGAGTTATCGACTAACCACTAAACCGATCAAAGGGCCGCTCATGAAGATACGAGCATCAGAATGACACGCAACAGACAACACATAATTGAAGAAGGGAAACAGAGCTAAATAGTGCACGAAACATTCAAACCGAGTAACTCATTTCTCCTTAACCATTAACTCTTTTTCACTGATATTATACACAAAAAATTTATTTCTTAGAAGGACAAAACCTAGCCGGCAAATAGTAGGTTTGTGGCAAAAAAATCCAAGGTATCATACATCCACAGGTATCATTGGAATAGGTACTAAGTTGATGCCAAATTTGAAACCCGGAGAAGGTTGACCAGTGTCATGTATGATGTGAAAGTTTTTAAACAATATTCCAGGCGATAAGATGAAATTACTACCAGAAACTACTTCCACTACTAGGCAAATTACCCGAAACTGAAAAAAGAAGCGATTTTGAAGTACGTATATAAACTTAAGTGAGTACTACCAGCCGATCGAAGCCTGCACAAGTCATAATTTAAATTGGTTTGAAACCTTAAAATGAGATCTCATCTTTTTCCTTTTTTGGAAGAATAGTATCTAAATCTAAGGCTTTATATAAGCTGAATATATAGCAGAGTTGGTGAATAAATGAAACCTACTTCCATCCAGCTGAAGTGGATCGAAAGTTTTTTTCAATCCGAAAAATCCCTGGTTGAACTGGGAAGTAGACTGATCCACACGCAGTGAATAACATTCAAACTTCCTCAGGAGGTCAGGAACAACGCCCTTGGCTAGCATTGACGTCACGAGTTCGTCTGGCAGCCATCGGTTCGAAAGAATACAAGTAATGGGCTCAGCCAAACCGGAAACCCGAGTCCATCCCTACCTGATTTCATCTCCTACTGCCGTCTATTCACGATGCAATGTATGTCGGAAATGATTTTAACCTCCCTTGACGCCTTCTCGTACCTGCCCCAAGCACAGGAATGCCTAATTGCCTCCGAAAGCCTTGGCTGTTATCCGGGCATCGCACCAGCCGGTAAAATGCATAATGCGATTTGTCTGTTCTAGAAAAACTTCCTTGTATACTCGTAGGTCGCGTTATCACACAGAACAGTCCAGGACATGAATGGACGGGTTAAAAAGGAATTCCTATTATACAATGCGCTCCCAATGATTACCTGGCGAAGCGATAAGTGTAATGGAGGCAACGGTTCAGTGGCCAGGTGCCTATATTATTTGAAAGAAGTTTTCGCACACACGTTACTCATGCCGGATGCGAACAGAGATAATTCAGTCAATGAAGCCAGGTAATAGTCAATGGGAACCGGCATATTTCCAATAATAAGTTGTTGGCGATTCTCGAAACATTGGCGGTAACTTCGGTAAGTTCGATTTTCAGCAGAACGCTTTCGACCCTTCGGGCATCACAGGGCTGTCCAATGATTCTCGACTTGAAAACTAACAATACGAGCACTTATTTTACATGCTCCTGAAAGAAGTATTGTTTTTTGCTAACCAAAAAACGCTGCAAATTATTGTACAGTGGTTTATAATTCCTTTGCTTCAATTATGATTGAAGAAGACCATCCATCTCTAATAGTAACTATTCAGAACATTTGTGAACGTTTCCACCTATCAACAGATTGGAAATAACAAGGAAAAACTTTGCAATCATGGTAATTTAAATTATTTTAGTTCTTATTAATTGTTATTTTATAGCTCTAAATCTCTCGACTTACACAATCCGCGATAACTGGAAAGCCATTAAAGCTATCGCCCCCATTATGGTTTCATTCCAAAAAATTAATACCAAATACACCTTCGTCTGAAAAACATAGGAAAAATACGAACTTTCTCCCCCTCAATAATACTATTAAAAATAATTTAGCAATTAGTTTTAAGAATTAATCCATTGTCAGACACGGACTGATTTTCGGTGAACATTTTAAGTAATTTGCTGTTATAGTCTCCTCAGAAAAAGTATTGACGGAGTACGAACAGATTTTTTGATTGATTCTAGATGCCAAAAAAAAAGAAAAAACATCATTCTTTTTATTCTTGATGCCTTGAAAAAAATCAAATTTTGAAGATTTGTTAGATATTTTTTGGCGATTAAAATGGTTCATCGTAGAATATTAAACCAAAATGAGGACAATATCAACAATCGTAATTTAGTAATAAGCGACCAAACAAAGAATAGGTATATCTTATTCTACTAAATCAGAAATTTAGTTTGTTTGATTTTTTTCTGGAAAGGTGAATTTTGGGAATGTTGTACCTTAACGATATTCAAAAATGCCTCAAGGCGAGCACTCGCTGTTCGTCAACTAACCATCATAGCGGCTGACCTCAAAAAACGTCTTCTTTTCATAGTTCTACACCTGCGGAACCTTTCTGACGTCTTGGTGAAACCCTCATGCCAAGTACTACACCCATTATAAAACTGTCCTAACCAGTCGAACGCACTTGAATGAATGATATGTATTTATTCGAGATACTACGTTTCCGAATTGATTATTTTTCCCACAAAGAAAGGTAAATTTATATTGCACCGACGATTCTTTGTATTCTTCTTTTTGGGTCAACTCTCAGGAAGAATTCCTCTATTAAAGTAACATGGAAGAAAACAATTTTATGAGTAGTTAACACCGACCTTGGTATTCTCCGTCTATGCATATATTCAACAGTCATGAGCATAGATAGGCATTACCTGAAACAAAATCGCACTATTAGTCAAAAGGTAGTCACGTTGAGACGTCGATTGAATCAGACACACCTGCAACGACCAACCGACGCCCACAAACACGAGGAGTTAATTTACATGTCTGAAATCAAGGTAGAATGCAAAAAAGGAAACTGATAGCGAGGAGAACTGGGGATTATCGGTTTCAATGAAACCAAGCAAGAAATACGATTTTTAAGTTGAGGATAAACCTTTTCTAGGCTTTTATCAAGCGCAAAACGTGCGGAAAGTATCAAATCACGGTACTGTTGACTAATTGCGCCAAATTACGAAGGCAAGTGAAAACGTATTCTTAGCTTTAACCTTTACGCCACTGCAACCCGACGCCTCAACCGACAAATAAAGGACGGAATGGCTGCAACTTCGATGTTTAAACAATGGGACCACCTAATAACCGAATCACGGTTCCTACAAAAGCAAATGCTTAATTTCTCGTACGCTTAATTTATAGAGGAATTTCTGTGCAACAATTATAAAATACGAAAAAATGAAATAATTCATTCATACAGATTGGAAGGTGGAAACAATCTTCACCAGCCTATGTGCCGAAATAACGTACAGAATTCATATATATCTAGATTAACTATAATTTATTGACGTTAGGTTGAGATAGAATATCTGGCACCTATAATTCCAAGTGTAAGTTCTCCGCAGGTTGGTGGAAGTGGCTTTTGAGAATTTGACGAAAGAGTAGAGCGATACTGGAGAGGAAGGCTTCAAAACTACAATCAATACGGTACCTCTCCTATGGAACAACTTCTTTGTAGAGTGTTATACCATTCGCTTACTTTTGGAATATTAGCCATCGTAAGAGGCTTCACTCAACAGGAACCCAGTACAATCCATCAAGATATCGTTATCGAAATCCCCTGAGCAGCTTTACTACACAAATTCAACATAAAGCCTAATGACACTACGACAAAATCCTCCGTATCTCGCTGGGATGTCACAGACTGGGCCAAGGCTGAATCTCTCGTTCCGCAAAGGAATCTACAAGACTTGACTCATCGGCTCGTAAATTGTGAGCACTAGTGTTACGGTGACCTTGTAGCTATTTCTATTTCCCTCTCATTCGCCATCTTACCGACTTGTTTCTGTTCAACGCTCTTCGTTCAATTCATTTCTGCAACTCGCAAAGGCTCAATTTTCTCAGGTCTAGGGCGATTACTCGGTTCCTCGAACGATCCTTGGGAAAGAAAAGCTACCCCCCTCTCCAGCTCGAGGTAAACGCGTTAATCGATATTTGTTGAGAAATTGAGCCCGACCGAGAGGAAACCCAAAGGCCAAGGGCGGTAAATCAAAACCGCGTCAGTTTACAATCTCAGCTCGGCAACGCCGTACTTAAATGCCGTTATTTGTTCATGATTTTTTTTTAAGATCTAGTGCCATCGGCGCCGACGGTAAATATAGCGTCAAATTTCCAAAGAATGCAATTTGTATGCAACTTTACTCGAGTATCTGAGCGCACATTACCACGACTTTATGGCAATAAAAAACTGTTAATGCTTAGGATGTTTTCTTGATTGCGAAACAATCCACAAGTAGGCTTTTAGAGTCAAGTAGTATTAAACCTGGAAAAACTGATAGTTGTCGTGAAATTTCCGCCGTTTTGACGTCATATTCGGATTCAGCGTTAAATTTCCTATAAGAATAGCTTTCAAAATCGCTTTAAAACGAAAATTTAATTTTTCACTATTACCGAGCTCGGAATTTCGCCCGGCGAAAAACTCGATTTACGGAAAATAATTTCTCTGGCTCTGTTTAAATTTTTTTCGCCAAATTTTTTGCTATGTACGTGTGTAAGGCGTTCAAATGAAGACTCCTGCATAATAAAACGATTGATTCGCATTTATTTTGACCCCGAAAATCACGGTTAAAGTCCAATTTTAGAGCTTTCAAAGACCGATTTTTTTGGACCACTTGCAGATTTTTCCAAGAAATAAAAAAAATCACAAAAATACATCATGGTAAGACACAACTTTCCTAAAAATTTCAGATTTTTATCTGTGTTGAGAGAGGAGTAAAAAATCGTCAACTGTTCAGTTGAAAGAAATCGCAGGGGTCCCCCTTGGATATTTCGCGAAAAATTTTTTGAAATGGATTTCGCTCAAATTCAGCATAATGATAGTTGATGATGTGTATATCAATAATATATGGTTCATTCTTTGTTTCTTTCGCAGTAAATAGATGAAAAGAACGTTTAAAGTTGAAAAATGTCATGTTTTCGCGTATGGTCTACTAATATTGTTGAATAACGCAAAAACGGTTGAAAAATGGATAGGTACATGACATTAAGAAAATGTGGACAGTTAAATTACCCATCTTTTGGTATATTCAAACATCTGAATTGACGACTTTTTGTTTGAGTTATCCACTCTGCAAGTTACAAATCTTGGAACACTTAAAGTTGTTACATCTAATTCTGCTACAACTTTGCTCCAATTGAAAAACCCAATACTTTATGATACTAAGTACAATACAATACTCACCAACGACATACCGAAATATAGCAACTACTACCTACTATAATAACAACTATAGATTCCCACTCTCCATACACAAATAATGAACTACTAACTACTATACCTATACCTATACTATATACACTACCCCCGACTAATAATATGTAAGACCGTGCGCCGATAGCGTAGGGGGGCGAAGCCCCCCTCTGAGGGGGTTGGGTGGCAAAGCCGCCAGGGGCGCTCAGCCCCTAGTGGCAATATAAAACTGTTAATGCTTAGGATGTTTTCTTGATTACGAAACAATCCACAAGTAGGCTTTTAGAGTCAAGTGAGAAATTATTCTCAAGAGGTATCCCAAAGCTTGACAACCAAAAAATGATCGCATTATAGCTAAAGACCTTCGCCGCCGCCAGCAACAGTGAATAAAAGTTACGATCGAGAGACTATAAAGGCTATCGCAACTCAAACCGACGCTTAGTGCCAAGTGTTAGAATTATTGACCTCAAACGCACTACTACCGAAGGGAAGCGTACACTAGCTTTGTACTCGAGTGAAGATTAAAATAAAAAGACCAGTTATAATTATTTAACATATGGCAACGCTTTCAGCAAATAATTGAGGGACGCGATAAAACACGATACACATAAATTATTGCAATGATAGGAAACCAGGTATGGAACGTGGGATTCTTCTAAGAAATGTGATTTGAATTGGAATCAGAATCAAATTTCACATTCCGCTGTAGCAATTTCTTTTTCGTTCAGCACAGTCATTATACAGGCTAAATTACTTGTTTGTGTGAACATTATATAAATGTTATGATTTTACAACTCGTCTAACAAGAGAAAAGAAACCTTTTCTTTCGAAAAGCAGACTCTCAGTGCTTGCGCTTTTTCAATGCTTGGAAAAAGATGAGGGGAGAAGATAATTTGGATGAACGTTTGATACAAATTTTATGAAAATTAGTTGTCAACAAGCCGAGCAAAACGAGAACTAAGAACGTTTAAATACGTCCAAAAAAAAACTCAAAATAATATAGTTTCAAATCAAGTATACAACTTTCTGTCATGATTTTTAATGATCATAAATATTTAGATTTTGTTGAGTCAGGATGTTGTAGATCTTGGTCATCCGATTCATTCTTAGTTCATGCGCCACGGCGAATGAGTTATTTTGCGGCCGCATAAATTCGAAGAAAAACGGAGCCACGCAAAAATTTCCACGCGCCAAACATATTTGGCTTTTGACACGGCTTTGAGAGACAAAGTAAAGGTAAAAAGGTTCGAAGGCGAGCCCCTAATCTTGAGTGGAACTCGAGAGTTCGATCTAGGGTTGTTTGAAGTCCCTTTAACCCTTTTCCGCTGCAACACCTCTCACGTTTCATCCACTCGACACTCACTCTATCACAACACTTGCATGTACAACGCATAACACATATACATGCGTTTCGCTTCGCTCTCATATTACACCTACGCTGAAGTCGAGTGATCTCGTAGGGAACCAACTAGAGAGCTCCAGCTCCATCACGTATCCTCTCTTATGTGCGAAGAGACTAAGTCCTACCCCAACTTGGCCTGAATGGTCCTGGAACGATCGATAGTCCCTGAAAACCATTCGCCAAAAGCTGACCACTTGCTCAAACTCAAATTTGACGTTCGTTACTCACAAAGGAAATAATTCCTTTCTACCGGATGGATAATTTTCGGTCTAATACGCAAACCAATGGAAAATTAAGGTACCATTTGTATACCTTACACCGGTAGTCGTAAGCCAAACTTGTAATTGGGCCACTGGCTATACCAGGGAATACATTTTACACCAAAAACGCTACAAGTGCTTGTGGTAATTCGATTTTAGAAAGGTCTTGAAAAAGAACTAATAACTATCGTTACCTTTAACTCGGTTCCGTCCGGATAGCTCATTTTTAACCGACTTCAAAAGGAAGAGGTTACTATGGTTGGCTTACAGGTTTTCTTAATATTTTTTATTCACTTATATAATTATCTCATTTCTAAATATGCGCATTTTTAAGTTTTTTTGCGTGGATTTCAGGCTAGGGTATCTAGTGGGCTAGGACTACGAACTATAAATTGGCCGAAGACACGAGACATAACGGAGTCGATAGCTCTAATGGTTCTCGAGTTAACGCAGATTTTTTGTGGGTTTTTAAATCGTATATTCGGATGTTACATGCCTCGAAACGTAAAACACAAATTTTGAAATGGATAGAAACGTTCTCTTCTTGGGGATTGCATTGGTATATATTATTAATAATAAACTAAAATCATTTTGGCCAGGTAAATTTTCTCGCGAGACAATTTTTTCCCCAGTATTGACCAATTTCTATAGTCATCATTGGAAATATCAAATAACCGCGACCGCTCAAATTGAAACAAAAAATAAGTTCCATGATTTAGTGAAGAATTTTATTTTCGATATCGCGACTAATTCATTAGGTAGCTATCGCTGATGGACAGGCGTCCTTTGATCCACTTTCTCCGATGGCCAGTAGCGATGAACAACTGGAAAAAGGGTCTCTCCAGAACGCTGTGGGCATGCTAACTGTGTCAGGCCTACGGAGTGAAAGCCAACGCGATTGTCCTCGCTGCGTCAAGAAACCTAATTTAATGAATATCCTCAAGTTATTGGACTTGATTTGTTCAACATTTAATTACACAAATTCAGCCACGCATAACGGTTTTGTCATAATACGCTTATAATTTACGAACAAGAAGAAACATTTCTAACCCGAGGGTTGACGTCGGAACATTCGTAAAAATAGAAATATTAATGTTTAGGATTAAGGTTTGGAAAAACTTGTCAAATCCGTCCTGAGGAAGGAAACGTTTTATAACAATAATACCTCACTTTCCGGATATTAAGAAAGAAATTATCAAACACAACTTGAAAAATCTGTGGAATTTTTTTGGATAAATGAACTGAAAGAATGTTTTAGCTCATGACCGTAGTTTTTAATTCCAAGTTTGAGCAGTAAATGGAAGAATTGTGATCGTCTGAAAAGTCGAATTAAGAACGGAGGTGGAAGAACTTTCCGTGTGTCAGTGGTAAACAAATTACATAGGTCGTCATATTGTCTCCATGAAAAATGAATGAAATTTTCAGAGAACTTTGTCCTAGTAAATGTGCAAAATTAGCCATTTCCAGATTTTGGATAACACACAGTCCTTCCGAGATACAACCGTTCAAAGTTTTTTCTTTTCGGATTCCTATAGAGTCAATATTTTTAAACGTTTGTGGTCTTAAAATGTTCATTATGGCGAGCAGATGCTTGATTTTTGTATATTGAGTCACATAACGTACCTCTACGTTGAGCTTTTTTTCATGCTTCGCTAATGCATATTTTGTATTTTGATTTTTACAGGCCGCAAAAACCAATATATTTGAACGCTGAAGGTCTTGAAATGTTTGGGATGGCGATTGAATGAAGTCTGATTTTTATCAAGCGGGTCACATACAGTACCCCCACGCTATACACATATTGACTATATTTTGATTTTTTCTGACAACAAAAATGATTATATTTAAACGCTGGGGGACTTGAAATGTTACTTTATGTAAGCAAAATGTCGCTTGATTTTTATTATTGGTGTCACACAATTTTCAAGCGCCATCCATTGCCAAAAGTTAAACAAAAAGTCGAGTTCTAATTGTAGACCACTCAATGAGAATTGTTATGAAGCCCCAGCACTTTTCACGAACGCTGTGAAAACCCAACAGTGGTAAAATAATTTGTATCGCTGGCTGTACAACAGACTGAGGGGAATAATGAGACTAGCATTGCAGGGTTGCATTCCTCACCTTGCCACAGTTAATCTTGTCCCGAGTCTCTCTTCGACTACCGTTCCAACTAGAGATCAAAACCGGTTCGATCGTTTTTCTTTCCGTTTTTTATTGGATTCCTTCCGTCTCAGGCAAGAAAGTCGGCTGGTAAAGCGTTTCAAACGTGGAAATTACGGTCAATTCGATGAAGCCGATATTTTCTACAGCGAAATAAATATCCAACAGCTAAGAGCATGAGCGCCAAATGAACCTAACAGTCGAGCGAATTAGGCATCTGAATAATACCTGAGACAAGTTTATTTTAGCTGGCTATACGTCAGCAAATGTTCGATCTCGACGTCAGAGGGGAAGTTTGGAAAAATCGTAGAGTTCTTCAGGAGAATAATCGCGAGCATTAGGAGGTAATCAATATTGGTATTCCACAGACGATAACAGCGATACTAACTCGTTATTAGAGAAACAATGGACGAGCCTATAAATAGTACATACATCATATTACGAAATATTCTATAAAATACGAGTAAGTATGAGACTATTTCACGTAGGAAACTGATTATCGTTTCGATTCCCCCAAAAAATTGGGATGTAATTATGAAAAAACTACGATTATTATGTGTGATTATTGAAAAAGTTGGGATGTGTCATAGTACTCAAACACGTGCTAATCATTGTACATCTTTTGTCGCTGTTCATAGTTAATTGCAAACCCAAATGTTAACTAACTTTATCATTGATAGATGACAATTTTTCAGTTAAAACTACAATCGACATTTTGGAAATGCACGGAAAAATTTTTATTCGAGATTTATTCATTTCTAGCCAGTGTCACCGAGGAACAATTACGTGAGTCGAGGAATTTTCGTTTTATAGATACGATCAATAACGGCACTTGTCGCTAGCTAAATCTTTTCCATTAAAAAATCGCACACGTGGGCGCAGCATTGTCATCCGCGTCCTTGAATAGCTGTAATTCCACTTCTGACCAATACAAGGTCAAACGCGGTTTCCAGTTGAACGGGCGTTCGCCAACCATGAATCGGCCGCTTTTGACGACTCCCACGAAACTACGAAACGAACACTTGGCAGTATGTACTCTCAGAACATAACCAAGCTATGGATGAAGTTTAGTGAAACGAAGATGCGTAACAACCAAGAGAAATATTGCCAAACTAGGTTTAACGATTTTTTTTTAGTATTGCTTTTCTTTTTTTTAATTCTTTGGTTCGCGTGCTGAGTTCGAGTTAATCGCTCAAAATTGCGATACTTCAAGAAACTGGTTTTTTTTCGAGCCAATCGTCTAAATATTTCTATTTTTCGGACAAAGCGAGCAGCGCGATTATACAAGTAAATTAAATTGTGACAATCCAACCGCCAACGCAGCTTCTTAGGCCAGATCGTCCTTGAACTACGACTTTTTCGATAATTTTCCAACATTTCCTGCTCATTTTTCGAGTCATAAGTCGAAAATGTGAAAAATGAAGGTAAGTTACAGTCGTCGACGCAGAGGTTGTCAGCAATCTAATTGCCAGCAATTCATGAAGACGAAATAGTTTGCAGCTCTATAGCGTTCACACACAAAAGCTGACAATTAGACAAGTGATCTTTTTTGAAAAAGAAAAAACGTTGGCCATTTATCGATGTCTGACGTTGGAAAATTGCTGAGAAACTTGATCGTGCTGTTTTGAGTTAGATCGTATATCAAAAAATCCAAATGCCATTAGTACCGCCTGTGGATTTTTGTCATATTTTTCCTCGAAGAGCAAAAACGTTTTTGTAGACTATCACAGTTGAAACACATCAGTTCTGGAATCTAACATACTTTAGCAATATATCGAAAAAACGAGAACTTCCCGATTTCATGCGTCATGTCACTTAACAAGTGACCAAATGCCAGCTAATTTCTGGTTACAACTGAGATGATATGACGCTATTAGGCAATCCCTGCAGCAAACCAACCAAGCTGCGGTCGATTTTCATTTATTACGAAGTTGGATGTTAATAAAACAGTTTTCCGTCAAAGAATCGACCGTTTTCAGTGTCACGATACTGCAGCGATTATGAACTATAATCTACGTTGTAATTAGTCACGTAATAGAAAAAATCGTTGAAAACAACAGCAGAACTAAATACGAAGCAGAAATCAATAGAACGAGATTAATACGCGTTTGATAATGAGCAGGAAGCGCATTATTATGCTGTTGAAGACTGAAATCTTCTCATTTTTATCTCTCGAGATTTTCGTATACCCGACTAATATGGAAATTCACAATCAGCTGCTTTGAGGAAAATATGAAGAAATAATACGCTCGCTGAGCGTTGGATAATTTGCTGATTTCTCTCACCACATCGATCTTGCCGAAATTAGTAGAAAGTTGACTTTCAAGGTGATGAAGCGAAGTGCTTAAGGTTAAGATGCAGTTCAAGGTGAGCCTCTAGAAAATAAGGCATCATCGATCCGGCTAAAGAATCGCAACAATAAAAATAAACGTTGCTAAGTTTAGACAGGTGACGGATATTTCGGCTGAACATTGCTTGGCTTTGACAAATGACTGAGGCAGCTACTGTCGTCACCGAGGGCGTAATTGATTTTCTCGGCGTTGCCTTTTTCCGTAGAAGCTGGATTTCTTTATTCTTCCGACGTTAGAATGGGACGTTGACGAAAAACGAAGGAAGGTTGTTCTTTCAAGCACGATACCTTTTGTTAAAAATGCCGCACCCACGGAGCTTTTCTCGTTTATTTCAGGCATTCAACTTCATACTCGAAAAGACCGATAACCGTTCAATGAACTCTTTCGACGGCAGCGCGTAAGAATGAGTTTCTTGAGAATAGTGAGGCGAATATTCGACCATACAAATTCAGCCAAAGGTCGAGGTCAACCTATAATCAAGATTCAAGTTAATTTGAATCTTTGTCGGGAAAACCGTTGTTAAAACTAATAGAATTAACGCTAATCGTTGCAATTGAATTTCGAGGAATTGTGTTATGTCTAGCTATTATTTTTATAATTGTGTTCGTATCAATCCAACAGGTCATATCGGCGAAATTAACGCGTTGAAACGGCATAGCTGAACGTAATACCGTGAAGGGTTTTTTAACGGTACATGCTGTAAGGTGATGATATAAACCGACGCGTCATGTAATGGAGGGTGTAGTTGAGCAAGAGGTCAGCCGAGCAGAAAGACGTGGATGATGAGTCATCAGTCCAATAAGAATGAGCCGAAGTCAGAATAATTATTCTGAAGTGATCAAGTTATCTAAATTTATTTACTAAATAATAGACGCCTTAAACGTAGAATATCCTACAGTTAATTAGAACTTTCAAAGGGTAATATTGAAAATCACGAAAATTTCCACATTGATATGGTTTTTACAATCAGCAGTGTAACTTTGACGTTTGGAAAGGAGAGCAACTTGGTGCTCTCCGAGCGTTTCGTTGAATATAAATTGAAAAATACTACAATGTTAGTTAATAAATAACACACTCGTAGCCCTACATAGTTAGGAGTTCTGCCCTTGTCTGGATTTGGTATTATCCTCAATTACCGAGAAATCTAGTCCTACATTGGTGATTGGATTACTCCTTGCGATACTCCTGTCGTTGATTAGGTCGGAGATCAAGATAGTATAATTTCCTTAGCTCCAATCATTGCAAGTGGTATCACAACAGTTAGTTGCTTTTGCCACACTCATCCTTCCATGAGAATTGAAATTCTCTCGAATCAGATTAATCGACCCCACAACAAATAACTTAAACTACCTCCTAGTTCCACTCGTCGGTATCTCTCATCGAAAGCGTTGAGAGCGACGGGGGGAAAACTTGGCAAGTACATGAGGTCCACCCCAAGCCAGTTCCGATCAGCAACTCTACGCGGGCACGCCGCAAACTCAACCCAAGTCAATCCCCTTTCGAGCAACCGGTTTTCGCTCGTAGATAAATCAATTGTGGCAGTTGAGGAAGATGAAACTCTGACGCAGTAGAACAGGGCGGGGAATAGAGTAAGACAGCCCAAAATCAACTTGGAAAGGGAGCGACATTTTCCAGTTCCAACTTCCAAGGTTATTAGAATAAATCAATAGAGCTCATTTCGCAGATTCACATTGTAAGGATTCAATTATTCCTCAACAAAAGAATCTCAATAGCAGAATCAGGGAATGAATTAAAGAACTTTTGCATTTTTTGGGGAGAGAAATTTTTTTTAAACGAATTTCATAGATACAACACACCTAACACACCACATCTCTGAACCCCCTATGAACACCCACATCTATGCACTGATGAAATTAGTGACCTACAACAAGTTAGGTCAATTCTAAAACTAACTCCATAACCATTTGACCTGAAACGTATTTTATATCAATATAATAATTTCTTTTACAGCCAGGAAACTTCATTTTATTAGTTTAGACATTTTCCCGAACAACCTGCCATAAGCCCAATTATTAAGTTTAATAATTTTCAAGAGTTAGTCGATCTATATTTATAAAATAAAACCTAAGACAAGAAATAAATTTCTATACTTCTGACAGGTACCTAAATTACGGTCACGAAAATTTTCATGAAAACTAAACTGAAGAAAAATGGTCCACAACACAAATTTGCTTAATTTTGGGAAACCTAAAATTTTTCAAAGTAATAACCCAACTACGTTTTCCTACAAAAAAATATGGCTTTGCACTGAAAAATGGAAAAGAATGATTTGATAGAGAAATGATAATAAGAATCGTTTGTAGCAGAGAACAAATCAATTGAAATGGAGGAACCTTGATTTAAATTGAAAAATATCAACTTGAAATGGAAAACAGAAAATTTATGTGGCTTGGAAATGAATGGAAACGTTTCAAATGTAACAAATTTATTTTCTGACGGGGAAATTAAACAAATAGCAATCAGAAGCAGTTTTTCTCAGCAAAAAAGGAAACTTGAGAAAGCGCCCACCCGTCTGAGACGGAGGGTAATGACCTATTTTTCTACTTCGACTTCTTTTCCAATGTCAACGTTTTCTCGAGAACGCTACATAACAGTGAAACTCGAAGCGGACACAAGGTTCAATGTAGACAAGCCGGAACAATGTGCGGAAGAAGTAACATGCAATGATTCTTAATCACAATTACAAATAAGCCGAGATTAAGACGCGAAGGCTATCTTTTTGAAAGAATTTTGATTAAACGACAGTATAAAGAGCGATATTATCAATTGAACGAACAGATCGGGCCAAGGTGAACAAGAAAATATGATTTGGCATCGGTTCAGCCACATTTCAAGACTGCAGCAGAGTTATTTTCGTAGAATTCTATTGTATGTTGGGCGGATGATTGGAATCACGCTCTCCTTCTCTAAAATTAGTTTATTGCAGACTGAAATATGCTATCGATTATGACCAGCCCTTGTACGCTATTACAGTTCTATTTCAAACACCGTGAAAGGGATGATATCTCCAAGGAAAAATGGTTTTTCGTTCCAAGTTATGAACCATCAACCAAAAGTAGTATCGATAGTAGAGTGAATAAAACGAGCCGTTATTATTATTATTATTTTTTTTTTTTTAATAATCTCTGTGTTAGAGATACATTCATTTGGATCATGCATCGTACGTATCAACAGTAGTTGGTCGTTTCACTCTTGGGATGTAAAGAGAAACGTTAGGGAATATTTGAGGAAATATAATCCATAGCAGACGCCATTAAAGATTGTGCCGTGTGTGGGGTCAGCTATAGAATTTATTACTTTCGGTAAACCAAATGATAAGCTTTTATGAGAGCAGGCACGGCAATGATCTAGAGCGCTTCGTAAGCTTTGAAGGGTGTTTTTTAAATACCGCACTAACTTTACCTTAGACCGAATAACTTCAGTTTAAAGGCCCCCATGAAGATTCTCGTTCGGAAAGAAACGGTTATTGTTTCAAGATATGACCCGGAGATGCTCTGAGATAGGTCGAATCGATCGCTGAGCATAGTAATTAACCCATGTCCCAGGAAATTTCTCGCGTCGAATAGGTTTACAATGTTGTGAAACAAGATCAGAAATCGATTGTTCCAAAGCGTAAGGAGATACGCACTAAGCCCAAGCAGTCGGAACGAGGCTTCCTTCCTCCAGACACGCGATACGACGTCGTCGGTACCGATCGATAGGCCGTCAATGAAGTTTAAAAATACCCAAGCTTCACGATGCATTCCTTATAAGCTCCATTTCGGAGCGACCAGGTTACTATTTACTATAGACTCTACTATAGAACTTCCACAGCGGACAGCGATAGTAAAGAGTAACGGTTGGCCATGGATCATATTCAAATCAATATAGCGTTTTAGGGTAAAATAATAACAAAAACAATATTTTAAAGAAAAACCCGATCAACGTTTCTGCAATATAATAAACAGAGGCAACCACTGATGATTAGGTGAACTTGGAATGTCAATGTTGGGAGTATTCCGTGTCTGGAGAAATAAGGAAATATACACACGTACCAATGGCACACACGGTGAATTACGAACATCTCTTCGAATTTTATAGCTGCAAATGATTTTCATGAAGACACGTCTACATTTCCAAAGAGAAACAAAAAAGAAGAAGAAAAAACTTGCACTTCACCGTAATTTATCAGCCACCCTCAGAGAAAATCATTGAAAACCATTATAATATATTCTCTAGAAAAAAAGCGAATATGAGTTGTGCGGAATTACTGTGGCGTGGACGAAAATCAATAACTTAATTTTGAGGGTGGACGGTTATCTAATATATTTCGATTTGTGAACTATCAAAAAAGTGCACTCAGCTCCGCAGAAGATCGGAGAAACAGATAGGTTTTATATGGTTTCTAACACTAAACGAAAGCAAGGAATACCTCAACTCAAACAATGACACTCGGCATGATCATTTATCGTTGACAAAAGCAGTGCTAGAAGTGACGACGATAATGTAATGCTACAGTGCAATGAGCTAATTATCAAGGTAGTAACGCTGCCGGTAAATAATTTCGGTTTTATTCGCGAACATCGATTAGAAAAAGTGGCATCATTATAAACCACATAATTTTACTCTCATCAGTTTGGAACCAATATTTAGCACCGTTAAATTAACGGATTAAATGTTTTCGGCCTCTTAGTAGAACGGCTAAAAAAGGAGCCTTAACTGTTGACACCTGCTAACGGTCGAATTTTACAACAATGACTGATGCTGAGTATCGAGATTTCCAAGAGGCACGTTGCGCATCTAATCGCAAGGGCATTGAACTCCTGGATTAGATGATTTAAAGAGATCCAGTTATACCCAGGCAAACCAACGTAAGCATCGACTAGAACTCTTTCTTAGCGATGTGAAACGCTAGGGTGCAAACGAGCGCGAAGAAGTCGAGGAACTGTGGCGACTGAAGAATAAGTGGATTAGCGTTGGGAGAAGCACTAAAACTGTCAGAACGGAAAACCGAAAAAGATAAATCTGCAAAATGAGAAACCCATTAGGTAAAACGTATTACATTTTTTCTTCCGAATTCCCTCGTCGTCGCAGATATGAATTATTAACCGAAACGGAAAAAATTGAGAGGCGGCGTGCATAAATCGTTCTAAACCTGGATCTTCCCAGTGTACAATAATTAGGCGACGATACGTAAAACATCCTTTATACATAAACATTAAAATCAGAGCTTAAGAGCAGTGTAACTGAGCAGTCAAACGAAAACCGGTTGATAATACAATGCATGAACACAAATAACGAGTCGAAAGGTGACGCAGTTTATTGACAATATTAATAAAAATTATGAAAAACTTGAAGACTTAGATTTCGTTCCCTAAGATAAAAAAAAGGTAAGGAAAAATCAAAAACCTTTGGTCTCAATAGGGTGAAATAACTCTCTTGACAAACAGGCGTGGCAGATGGCAACTCTAAAGACGTTTGCAAGAAAAAGACGAGGCAATATGCAAAAGTACAAAAAATATTTCTTATCCATAGAAAACAAAGATAGATTTTTATGGAATTAAGATCCTAAAAAAAGCTATTATTAATAAGAAGTAAACGATACTATCTAAATCAGACGCATGATATATCCCATGACAGATTTGTCCCCGTTAACGAACTGCCGTTTTTGGTCCGAATTCCACGCCAAAAACATTTGATACTCAACCTATAGACAACGGGTTAAAAACTTAACTGCATAGCTTCCAAAGCTGCACGCTCCTAACAATAGAAAAACGCAGCAGCAAGAATGCCGAAATATCAGGGCAGATAAAAATGAAGTAAAGACCCAGGGACGCCGCTACGCTCTGATTGTGTGCATATAAATAGGACTCACCCCAGAATAGCATCATAACCTTTCCCGACTCAATACTGTGTCGAGAAGCAACTATTTAGCCTTTAAAGGGCCTGGGTAGAACACCCGAGAAGAATATGAAAGACGCTGTGTATTTTTTAACTGTTTTATATCTCAATTGAATCGAAAAGCACTTTGATAGTCACACTTAGTTGGTACTCAGTGTTGTTCATCATAACCATTATTTTCCATTATTTATCATAGTCATAGCTGTTCCATTTGGTTTCACTCTTTATAAATGCAATTGTTTTCATTTTCAATCATCATCAGGCCATTTTCGGAATATTGTTTACAAAAATTGTCAAAAACCGATTACTACATATTTTGCGTATCATTCTAGAACTGTAGATTCAAGGATCTTTGGTTTCTGTCAGCCATTGTTTTAATGTTTTCTCTACATTACAAAGTAGGTAGTATTTTTATTCTAAGAGATAGGGGTTTTTTGATCTTTATTTTTCTCAAAAGACGAGTTAGGTAAAGAGACTGAAAGCTCTGACAGCAACCGCCGATTGGCCACGTTTTCCACCCGAGTTGCGCAATCGACGACAACCGTTCTCCCTTCGAATGTTAGGTATTTTTCTCGGTGCAACTAAGTCTGGTGAACGGGCTATTTATTTGTAAGTAACGCTTTCCGTTCCTCCCTAGTTCGGCAGCTAATTTCAGCCTGATCCAACGTTAACTGAAACCCTCCACCTCGGAATAGGTTCCCTCTTTTTCCATTAAGTTTGATTGCATTTCGAGATGAACGTTGTTAAATTCGGTCTCGCTTCTGTAACCTCGCCAGCTTAGCTTAGGTCTCTTCTCGTTTCCTTAGACACAACATTAAGATGGAATAAATCGAGTTTCAGCGCCCTTCGACGATAACGCCTGAGTGAGATTTTCTCTACCCTGCTCCTCTCGAAGGAGAAAATTGATCCTTTAAAAAAAAAAAATATTGTAGGAAAACAGTGGGCACTTCGAGTGTAAATGAAACGAACGAAGTCGTAATACCACGAAATTTTGGTTTTAGGATGATCACTAGGTAATAAAACAATATAAATCCATTTCAAATTTGATCACCATGGCAAGTAATGTCAAGAATGTCAGAGAAAATGTCGAACAAGCGAGACGTCAACAATGTCAGCCTATTTAATTTTAAATGGCAACCTAAATGCTAAGTTAGGGCGTTATGCACTTACAAAGCGCTAAATTATTTTACGATTATTCTCAATTGACAACGACGAAAGCGTGTATCATCGAACAGACATGATGACTTGATCCGGAACAGTTAGTATATTCACACGAACGTGTTTCAACTTGACAGAAACAGATCGTGAGGACGTGAATGATGAGATGAGGTTCGTGTAGAGCTCAAGCTCAACAGTTCCAACGCGTCGTCCGGCTCGTGGAAAGATTCGACTGACAAGACTGAGTGGCTTATCCTCGTATTATCACCCACCGACCATCTGCTCAGCTATAATCACGTTTCATGCTCGCTTGCTGGACACGTCGTTCTATTGAAGGTGATGGGATAATCATTCTTCGATCAGTCGTGAACTCGATTTAAGACGATGCGAAACCGTCTTCAAGCGTCTTTCTATAATGGTAATTTTCTCAGCCGTAAAATCATGTCACATTTTTTTTTTCAAAATGAAATCAAAGAAAGTTTAGCTATTCTATCTTTACATTTGTCGAATTGATAATGACACAAAGATGTCATTATAAATACATGTCATACAAAGAATTTATGTAAAGAATTCAAGCGAGTGGCAAAATGCATTGCTGAAATAATGAAACTTAATGGAAGCAAAGACGCCGTCTACAGCATAGGAGAAAATAATCTGAAAGTAGACCAGTGAAATAAACAAGGCGTTCATCAGTTCGTCAAAGAACGAAAGTAGTGATTTATTTGTATGAGAGTCACTATTCCATCGGAGGAAAACAATGCTTCTCTACTATGATGAATCTTTCACTCAATAATTCAAATAAAACCAAGATTCAACACATTTCTTCTTCATTTCTTGTAGCGATTTAGTTTCTACTTCACGTTCGTTGGCGGAAATTCAAAGTAACCTAGCAAAAAAAATTGCATGGAAATGAACACCTCGTTTGAAACCTTGACAGTGGACATCCATCAACGTCGCCACCAGGCTGAACGGTGACTTATCAAAAAGGACCTAAACGCGATGTACTCGAGAAGCCAAGAGCAATGTGATGTGAGGACGTGGACGTATTGAGAATAACGAGTTGGAGATTTACTCGAGGAAGATTGTCAAGATTTTTAGGCGTAGGCGGTGCGAGACTGTCGCCTGGGAACACTGAAGAGGTAGTGCAGCGTAACTTTACTCAGCAGTTTTGAACACATATGAAGATAACAAGAGGTTGATGACGAAGGAGAATATTTAAAAATATTACCAAGCATTTGTAAAGGAAGTCGAAGATTATTAGCCGTTCTATTGTTCAAGAGTGGCATCTTGGATCCTACGAATAAAAACCTAATAAACTTGACATCATTATGTGTTTCAAAGATGTTCTAAGTACATCATTGCAGTAAAGGCAGAGAATAAAAATGGTTCAATGCATTAACGAAAATATCTGTTAACCAAACTAACAATAGAAAAAGGAAATTAAATTACCGCAAACCATGAATATTATAATAAGAACGCCCCAAAAAATATATGTTAAAGGTGCGGCCAATAAATTGTAAAACTGTTTTTATGGGGGAGGGGGATTGGTAAACACAACTAAAATTATTATAGAACAATAAATCAATACTCTTACCATCTAACAATTTAATAGTTAGAGGAAATTTTAACAGGCTCGACTGACTAAAATTAATTATTAGTTGCTTATCACATTACTATAAATTGAAAATAAAACGATTCGTTTATTTAATCACCCTTTTCTCGAGCACCCACATCTATTTCACCTTCGTTGCTAATAGAAATTAACGCATTTCAAGGTCACCGCGATAAGAGATAAATCGTTATCTGGCACGATAAACAAGCAAACAGAAACGTCTGGCGGAAAATAGCTGATTAGGTCTGACGACGGTTAATCCTGGATTGAATGAGACGAAAAAATTCAATGAATTAAATTTCGTTTAATAATTGCCCTTTTTGGTTTATTATTCAATAATAAACCATTGTAATCGCCCAAGAAAAAAAAATTTATAACCCCCCCTCAAAATTTGATGTTTTACGTTTCAAGGCATGTAGAATCCGAATATCCAATAAAAAAAATTCTGTCCGTCCGCCGTACGCCGTTACCAGTTTTCCGGCCAAACTGTAAGAGCTAAAAATTTGAAATTTTCACCAAAAATCAATCTCGGTCCTACGACGGCCCAATTCTTGAACCAACTTGCTAGCTCAATTTTAAGGGTATTTTTGGGGGGTTTTGAGGGGGAGAAAATTCACATTTTCCAAGGTTTTTTAGAAAAATGTGTACGTGGTATCAAATTATATATCTTCTTGGTTGAGTCGTCGCATCTCTCATCGTACTGGGTTGGTGAGGGGGAGAAGAACTAGGCGACTTGTTCTCCGATTTTTTATTTACTGGCCGAGTACTTTCGCCCCTTCGGGCATCCTCAGGGCGATGTGGAACCATAGGTTACCACAGCCCTATGGCTGGGCTGTGGTAACCTATGGTTCCACATCGCCCTGAGGATGCCCGAAGGGGCGAAAGTACTCGGCCAGTAAATAAAAAATCGGAGAACAAGTCGCCTAGTTCTTCTCCCCCTCACCAACCCAGTACGGTCAAATTATATAGATTTTTGGACGCTGAATCGAATGAGACCATCGCCGGGTCGATAGCTTCATTGGTTCGCGAGTTATCGCAGCTTTTGTGCCGAATTTGGGAGATTTTCAGAAATTTGACGTGAGGGTATAACTCGAGAGTTCTTGGAGCTATAAAAATCGTTCTATACTCATTGGAAAGGTCGTCAAACACTCTCTCCAGCTGTATCGTTAGGCAATAAGTTTAGCTTTTAATTAGGAAATTAAGAAAAATAAAAATGATTAAAATTACAATAGTTGCTACGGAGTTTTCCCCTATAGTTACCATCTGTTTTTCGGTGGGAACGTTAAAAAATGTTCGGAATATTTAAAATGACAAATGGATAGTCTTCTTAAATCAATATTGAAGCGAAATAATAATAAACCACTGTACAATCATTTGCAGCGTTTATGATTCCGAAGTGCAAGGAGGAAACAGACCACGCAAATCGTTGCTCTTATTTTCTAATCAACAGAACATGCACTTATTTGAGATTTTTCGAAAAAGAAAAATTATTTTAACAAAGTTTTCGACTGGATTTGTCAGAATAAGATGGAGCACAAAAGAGCTTTAATTATTCCAGGGAGCAGAAGGAATACCGAGCTTTTAATAAATCAACCAAAAGCGGTCTCGCAATTGAAGTTACTATAGGAGAATAGTGAACACGAAAATTTTAGAATGATGAGAAAAGAAAAAGATACACGAATTTTTCTATAAAATTCTATAACTGCTGAAGAAAATGCGGTAGACGAAGTGGTGAGCAGAAAAGTATTATTTTTTTAATCCAGTCGATCAATGATCCCTAGTTTTATTATTTTATGGTGGTGATGGCAACGTCCCAATATAGTCTGGTTTTGGCTATACCTACCTGTGAGGGCTTTAAATAGAAACAACTCGGATTCGCAATACAAGCACGCACGAACCCATCGTTAAAAATAATTTTAACGAGTGGTTTTCACTTTCAATTTAAATAATTAAAATTTACCGACAAACAGTTTTGCACGGCATGTTAATCGTACGTTCCCATTATGTTATCCACAATAAACTCCTAAGTCACAATGAGCTCATCGTACATATTCTTTCCTTTGGGCTAAGATATTCTGTCAAAAAAAGGGCTCCCACTTATTTCTAGAAACATCCATAGCACTAATTCCCTTCGACTTCGAGCTCTCTCTGTCATCTTATACTTGGCTGCTGCCCAAGATCGCTGTCAGGTGATCAGTGAAAAGAATAGAAATCCAAAGGCCGATGCGCACCCGAAAAATTATCATTCCCAGCTATTCCCATTAAAGGAGAAAATGGACCGAGACCGAGCACCGATAGCAAGAGGCCAAGTTAGAATCTTTTGAGGTTCAACGGTTTTCGGTTCAGTGCTATAAAATCAAATTAGTCATTGGGAAAGTAATATTTCCAGACAGAGAGTGATAACGAATTGGAGAGCCAGACATTCATTTCAATTGGAACAAGCGAGCTATTTAGGGTATATTATGGACAAAATCTTAAGCCTTCTTTTACGTTCACCGACCCTAAAGACAACCTATTTGTCTAGGCCAACTTCATGAGAAGTGGCAATTTATGAGCCGACCAAAAACGGACAAGCGTTACGTAGAAATTGAATCGCCAATGAATAGTTACGGGATTAAATAAATGGTCGAGTTAGTTCCTTTGTAATACCTAACGGTTGTACAATAAACGATATTTCATTTCATTTCATAGTTGGCAATAGCGTTTTCTAGTAAGAATAACATATTCCCTCAACATCCCTGAAAGTTAGTGTTATGAATTTAATTTCCTTCAAGTTGCGATTCCCGACACACAAGTACACTCTAAATAGTATAAGGGCGAGTTTATAAATAAGGCCATGGTCTACATGAGCGCCTACTCGAAATTAAACAACGATTCTTACGCGACTACATGCAAATAAAATTCTAGGTTTAAAACATTGTTGATCCTTCTATACAAACCGTTTTAGGTAGTAAAACTGTAGGTGACTCCTGCGATGTTTCAAGAAGCCCACAGTGAAAAAAAAATACATTTTTTTGAATCATACAAATAAAAACGCGTCAAAATAGCATGAAGTAGAAGAGAGCCACGTATAATACTACTCATCAAGTATCCAGGGACTATAAAGCCTTTTATAGATGGAATATCAATTTTTCCTCGCGTGGACTACTTACAATACGCGCCAGTTGCAACTGCCAGGATTTTACGTAACGTTCAACGACCCCCGATAGTCAGGTGTGCGGCAACCTCGCAAAAAGACGATGGAATACGCAACACAGTGGGTTATGTAAGACGCTATGCGACGCGAATCGATCTCAATTCTTGTGCATTCGAAAAGAAGATGCTGGAAAACAGAAAAACGTATAGAAAACGAAGACGCTATAGCGTAGTAAATTTTCATGGGTTTATGAGATCCTACCGCAGCCCCTTCGCGAGCGGAACAATATTTTAATTCGCATTGTCATGGGAAGAATATGTATTTCTATTGATTTTAGGGGGGTTGATAGTTTGTGGAATGGAAAGTTCTACTATATGATACATAAGATGACTCACAAAAACCATAATACACGTCCTCACGCAGTTCATCGAGGATTATTCGAATTTAAGCTTGCAAAGGAACGAGCGGCGAATTGAGATACAAATCTACAAACCGGTGGGGAAATAATGAAGAATATTTTGTGGCGGTTGAGTTCTGTACGAGCCACCCATCCGAAAACCTACCTCTGTTGAGTTGGGACTCCCTCTCCAAAAACAGAATCGTCGGCCTTGACCGCGCGCAACAGATTGGAACTACTACGGGACGGGATATCGTCTCGATCTCTTCGCATCTACTCGGCTTAACTGACTGGTTTGAAGGTTTTGTCCACAATTATGTTACCTACTGTTTGCTTTCTCAATTCAACCTCTTGAATGAGTTCAGTGACCGAGGATAAAATTATTACTTCCAATATCAGAATCTAAACAACGTAAAACTGCACTATTCTGTGGTTAATAAAAATTTAAATCATAACGTTCAATGATTTCATTAGGTAAAATCATAAACTAATGTACTTTACACGTGAGCAATTTTAACCGGAGTCACTATGGTTTACCAATATGTAGAAGTAAATTGATAAATCAGCATATATGAAATCCGTTGAATAAGCCAACGATTGAAAAACTAGATGCCTGATTCATAATTATTCAGCTTCAATAATTCGCAAACTATTTTAAAGGACTTTTAAATCAATATTCCACAACTAAAAATGTCTTGAAGCCAAAATTCTGCAAAATAATTTTTTTCTTGGTTATGTAACGTCATTATTTACCGAAAACCACGAATATTCCTCTAAGAAGTAAACGATTGACGAGGTAGTGTTCGCTGACATAAAAAGAACAACAATGAAGTTCGACGGAACCAAAACATAACGTCATTGTTGACTGGGCACCTTCTGCAGCGCCAACCTTGGCTTGCCCTAATTAGGATAGCTGTCTCCTCGCAAATACGTGACTAGGATTAAAATTGTTTTCGTGACTTATCGCACAACACGACAGTAAGTAGACAACATTAGATGCATCCCTTACAAAAGGATAAAAAGCTATGAACTATATTGAGCATAAAGTAAGTCTCAGAGAAAATTTTCGTTTTGAACGTATTGAAGCGTGAAAAACGTCAACGCATTGGATAACAATCAAGTTCTTGAAAGAATGAACCCTGAGAATATGTACTGTATGTAAATCTATATAAATCAAATTGGAGCCAACTCACCGGCTGGAAAAATCTTCTTTTTTTTTTAGGCCTCTGTTCAAATTTTATTGCACTTTGAAATTTGATGACCCTGTTTTTTGCGTTTTTTTGCATGTTTTTCGCCAAAAACCTTTTGAACCGGTTACTTTTACATAGGTATATTACTCAGAGGCGAGAAAGAGCTATCGAAATCCTACAATTTGGTGCATTTAATTATATTTTTATGTTATGTCCCCGCGGAGCTATTAACGTTTGAAGAAAAGTCAAAACACGTTTTTTGACATAAAGTGGAATATATCTCGAGAGCTATCACATACACTAGCCATTTTCTTATTTTTAATCGATTCTACGTTAAATTTCCTTCATTTTCTTCCACAGCACCTAATCGTTCCCATTTCGGGAACGTGACGAAAATAAATCCCTAAGTTGAAACTTCAAAAGTATGAAAATCGATAAAAATTCGACAAATATTAATAATCGTTCGATTTTGTTTGTTTTCACTTCAAATTCGAATTCTACGTCTAATTTCCTGTAGGAATCATTAATTAATCAAATCTGAACAGTACTGTAAGTATTTGCAACGGAATTTCAAAGTTGAAAAACGTAGGAGTGGCGTAGTATTAAACCCGGAAAAACACATAGCTGTCGGCAAAATTCCGCCGTTTTGACGTCATATTCGGATTCAGCGTTAAATTTCCTATAAGAATAGCTTTTAAAATCGCTTTAAAACGCAAATTTAATTTTTCACTATTACCGATGCAAGCGGAGCTCGGAATTCCGGCCGGCGAAAAACTCGATTTACGGAAAATAATTTCTCTGGCTCTGTTTAAATTTTTTTCACCAAATTTTTTGCTATTTTCGTGTGTAAGGCGTTCAAATGAAGACTCCTGCATAATAAAACAATTGATTCGCATTTATTTTGACCCCGAAAATCACGGTTAAAGTCCAATTTTAGAGCTTTCAAAGACCGATTTTTTTGGACCACTTGCAGATTTTTCCGAAAAATAAAAAAAATCACAAAAATACATCATGGTAAGACACAACTTTCCTGAAAATTTCAGATTTTTATCTGTATTGAAAGACGAGTAAAAATTCGTTAACTGTTCGGTTGAAAAAAATCGCAGGGGGACCCCTTGGATTTTTCGTGAAAACTTTTTTGGAATGGATTTCGCTCAAATTCAGCATAATGATAGTTGATGATGTGTACATCAATATTATATGGTTCATTCTTTGTTTCTTTCGCACTAAATAGATGAAAAGAATGTTTAAAGTTGAAAAATGTCATTTTTTCGTGTATAGTCTACTAATATTGTTGAATAACGCAAAAACGGTTGAAAAATGGATAGGTACATTACATTAGGAAAATGTGGACAATTAAATTACCTATCTTTTGGTATATTCAAACATCTTAATTGACGACTTTTTGTTTGAGTTATCCATTGTGCAAGTTACAAATCTTGGAAAACTTACAGTTGTTATGTCTAATTTTGCTCCTACTTTGCTCCAGTTGAAAAACACAATACTTTATGATACAAAGTACAACACCACCACCAACATACGAAATTATAGCAACTACTAAGTACTACCTACTATAAAAATACCTATAGATTCCCCATTCTCCATACAGAAATAATTAACTATCTACTAAACCCATACCTATACCTATACTATATAGTATACTACTACTAGTACTATATAGTATATAGTACTATATTATAGTACCTAGTGAAAAGGACAACACCCCACCCGACGAATATGTTAGGCCCGAGAGGAGGGGCGTGATTTTGAGCTCAAATTTTTATCGCGATACGTTGATTTCCTTGCGTACGTCATTTCACGCTCTAACGCCAGAGTAGCTGTAGGAAAAAATCGTCATTTTCTTCGCTTTCTCTAGACCGGTCTTAAACGTGTCGAACGAACAGAACACCGTCTGTTAACCATTGATGGTCTATTGTAATGAATCCTACCTTTCTCTCAAGAAAATATGAATGATTCAACGTTCGCATGCTAGCCAACGAACCAGACAGTGAAATAACCCCATGTGACACTAAATAAGCGAATGGGTATTATCATGTATTTTTATTCATTCATACAACCGATAGTTCTTGAAATACAGGGGAGAATTGTCAATTGGGGTTCTTGGCATTCGACGCTTCTTTTTATGAAGGTTTCATACGTCTTCAAATTCACTCGCTCCGGAGCGACTCGAGATTTTCGATCATTACAGCACTGATAATATGGTGCAGCTTTCGATAAAAAAGCTTTTTTCAATAAAACATGGCTATTGCGGGAAAAAGATCAAGTACGAGGACCGAAAATTCCCAAGAAAAGATGCACGCAGCCTCCGCTTTTTAGCTATCCGAACTAGAGACATATTGCTAAACTAATGGCTGTTGGAACCAAAAGAAAAAGTGAAAGGTTGGAACTTCGCAGCGCACAGATATTCCAGAAAAAAGTTTTACAAGCGAATTTTTGAAGTGTATTAAAAATGGAAAGCTGTTTAAGAGTACTATAACGAATGTAGAAACATATTCATGTAGGCACATAAATGCTCAAGTAATATCATCGTTGCGTACGCATTTTTCCAAAACTCAACGATTCCATAAAACTGCAATAACTTGAGAACTGCTAGAGACACCGACACGGTTATGGTCTCATACGATTCAGCGCGAAAAAATACTTGAATTTCATTTCACAAAATGTCACTTTACGTCGGGTATTAAACGTTCTCGATTTTTGGGCAACTTCAAGGTCAAATTTGAACAATATTTTCAGTTCAAATGGGACAGTCCAGCGAACTCGTAATTATTTTTGCCGAGAATGAATTTTCAACAGAAAGAAGGATTTTTATTTCGAAACTAGCGGAAGTTATCGTATAAAAAAAAGAGAAAAAAGAACGTGATCTAGAGTTCGATTCTTGAGAGCAAGAAACGGATTTCGCATGTCTTTTCGAGTCGGAATTCGATAGTAGGTTTTTCCGAATGAACATCATTTTCTAAGAAAATTCGCTTTGAAAGAATTGATGACCCGAATACCACTACTAATACGTGGGTAATAATGAAAAAAAGAGAAGGAGGCTTTAAGAAGAGATCGCCCGCGGAATTCTCGTGAAGCCTCACATGGCAGGCATTGCATGAAAGCGTCTGCCGACCTAGTTCCTTGTCTATTGATAAGTTGTTCGAAATTAACGCAGTGAAAAATGCGGGCGACCTTGTCTGAACAACTAGTCGACCTAAATATTTCTCAAGTGGGGGGCACGACAGTTCATGCAGATGATTGTGGAATGACTAGGAAATTAGAAGGTCACTACTGAACACATCGCGAACCAACCACGAAACGTTCTTCTGAATAATTCGGCATGAAATCTTATTCAAGGGGAATTTCTTCCATCGAATACGCAAGTAGATGGGTTCCGGTAGCAGAGTTTCTCATTCAACCATGTCTGAGAAACACATGATTTCTTCAAGTATTTTGAGAATAGAAGAGAGAAAAAACTCTGACATGGGCATCTTCGTCCTCGTCAAGTACATAAGTAGGCAATCGCTGATAATCAACTTATAGGCGACTACGTAGGCCAATTCCACATAAAATCAGAAAACACTCGTATTATCGGTTCAAAATCGTAGATCTAAGTTATGCTTGACAGGAACTAAGGTCGCAAGATACTTCATGACTGTGATGAGTATTTCATGTAAACATGAGCACAGATATTACCGCTGATTCAATCATGCTTAATTGAATCAAGTATCGTCTAAAGTCTAAAATATGAACCGATCTTTGAAAATTCAGCGAAGTTGCAGCCCACAAACAACGAAGTGAACTTTTTCAAAGTTTTTTATACGTTACGTGTACGAGAAGATTCGAATTTTTGGAATTCGAGGGGTGAACATTTTTTTGGCTCGGGAAGACGATTAAACAGCATCACTGCTCTGCCTCGACGAGCTTACACTTGGATGTTTCCAGAGTACGGGTCCGTTAGTAATTGGGCCGACAGTGCAGAAGGTTACGCGAGGTGACATGAAACGACCCCCATCGTTCATCTTGAGCGAAGATTTAGGCCAAGGGAGAAGACTCAAGCGAATTAAAGATCAACTAAATCCACAAATGCAAGGAGTGTATAGGACTATTTCTGCACAGATGTCCACGTATTACTATATATTTATTTAAATCCTCACAACTGAAAGATGTTTTCAGCAAGAGAAAACTGATTGAAAAATCAAGGACAACTGGTTGATCAAAAACAATAAATTGAAATTCGAAGAGGAAAAAAAATATCAACCAGAAATTGAAACAGCTATATGAATTAGTTGAGTTTTGCTGGTGGTTCAAATAAAAATATAATTAGGAAGAAAATTATTTCCACACAGATGCAACTGTGCAGTTATGCAACGATGTGGTTCTGTAGATAAAGAAAAATTAGATGATGATAGTAATATTTTTCTATAAAAAAAAAAAAAATAATAATAATAAGTAGAAAACTGAGATAAAAAATAAACAATTGAAAATAAAAAATGAAGTTTTGGTGCATAATTATAAGCTCGCGAAGTCAAAAGTTGATGTTTTCGCGAAAATTACGTTTTCCGGCGCATTTCTGGGACTTACATGGATAGTTACCTCCTTTTAATAAAAAAAAGCAATCCGAACGGTAAAATCCGAAGTCAACCAGAGTACCCTCCTCCTTTAGAAGACAGTTAAAAATGAGGTGATCGAATAAGTCGTACAGAAACCAACCTTACTTATAAATAGGACGACTCATTATTTAAGCTGACTGCACAGCAGCCAGATTATGCGGAAACTCCTAATTAGCTTCGGCCTCAGACAAGTTCCGTCTTGTTTAAATACTATACTTCGTGCCCACGCGAAGCCTCACGAATATTTGTGCAGCAAACTCACGTATTGCGATCGCGTTTCAAAATTGGCCATCAGCCCACGCTCAGTGCTGTGTTTTCTCCTCGAAATCCGTTCCAGTTCGCATATTTATGAGTCGGGTACCTTTCAAACGTCTTTCATTGAGTAGAGTAGAAACGGAAACAGCCGTTTAGAAAATGAGTCACTAGCATTCACGTTCGCCATAGGAATGATCCTTGTAGAGGGTCCGTTCCCATGCCAAGACGTGATCCTCTGAATAGACAGTTCAGTTTGCAGCACTACCCGAATTCGGCTCCTGTTGAGGCATAGCGAGACGGCGAGATTTGTTGACGTAATAAATTAGTATAACTTGAGCGATCTTAGCCCGCCTAATGTCATGCCCGCTACCAAGTATAGGAAATCTTCTGTGATAGAAAAATCAGAAATGCTAGTCAAAATTCTCCGATCTCCTTCTCACCGAATGAGAGCGGATAAAATCATCAACGAACGCAGGGCACGATTGATCCATCAACAATCCAAGTTATCAAACCACTTTTGAGGATTATTCTTTGATATTTGTGGAGGCTGAGACATTAAAAAAAAAGATTTTCTCAGGAAAATCTTCTTTTTTTTAATGTCTCAGACAAAGTTTGTCTCTTTCGGATTGAAGGGCTACTTCAGCAATCACCTTGTGGTAAGAAATGCTTAAAATCCAGGTAGGTAAGGTAGTGTGCTCGTCTTTTGGTAATAAAATAATTATATCTCTGGTTGAGGACTTGAAAGGAGGATTTATGGGGATACCAATAAGACTTCTCACTCTAATTCGTATCACCAGCACTTTCGCCTTTTCGAGCATCGTCAGGCTGAGCTGATGATGTAATGGCATTTAACTTGTCATTTTTTTACGTAGTAAGAGAATGCCAAGTTAACTGGGAGGAAAAGGAAAAGATAAAGAAGTGAACGTAATTTGCATGGAAAATATTGTTTCTTCATTTGTTGCACAAGTCGAGGAGGTGGGAAATTTCTCGAAGAACAATCATTCAAGATGCTCGTATTTCTTCAAACGTTTTCGCCTTCAGCTTCATCTGGAAGGACGACATTTCTTATGTCGAGCCCTACAGCCGGAAAATCGCTCTCGAACGGGATCGTCTACATGGCATTTATTGGATTAATTCTATGAGAAGACACATTATTTCTTGCTCTTGTTCAACGCGATTTCACCCGAGCTAACTGTGAGGGACAAGAAAATACAATGGGATTAGCACTCTCGGCGGTAAAATGACGTACTTATCTGAAAGCAAATTGCTTAAAACCATTGAAAGTGCAACATAAAAATACGGAAATCAACAATGGACTGAAAGGCATTGAAAATATACATACTATCTGAGAGGAACATTCTCGAACCTATGACAGAAACCGAATCGAGGCCGTGAAGTTGGGTAGCGAATCGCGACTGATGTCTGAAGCTAACATTTAACTTTCGAAACTGCTTCAAAGGGGTTCCAACTTGCTACCTACTAGAACGGCAATATAATTTTTTCAATCTGTAAATCATACCTTTATAGCTTTGTATTTCTTCTTGGTCGCCGTGTTGAGATCTTCGTGCACTTTGTCGAGAAGCCAAAGGAGAAATTCCTGAGCGTCGTGCTGGTTGTTCCCGCGAAATTGACTGCCGTACTTGTCGACGACTGATTTGAACTTGTTGGAAATCTCCGGATCATACTGACACGACCAAATCGACTTCAGCAAGAGAGCCAGATGTTGGGTTACTTCTCCTTTCGTGCCGTGTTTTTTCGAATTCAGCTTATTCCGACGCGAAAGGTCCGCCTTGTACTGGTCGAGTACGAAATATTCGGCAAGGATGTCCGTATGGCTGAGGCACTGGAGGACGGCGTTGATGAAACAAGTGTTCCCGTGATTTCTGAGGCCGATAACACCTGGAACTTTGTCGCCCGGGAAGCTACCCGGCCGCACGGGCGGGACACGAATGTCGTTCGTCGACAAACTCGGATTTAAATTATTCTGCCGACGACTACCGTACATCATATAGCTCGAACAGGCATTTTTATTATTCTGCAGTCCGAGGTTGGACATTTTTTGCACAACTTTGTTCAAAAATTTGTTCAAACTCGGACGAAGAAATTGTTTCTTCATTTTGGAATCGGGGTTTTCCATTTCGCCTATGATCATCGGCGATTCTTTACGAACACGTTTACGGTTCAATGCGTTCCTCGTGAAACTCAACGTTCTTTTTAACCGGGATTCGGGCTCGCCTTCCCGCTTGGCGTATTCGTTCAACTCGTTATCCGTCGAAGGCATCTTGTCGTCGGACGTCACCTAGGACATTTCGGCAACATCTCGACGAAAAAATATTTTTCTATAAAATACCTAAAAATATCACGAGCACACTCCGATACCGATTGCCACTAAAATACCGTTGGAATCCATGCGCTATGAATGAGAGAAACTCGCACAGGATGACAACACAACGACCACGCCGAACACTTCAATCAAAACTAAACTGCAGTGCGTTGACGGTCGAGTAACTAAGATGGCGATAGGACAGGGTTGCCAACTCTAGCGTGCCCAATTCCCTACTTCCAAGGTTTCTTACCAACAAATTTGATTTATACGAAGATCATGTTGACTGAATTATTCTCAAATATAAATAACGAAGAAAAAAAAAAGAAAAAAGTACGTAATACTCGTAAAAGAGAGTATGTGACAGAAAAAATGGCTGAATATATTTCAACACTACCTAGCGGCTGGTTCTACAAACCAGAATAGGAGCCGATTCTCCCCACTTTAAAAACCTGTATTTTATTATAATACTGAAAAAATAAAACTTGTCAGTTTTATACAAATATAATATACAAAAATCCATTAATCAACCATTCCCTTAACACGTAATACGTTAATACGCAAGAGAGGATATTCATTGCGATCTATTTTATTGTCTGTTGATGGGGTATGAAAAGTAATATTTTTTGTTAATAATGCTAAAGATGATGTTAGTTTTTTACAGTTATATTCTTCTCATTTTGGTTTATCATTCAATAATAACCATTGTAATGGCCCAAAAAATGTTCTGACCCCCTTCACAATTTGATTTTTCACGTTTCAAGGCATCCAATAAAGAATTTCTGTCCGCCACCCGTACCTACGCCGTCAACACATTTCTAACGAAACTATACTATGAGCAACTGCGGATCTTCACATTTTCACCCAAAATTAATGTTGGTCTGACAATGGCTTAATTCTTTTACTGAGTCGCTTCCTCTATTTTGAAGGTATTTGAGGGGGAGAAAATGATTATTTTCTAACGTTTTTCCGACAAAGGTACTATTTTTTTGGTTCAATTCGTATAAAGTTTCTGACACTGAATCGAATGAAACTATTGCGGGGTCGACAGCCTTAATGGTTCTCAAGTTATCGCAGCTTTCGTGTCGCATTCTGGTAATTTCCGTAGTTTGACAATATATAACTCTTGAATTTTTGGGGCTAGGTATATAAGTCTTTTTTCTATGCTTAGCATAGAAGTGAAGTCGGTGGTATTTATGTCCTTAAATGGAGTTCTATGAAGTGAAAACAGCTACTCTCACAAAGTTGAAAGCTATAAAGGTCGTTCTATAAGTAGGTACTTGTTGGAATGCCTGTGAAACTCTCTCTTCAGCTGTACCGTTAAGCAAATAATTCAGCTTTTAATTTGAAAATTAAGGAAAATAAAAACTATCAAAATTACTCTGACTGCAGCGGAATGTTGTTATTCGATAGAAACGTTCATAAATGTTCGGAATAGTTACTATCCTTCAAAAATTGTTTGCTATTTTATTCATTCAACAAATTTTTAACAAAACATGTGCAATCAAAGCCGCTTAATACGATGACTAGGTATATTATCTAATCGTTAATTTACCTCGTTTCTGAGCAGACAGATAAACATTCCCTGTCGAAGGTCTCTAGAAAGATTTGCAGGCGGATAATCCTGACATTCATCTTCAATTTCATCTTATTATACCTGTGTGTGTTGATATTATTAAAATACAACTTAAATTCCTATTTTTCTCCTTTTCGCAAGGTTTGTCAAAATTTCCAGTGAAAAAACTTTTCAACGCAAAACAATTACTGGCTGGACAAGATTGATAGTTTACAGCTTGGAGGATGATATTTCTTAACAGATACTTAGAAAATAAATTATTTCTGCTATAAAGGTAACCTGAACCAAGCCTTGAACTTGCTTTTGATTTAGATTTTTTTTCGAATCGAGTCAGAAAGCGTGAAAAATGCTCCCATTCAATTCCTCCTGAATGATTTATGTATACTTAGAGGAATTTATTATGATCTTCAAAGTACACGGTTTGTTTACTTATTAATAAAGTAAATCTATACTTATACTATTTATAATATGCAGCATAATATCTATCTTACTGTATTCTTGAAGTTCCCTTGCACTTTCACGAATATAGTACTGTCAGATAACGCCAGAGCGCATTCACATCCATTTCATAGACTCGGTATGCAGCTAGGCCGTTGAGTCAAATGTACCATTTCAGATCAAATTATGTAGCCAATGAGTTTGTGTACTCGAACTACACGCGATTATAATTTGGACCGGCCATCCATAAAATTCAGGTTTTATAATTTTACTACCTATTTTATCATCATTCAAAACGAGTCTGCATAAAGCGCAGAATAATTCGGCTTTTAGGTAGTCCACCGCTCAAAAATGTAATACTGCTTCTTCAAAAAGGAGCCTATAAAGAAACTTCAAGCAATACTCATTTGATTGAGGACGGTTATTCAGGACGTAGGCAGAGGTTTGAAACGATACACAGTAGGTAAAATATAGTTATAATTAAGAAATGTTTTCACTTATAAAACAGTACATTGCAATATCAGTATTTCTACACTAGAAGTGAACCTCAGCAATTAGCAGAGAGGTACATGTAGGTACGCACTTATCACAATTGTATGAGCAATTTCTCCAGTAGGTAGGTGCTATTTGAATAATTTCAATTCTCAAGTGTGGCTATTTATTGAAATATGTTTAACAGGGACAAAACATCTTTATTCACATAGACATAACAAAAGGGGAGCATATGAGATAAAACCTACCCTTCTCTCATCTGCTTCGAAGGATCTCTATCTATCAAGTTTCCCATAATATTTAATTTCAATTCCGAACAACTTCTACGAAAAGTCATTTATTCAAATTATTAAATAAACCAAAAGAAATCGATTGATCTTCTTTTTTGGAGTGATGAACAGATCTATTTTTCAGTTTATGCATTATTCATGATATTGGTTTAAATACAAGAACATACAGTTTCATAACTTCAACTATTTTCTTCATCAATTCAGGGTAAGGAACAAGGTTGGATGCATATATTCGCTTAACACATTTATATAAATTAATATACCTATCGGTCGTCCTCCCGAATTTGAATGGAATTCAAAATAAAAACTCACGGAAACGCCCCGAAGGGCATGGAAGGCGATCAATTATGCGATTTTTATTCGGTTGAGAAATTTAATACAAGTAAATCGAAGTTTATATAGGAAAATCGTAATTCACCAACATTTGTGGAAAAATGTACGTTGGTTAAAAAAATAGCGCGCAAGAAATTAAGTCGAATTGGTTGTATCCGAGTGGAAAAGGAAAGCTGACACATTGAACCTCGACATCATAGGTACTTGAACAAAAACAAGCACTAAAAATATACTAATCTAGATATCACTATGGAAATAATGAAAACCGAGCACCGATTTCAAGACATGAGTCAAGAAATAGCTCACAGTTGGAAACCCTATTTTTGGGCACAGGGGTTTTAGCATACAGTTTGTGTGACCTGAGACCAACTGATATATTAATTCCACTATCGATCATTTTCGTCTTTCTAATGAAACGTACATTAGGTACATAATGGTTGAATACAACTCTGTATACATTTCAACATTCAAATCCTTTTTCCTCGATTAGTTGTATTTTGTATTCTAAGCTGAGATAATTTTGTCCAACGATCGTAGGTATGTACTAGTCTATGCACAAACTGTTCAGGTTCAAATTTTCCTTCTCCTTTTTCTTTGAGTTATCTTTCGGCGTATCTTTTGAATAAACTTCATCGGTCAGAAAGTGGGCCTTCATTTGCTTCATCCAGCTTATGTAGTCTTCTGTAAACATTTATGAAAAGACGCCATTGTAAATTGATATCACACGGGTATTTGAACAATTTGTCAAATGCTATAATTATTCTTATCGTAGATTATTCTTCTTCGATTCAGCTGCTGTTAACTAGATGTCGAATAAGTCAATTTAAAAGAAATCGCAAGAACAGTAGTTGACAAATTTGTTTTCAATTTTCTCCTTCCGCTGAAACGAAAATTTCAATTAGTCACTCACCGTGAAATTCTGCGACTGATTTAAGATCGCCACCGAAATTGGAAGGAAGGCACTCCTTGGGAATGAATTTTTGCACTTCTGAGAAATCACCCGAATGTAGATGAAGCTGAAAAAGTTATTGAAATATCCTTAAATAAGATTTTTCAATAGAATATTTTTCAAAACGTTTCATCAATAACTTAAGGCCCGTAAATTACGAAAATACCAAGCGTAGTTCAAATTAAGCACATTGGAATACAACATAATAATTTGAACAAATAATACAAACCATTTCGAGAAGCTCTTTTTTGATGAAAGGTTTAATCATGAAAAGCACTTTGTCAATAATTGGGAGAGTATTAATGACGTGAAACGCTTTCAAGCGAACTGGTAAACCTTCCTGGAAACAATATGGAATTGTTTATCGTCAATTGCCTAGTCTAAATGAAAATAAGAAATAATTGCAGAGTTAAACTGACCTGGATGTAGTGGAAGAACTTCCGAAGATGTCCGTAACTGAGCCTGGTTAGATGTGACAAACGAACTCCCTTCATGTCGAAAAGGCAAATATAACCAGGAACTGTCCCTTCCACAATGGCGCATCCTTCCATCGCCATGGCCAAAAGTTTTACGCCGTCTGCGAATACGTATTTGCTTGAATCGTTATTTCTCAGCCCGTGAAAGACGATTTGGTATCCGTTAGGATCTTTGACTGGAAGAGCTGCATAGTACCTGCAAAATTATTTGAAAATTTTCTCGCCAAACCTCTCACATCTCAACTTAAAATAAAAATGTATAGGTAGTCTATTAGCTCTAGAGCTGATGCACTGGGTGTTTACCCATCAGGTGTCAAAACGGATTATTTAAAATTACTCCAATTGTCATACTCCAAGTCCTATCTAGATAAATATATCCCCTTCGAATAATACATCACAGGGTTACATCTATGGAATACTCTTTCATTATTTCAGAGCCTATCAAATACTTATTTTATCACGAACCATTAGATTTCGAGTATGAAGGCAGTTCGTTTTGACAGATTTCCCAACATTCGAAGACACGAGTTCCCTTGCTAAATATACACAAGGATTCGACTCAGTAATGCAAAACTTCGCCTACAGCCACTCACTCCCGGCAACGAGAGACCAGTACCATGTAATTTAATTGTCTTATTCCCGTCTGCTTTTCCCCCAGAATATTGAACTACACAATGTCTTATTATTTAGTATGAACCAAGGCAGTCTTCAGCCTTGGCCAAGGTGGACCCCCTCAAATCGGTGGCTTATTCACAGGGAAACCCAAAAAACAGTGTGTTGTGAAAACCGAATGAAATTGTTTTCCATCTTTCTCTCCTAATTAATGTTTCTCTGATCATTAAAGTAATATTATAATATTCCGAGGAACTTTTATCTACAAATCAATTTATTGCTCCATCTGAAACTACAAATAATCTTGAAGTTGTTTCTTTCTTCAGTTTCCATTAATTATTACTATTAGTCCTGCTAACAGTTAATTGTGCTAATAATCATATTATATTATTGACCGTACTCACAAACATTCAATCCCTTGCTGTAAATTCGGAAGCGAAATGTCCCGGTTTTTGAAAAACTCCGGGGTACTTGCTCGCGTCTTATAGTACACATCAATGCACGATTTCGTCGCTTCTATATCCCAATAGCAACTGTGGTAGAATAGGATCATTTGTTCTTCTGGAATCATAAAATCATACCACCAATACTAATAATACGGCCGGAAAAACTACCCGTCGTATCAAAAATTGTGTTCCCTTTTTCCTTTAATATTTTAATGTCCGGGGGTTGTGAGGTGGAGAATGAGTCGCCTGGTTTTTCTCCACCTCACAACCCCCGGACATCAAGAAATGCGACGAGAAGGAAAAGAAGTTTAATATTTTATTCAAGTAGTTTTTTGAATTGTGGTTTTTTTCCTTTTGGTACCTGGTATTATTGGTAGATGAGCTTTTGTTGCCGCCCATTCTTGAAGTTTTGCGATATCCTCTTTTTTCAATTCTGGATTCTTAGCGTACTCCTGCTCAGCCGTCACTCTCTTTGTCGACATGTCTGCCACCGCTCGTCCCACTGGAACATGCAAATAAAATTATACTCACAATTTTTCGTTCGAACGCTATTCGGAGGAGCAGCTGGAGATGTTTTCATTTCGCAACATAGGAAAATGGTGCTAATCAAGGTCTAACTACTTCTGCCAATAGAAGCCAGTAACAACAAAGATTGTTCATTTCCGGGTTTGGTTGCACGGACAAGATTTCAATACGACGGAGAATCTACTTAGTAGCATCTTTGTTTTTTCATGTTCAATCACGTGGAGAAGTAAAACGATAATTACGATAACGGTATCTCAGCTTTGGCATATAACATTGACCGATACCAGCAACCCTTCTAAATGTTAACAGACAAACGAAAAAAATCCATTATAATAAACCAAGCATGTATTGTATAAAAGTGACATCTTGATCATGAATACATTTTTTTTCTACTGATTCAAAAATGGTCTAATGATTGTACAGTGGTACTATTATTATTTCTTTGTCGCTTTAATAATGATGTAAGAAGATCCATTTGGGATGGTAACGATTCCGTACCTTTCTGAACGCTTTCACCTAAAAGCAGATCGGTAAGTAAGGGAAAACTCCGTAGCAAATATATCTAATTTCAATCATTTTTATTTTTCTTGATTTGCAAATTAAATGCTTAATTTGTTTATTAAAAAGTTATTCGCTCAACGGTGTAACTGAAGAGAGTGATTGAAGTATAAAACGATTTTTATAGCTCCGAAAATTCTCGAGTCATACCCTCATGGCAAATTTCTGAAAATAACACAACATTTGCGAGAAATTTGGTTTAGAATTTAATTCTACGCGAAAGCTGCGATAACTCTATTAAAGCTATCGACCACGTGATGGTGTCATTCGATTCATTTTCACAAATCTACAGAAATGGATACAAAATACATCTTTATCTGGAAAGCGTTTTCTGGAAAACCCTCCAAAATGCCTTCGAAAAAAGATGAAGCGATTTGGTTAAAGAATTGAGCCACTGTCAGGCCATGATTGATTTTATGTGAAAATTTCAAGAATTTAGGTTCTACTGTTTCGTCAGAGAAGTGTTGTCGGCGTACGGGCAGCATTTTTTTTTAAATTCGATATAGGGATTGTACATATACCTTGAAACGTAAAACAACAAATTTTACCAAAAATCAATCACTGTCTGACAAAGGCTTATTCACAATCATTCTTCAACCAAACTCAATTTTAGGTTATTTGGGGGCTTTGAGGGGTAGGAAATTAGTATTTTCCAACGCTTTTGAGACATAGTGTATTTATAGAAGTGAAAAATATCAATCAAATAACCAAGAAAATGAGTCATCCGAATGTTATTTGAAGAACCGAGTTGAAGATAACAATACCATTAGTTGTTTTTCAAGACCTTTCCAAAATGGAAAACAAGCTTCATTTTTCAAAGAAGTAAAAATTGCGTTAAAATAACAAGGGACTTCTTACGTACCAACGTAATAGAATACCGTTGAATCACACTGATGAAACGGAGACCACTGCGCTGACAAGGCAGCTATCAAATCGCCGTGTCATTTTGCCACGCTTTTAATTCACGTCCGTTTTGATTGTGTTATGAATACGATCATCTTTGTCTGAACTAACAAGGTAGCCCCTTTGTAGTCGTTGGAAGTCGATAGAATAGACGTCGGAAGTTTATTGGCCCTACTTCTGCCACACTAACTGCAAGCCTTGTACTGGGGACGGCAACATTGCAAAGTTGAGTCACCCCTAAGGTTCATGAATTATGAATACAAGAAATTAGATCGAGAATAATTACTATTATACCGCGCCAATTGATTATTGGTCGATCGTTTAGCGCTTAACTGGCGCGAGGTATAAATATATATTTTTTGTCCTTATCTCGTCGTCGCATTCTTTATTAAGTTGTAGTGGTGGAGGGGGGAACTAAACGGCTCTTTATAGCTATGCCAATTATTATTGCCTGGCTGAGCACTTTCGCCCATCAGGGAATCCTCAGGTTCCATAATTTAATTTAGTTGGAACGTTTTTATATATTTATGTCAACAATATTCATAACTGCTACATAAAACGGTCAAGAAAAAAATGGTATATTAGCAACAGGAAGGGGGTTCAGTTACCTATAATTTGGTATATTATACACCTGTATGCCATTAGCTCTGAGACTACAATATTTTTTTTTGCAGAGGTTAATCTCAAATACCTACACTAATAACGTTATGCAATTACGAACTTACGTGTTAGCGCATTCATTTCGATCGCAGTACATTTCAATAGAAGGAACTCAAAAGCTTGACGATTCGTGACGCGCTCCAAATTTTTCTGTACACGCACCTTCAAAATATGCTATCACCTCTGGAGGACTGAGACACGAAAGAAACTGGGGAACAGTATGTAAGTAATTTGGTACCAATCTATCTTACTTGTTGTTTTGTAGGGTTATATTTTCAGGGCACACGAACTAACGACTAACACTAGGTGAACCGTTGGTATGGTTACTAAAAATCAAAAGGAAGGGGACACAAGCTAATAATAAACTACCATCTAAATGCGGACTGCTTGGTCACCCACCTCTCAAGCAAATTTGAAAGAAATTTGTCTCCAAGGGAACTAATTATACAGCGAACTATCTAGAAGCGTTCGGGAAGTGTAATAATTTTATAGCTCACTTAAAACACACTTAACAACAAACTGAAAAATTGAGCACCTTACCAAGTTTGAAATTGAAATTAACTGTGAAACTGTAGGTTCTCTTGGAAATTTTTTATTTAATATTAGTGACTTTAATTCCGGGTTTAAAAAAAAATCGACGGTTTTCGACTATAGTATCCGCAAAAATAGTACAACACTGAAAACAATTCTCAATTCAGCGGAGATTGATTGGCTGGTTTTCGTTAAGTAGCTTTAGGTGGTGGATGGTCCTAATAGGAAGATAACGTAACAGGATAGCAATAAGTTGTGCATTATTTTGTACTTTCACTTCCAGTGTTACATTATTCACGTTGATCTCTATAAACTTTGTTCCTAAACCCCGATCCTCTAGTGGTTTGTGATGATAAAAAAATCACGTATATTTAATCATCATTCGTAGTTCGTAGTGATTATCACACCAACTGGCCTTAACGCAATAATAATAATTCCTTTATTCGCAATCCGACAGGCGATTTAATCGAATTCTCCCATTAGAAACTCGAGTCCGAAAATTCACGGAGCTGGCAATTAATTTGATTTGAATCTGCAACTGTAGGCTTCTGTCAGCACCGTTAGTCTGGCTTAAACGAAGATTTGTTACCTTAACGGTACACATTTGTAGTTCGTTAATTTTTATGCTCCATTCGATTAGTTAAATCCTCGGATTTTTTGCAGTCGAGGAATATATCATTATGAAATACACGAAATTCTTGACGCAATATCTCTCCAAGCCAGAAAGAACATGGCAATAAAAAAATTATTTTTTGATACAAGCAGAGCGCTACTGCGATTATTACAATGAATGTCCTGTCAAGTCCTTTGCTCAAGAAAGCACCTCGACTTTGACTTAAGTTACAGTGCTAGTCACGTTTCTCAGTGGACGGACGCAGTTTAGCGGGTATCCGTTCATCAGAATTCGTATACGCAACTATAATCTACTGATGTCTGCGGGCACCCTCATTTCACAGTAGCCAAGTCCTGAATGGATATTATCCTTTTAATTTGAGAATAAAAAACTTGGGGACGCAAGTTCTGCTTGAGACTTGGTTGGAATATTAGCTAACTGTGAACGACGACTTGCGCTTGCTAACTCACTTCAATGCTAAACGGATTCAATGGTTTGACGTCAATAGAACTTATTTTCAACGATACTCAAAGAAGCGATGTTCGACACAAAGACATCTTGAACGTCACGGATTGGAAAGATAAGCCTAAAATAGGTGCGCTTTTGAATAAGCTTTCGGATTTCATGCGCAATTCTAACGCTGCCTTAACTGTACATCGAAGGTTCCCGTCCATTCGCTTTCAAACCACCTCCAGTTTTCCAATAAGATAAAAAGATTCATGAGAATTCAAGCTGATCATTCATTTGAAAAATAAGAAGATCAATGGTCACTGAAGAAGTTCATCATATTCTACTCAATATCGCTTCAAAAAAATTGCGACGGCCATGAGAGGAAAAATTTTTACGCTTTTTTCCTTCACTCATGCGTTAATTGGTGTCAGTGAGAAAAAAAAGCTTGTTCGAGCTTGTAGAAAACATGTAATTGTTTTTCATGAAGGGGAAACATATATTCAGAATTGGTCATTTCAATGTACCTTTTTTCGGGAACGAGCGCACGAGATTGAATATTCTGTCTTCCCTTGAAACTTGAGGAAATATCTCACAATTTGTCGAGCTATTTTGTCGAACTCCCATCCGTACCATTTATTGCATCCTTTTGAAGTCTACCACATGCGCCACGAACTCAAAAAATTGCCACACCCGCCAGAACTCTAATTCGCCAAAAATCGCACGACGCATCTCTCATTTCGGCTTGTCTATGTGATTTTCTGTCTCTCATGTCAGGGGGGTTTAGGTCAGAATGCCTTGCGGAGTGATTCGCAATCTCATTCTTTGTGTTTCAATTTTATGAGTACTCACATTCCTCGATTGCGGCGAAGCACAGTAATGCGTGAACTATTCTAAATACGTATATATTCATACAAGGAGGAGTAAAATCCTAAATGTTGCATCCAATAGTCATTGTTTATATCACATGTTCCCGGTTCCTATGTTTCTGACTACCCAACGTTTCAGTTTAATAAAGTTGAGTTTGGTTTTTTTGCGTGAACTTGAAAGTCAATCTCTTAAATATTCTCCGTATTCATCATGGTGGCAGCGTACTGAACCTGAAAAAAAAAAATGTCTCCGAAAACGAGAAAAAGGAATTCGAGGCAAACTCGCCGAGAAGACTCAGAGACTGAAGAAGAAAATACGAGACCAGTCCAAGCCACTACGGCAGGGAGATCACAACTGGCGAATCAAACCATAGTGATCTCAGATACTTCAACTCACGTAGATCCGCCCAGGAAATTTTCGTTTGCGGCAGCAGAATGGTCATCGTGGAAACAGCGGTTTCAAAGGTACAGGTCGGCATCAGGACTGTCGGAAAAACCCGAACACAAACAGATTGATACTCTAATTTATACGTTAGGAGAAAAAGCGGAAGAAATCTACAGCTCATTTGGGACTATCAGTGAAGCGAATCTCACTTACGATCACGTTCTAACTCGCTTCGAGAATTATTTTGTTCCGAAAAGGAATTTGATATTTGAGAGAGCAAAATTTCTAAGACGTTGTCAAAACCAAAATGAAATGGTTGAGGACTTTATCGTGGCTTTGCATGCTTCATCGTAGAATTTTGAAACTACTCGCCCGTGACTTCGGGGAGGCGAGAATTAAGTTTGGAAATTCGAAAACATCGGACGTTCAATCATTCGATCAGAAATTGAACGTAGAATTCGAAATTGTTGACAACTCGGAACAGTCACATTTTTCCCAAAAATCCAATTTCACCACTTTAACTCCCGTTGGTTACTTATTATTTTATTCTCCCAGAATTTGATGCCTACTTCGGCAAGCATTAGCTTTTATTTTACCTCACGTTCAGACGCAGATTTTTTTGTAGATGCCCCAAAGAAGATAGATACAGCGATGTTGAAGATATGATAGCCTTTTGCTTCTAGTATGAATCATTATTACATCGAGTTACTCGTTGAAACATCAACACAAATATAATTTTAAAAAAATAATAATAATAATTTAGCAGTTTTCTCCAATTCTTGCAGGTAGAAATACAAAAGCCAACAACTAATGGTATAAAGATTAGAAAGATGCGTGTGTTGAATGATTGCATATTGTACTATGGCGTTTTGTAGAGCCTGATGACTAATGTGCGTCTGACGGTTTTTAGTAGTTCCAGCTGAGTTCACTTCATTTCCTATTCTATCCCAAGTGACTAGTGCGAGCAACGTCACAGTTTGGCAGGCAACTTAAGTTTACTCCTTTTCTTCGTGAAGATGAGGGAGTCATGCAATTTCCGGTAAGGTGATCACACTAATTTCAGCTTCAACTAATATTACTTGACGTTTTGTTCAGAGCGTTTCTAACAAGAATACCGTTAGGTTTTAATGACTTCTACGGAGAGTAAAAATGTAAATACAAAAAACAATTATTGAAGATATGATATTATTATTAGGAAATGTCAAGATTTTTGTGCGACGCTTTCATAGAGCTAAGAAGAGTTCTTCTGGCTATAACAGGGATAAGTTAACGAGTGCTATGATATTTTCCGTCTATTAAAGTCTCAAATTAAAATAGGCATAATTAAATGTGTGAATCTACTTTCAGTAGATTAATGAACATCGTGTGTATTACCTATATATCTATTCCCAAAATGAACAGTATTTACTTAATATGAATTCCCACAAACACTCACGTACAGTTCTCGGAAGTAAAAGAATTCCAAACACTTTTTTGCCCAATAGACAAGTGCAGTTTGTGATATAGATTATACACATTCTCAGGTTCAAATAGCTAAACGAGTCAATCGATATGAAGTACCTGATGGAAGACTGAAAATCCAAAAGCAGTTTCATTATTATTATTATTTTTTTTATTTATTTATTATTTTTTTTTTTATGGTCTCGCATGCATTCCATTCAATTAATTATTTAATTCGATGATAATCAGTTAGGTACTGCGCCCAGATCGCGTTGTGTTTATATGATAAATAGAGAAAAAAAAGGATGAAACAGAACAAAAAAGTTCAGCCTCTGTAATCGGAGGTGTAAGAGTTTCACAAAATCCACTGAGGATTGGTCATAAGTGAGAAAAGAATGTCGTGAGGATAAGAAAGTCGTGAGCGTTCGCGACTTTTATTATTTAAGTCGAAACTTCATACTCTTGGAACTTCCCCATGGAAGTGAAAGGATACACAGCTGCATAGGTTATCATGGAAGGAATAAAGCGTCTAAGTTGGTTAAAAAGTTCAAAGTAGATAATAGAACAGTGGGCTCAGGGCTGCCGAAAGACAGGATCGTGATTGAATTCTGTACCGAGTTGCTCAAGCTGGCTCTTTCGATGAGCCATTGCAAGCTCAAATAACGTGAGCGTCCATCAGTTGACCTTCATTAAAAACTTCGATAGGTAACACTACACGTTGGCATGATTGGTTTGGTCACGAGTCAGTTCGGAACATTTTTTCGTTGTAGGTTTGAATCTATGTAGGCGCGTTATTTTGTAATCTATCGTTAAAGGCAACTTTCAATTGTTAGCTCCTTTTTTTCTTCTCGTAGTCGCGTGTTCTCTTATTTTTGGAATGAGGGGTAAAATGACTAGGTGATTTTTTCTTAATTAATTTCGCCTATTCGTTCATCTTCAATAAGATAGTATAAGAGGCAAGTATAAGCCATTTTCTCCCTTCTCAAAAACATCTGTTTTACAAATTCTGTAAACGTTGTTTTTTTGTCAAATGTAGGAGAGTGCAGTGAAAAAAAGGGTACGACTTCTACTTTAATTAAAGAAGGAATGAGAAGTTAATAAATTATAAATTAAAGACGTAAAGTTGATAAAAAGTTAAGAAATAAAGAAATAAGAAGTTAAGAAATAAAAGGCGCCATTGTGATCGTATATACATTTAAAATTCTCCGTATCTTAGAAAACTCTCGTGACATCCTAAGTAGGCTACTAGGAGACGAGAAGAAATTATGTCAATTAGAAGCCAGTTCTTATTTAGGCCGTCTTCCACTACTCGAATGATTTCTGAAAAATATCCTGCGCGGATATTGAGCAATACTTCGAACTGTTTGTAATTAGTGCCTATCCAATTTTTACAGAAATTGGACCCGCGGTTCTCGCAATTCGATATATGTCCGTTTGATCATAAATGTGTTCTTAGTTTGAGATATTATTACGAGACATTCAATTTAGTTTGAAAGTGCATTTGAATCTGGCACTAAGATCGTAACTGTAAAGTTTCAGTTTGTATAATACACACTGTTTCATTTGTAATCGAAGAAAACAGCTGGTAAAACTGCAACATCTAATTTTACAAAATTAATACTACCTACCCAAAATGCGTAATTGTAATCCTACTTATGATGCGTTATTTAATACCTATTTGTACCCGTATTGTACCGTTATCAATTTGCATGGTAATTTTCATGGCCAAATCTGTTGTAACCTGAAAGACGGTCAGCTACGTTATTCTCCATTGCGAAACAATGCCCCATCCTTCTTTCGCCAACCTCCAACGCATCCCGTAACGAGAAAAACCAAACGGAGGATACAACTTCTGAAAGAATTGCTCGCCGCGACTTTCGGTGATTTGATTGTTTCTTTTTGCCAACAATAACAATAGTTCGCTGAAGGATGAGCATGTTTTCACAGCCAGTTACAACGTGGGGAAATGTCCTCTTCTTGAAGGGTCATAGCGGAAAAATTAGATTATGTTATGAAATCCGAAAATTGAAACTAACGCTATGAGATTGGATTGGCAAATTCCATAGCATTTCACTGTCGTAGGTACTTTTTCAACAGCCATAAATCAGTTTAGTGTTATTTCATCGTAGAGTTAACGAATTTAATGTAAGTAAATTAAGTCTAGACAGAGTTTGTAGTTTTTTAATTTTGTTTGTTTAGTAAACGCGAACTATTTTGAGGAACGTTTTGAAACTACTATTTTAAAGTCTTACGTTCGTGCCCATTAATGGGCCATAGGGTCGTATGTTTATTTTTCCCCTCAATCTGAAAATTATTAATTTATTAGGAAAACGTGATAGGTTGAACATGTGAACTACGGGAAAAATTGGCCAATTCAAATAGTTTATTTCCGCGGTCTTGGAGGACGAAAGTGACGACTCACATAAAGTCAACAGAAGTGCTACTTTAGATAAGTAGGCTTTTCACGACTGACCTCTACTCTGAAGGATTTGCACGGGTGGTCGCTGTTGAATTTTGGGTGAATGTCGCAAGTTTTCTACCGGGGTCGATTCAAGTCCAAGAGGTCACGCTCGCTCATGCATCTAGACGTATATTATGTGCTGATACAAGAGGGCCTGTTGTTGTTGGAAAAAGGCTGCTCGAGCAAGTTGAATATATTCGCGATTGCGACAGATTTTACTTAGCTCCAAGCACCAACCGACTGGATAAGGAACCGCTGTCACTCCACGTTGACCTCTAAGTTTTTGAAACCACCTGCTTTACGAAAAGTGTTCACTTTGCCCGTGGCCTGCTATGTCCGATTCCATTGGAGTTGGCCAAACCTATCGGATTGGTAAATGCCGAGCTAAGAATGTGATTTTTATTCGGAGTTCGCCTACTTTGCGAGTTGAGAAATACTGTTGCGTTGGTATTTTATGTATTGGAATCGTATCAGCATTTTTCCTTATTGCGAAACCAATGATCGAATTTCAGATTCTTAACTTCTAATTGTTGGGGAAAAAAATGTCCATTGATGGAGTTTCAGGGAGCTTGAGCTCACGGTTGAAATTTTTTTAATTAATTAATTTATTATTACTTATTATTTTATTATTATTATTTTATTTATTTATTTTTATTTTATTTATTTATTTATTTTTTTTTTTTGAGAAATTTGTGCTCAGGCTTTTGGGTTGGTCTAAAACAGAAGTTTCAAATCAAGTTGATGAGGAAGATTACTGATGAATCGAATTCATAATTGATACTTACATTTTCTCAGTGATCTCGTAATTAATTGTTTCCTTTCCGCATTTACGCATTGTCGGGAGTTTCATATAAAAATGAGCGCGATGAGTATAGAAATAACGCTTTAGACGTGCCCATTCATCAGCAAACGTAGTCGTTGTAGTTCATAAAGTAGAATTTTATAATATTTTTATTGCTACTATTTCTGCGTGGAAGCTAGTAATAAACTTCATTTCTATTTGAATCAGTTTCGTCTCGCTTTGAAGAACAAACAGGACATTATTACTGCAAGGAAACATTTCATCAGGCTCAAAAATCATCCAGGCAATCGGGCGAGTACGATCTCGTACTATTACTACCATTTTTTCCCAACATTGTTTCATCTTATTTGAAAATAAATTTATCAATTGTAGGATTCATTGATATTACTTTCAGCAAAATTTGTTGAAAGCTCTACTTGTAGTATCAGGTCGAAAGGAGCTCAAGCAAAAACAAATTGGATTTGCCCAGGGTCTCCGAGGTGGTTTTGGAAAGTTTAACTCCCAAACTCAAGAGCATAACAAAATGAGAGTGGTTCATCAACGTTGTTTCAATGTTCTTACTAGACAACTGGAGGTATTTTCTCCTACGATACTTAACACCTCAAAATAGATTTTTTGAAAGCTAACATTTCTTATAACCTACTTTTTTGCTCTAGAGATTAACAAAAATTATTCTCGTCAGTCGAAAATCATCATGTTATCATCATCATAATAGAGAGATCTAATTTAGTTTCAAATAAATATTTGTAGGGCCTGATGATACCTGTTGATTACGAAACATAATGTTCCTTCAAAATGATGGCATACCATCTGACTACCGTTTGCATAAAATTGTATTAGAGTTCCCTCTTAGGAATGATTTGTGGCACTAATTCGTTTAAAAGTGGTCCCTACTTCATGGAATAAACGTAATTTAAAAAGGAACGTTACAACCGTTATTATGGATTGTATTACGATAAATAGACCGAATTGATGTTCTAATGACAATTTTATCGCATCCACGCTTCAAGCGATTTTAGGCCGTTGTATCCTTTTCAAAACGATCTAATCGCGTTTCATTGAATTCTCGCTCTAGTTAACACTAAGATATGATAATCAGGAATCTCGTGCTGTAGTCAAAATATCCAATAGTTTGAAGGCAATCGATAGATGATCTAATTTCGTGAATCTGATAACTTTAAGACCGTTACCTGCTTAACAGTTGCTTGAAATGAGTTTTAATTGAAATGATAGATTCCATTAGATATTCAGACGAAACATTGGATTTCAGTTCCATCGGAAACCGCAATGCTAGAAACTATTTTTGCTTTGTCGCAACAACGTAGTTTTATCTCCATAGTAGTAATAAGCTAAACCAGGAGGTAATAGTTAGGGTCACGGTGGTTTCGCACTTTAATGAACGCATCCTCGTCACATTTAATACAGGATAATTATCGCAGCCAGAAAATGTTCATAGTAATAGCTGGCTGTAGTATAAAAGGCGAGTAACGTATTAATTTCAGATTAGTCTGTGACATTTAGGTATTTATGAGGTAATTTACGAGAATATTATGCAGTAGAAGTAAAAAATGTAGAAGTTGCATTGTTTCATTCGAAAGTGAACTCAACGGATACCATGTGCGAAAAACTATTCTTTTTTTTGTTCTTCCTGGTGAAAAATTTGGAGAAAGAAAACTTGAAATGTTGGTATCTATCAATAAAAGGCAGATAATGAAAAAATCTTTAAATCGAATCCATATTACCCATAGCAGCTTTTATATTGCTTCACAGCAGATTTATAGAACAAATTGCATGACCCCCTGACTATGAAAACGCAGATATGCACAAAATTAGCCATGCCGGTCCAAACAGAGGGCCCGGTTAATGTTGACTTGATACTCATGAAAATTTATATTTTTGTCAAAATTGTCGCTTTTCGAGGGAAACCCTTGCAAAAAAGTGTTTTCCTGATACATGGAAAAATGACATGTATCAGAATATTTTGCATATTTTGAATTTTTTCAACAGCTAAAATCGTATTAGTGAGCAGTAAGTATTTGGATGGTCGGCTATCAGACGTGAACTGTAGTGATGTGAATTCAGACCAAAATGTACGCGCACATGGCATTAGTTATATAGTGACACAAAAATGGCTCAACGAAGCAAATAAATTGTCATTATTGAAAACTTAATTTTATAATAATTATTAGGTATTTATCCATTTTGAACAAGATTTTTTTTAAAATTAAAACTTTTGCATTTGAAGTTATATTCAACCTAATTGGTATTGAATTGTTCTCTATATTTTTTAACAATAAATATTGTGTGCGTTATTCTATGAACACGACTAGCTAACTACTACCGAATTTCGCCACGTAAATATTATACAATTTATTTTATAAACCGTACGTTTACCATGGCCTGTATTTTTCAGACCAATTTAGTATTACAATTCCTTATCATAAATATTAAACATTCGAAAATAAGTGGTTCGCAGTCGCAGCTCACAATCTTGAGAATGTGATAGTCATAACATTAGGTACTACTCAGAAGAATCATAATAAGAACGATAAAAATAGTCATTCGCACACTACAGTCGTTAGTCGTTAGCCTTAACACTTAGCACTAACTTGCCAGTGATCCCATACAATCTGTTGAAAATATCGAGCCGATGGAACTTTCACATGTACACTTTTTGTCGAAGAACGAACGTTCCTCTTAACTCAACTAGGAAGTGATAATACAGCTGATTTGTAAATGATGTAGGTACCGAATGTTATCGGTCAAGATATTCCCACTAACAGTGGTTGATCGGTTCCCTCAATCGATTTAGGTTTAACGCGTTTCAAACCGTTTAATACTAGTTCCAGCAGCAAACTAAAATTAATAACCCGTTATTCAGTTTTTGAAGATATCGACACCAAAAGAGTTCAAGGGATTTTACGAAATTTCACAATTGTTCAGATTTAAACTCGAGCGGATAATGAAATCATTTTGACGAAGTGGGATTTTGAAAATTCAATGTTGAAATCAATTATACGTAGAGAGTATTTTTGAGTGTGTTTCTGAATGAGGCTTGACTAATTTTTTTGACTTCGTTTCCATTTTAAATACGAATGTGAAGACGATCACTGCGCTCCTAATTGCTGGATAAAGATGCTAAATAAAAACAATGAAATGGGGGAAAGAAAAAAAATCAAAATTTATCAATTGGAAGACGTTGTAAATTTCCAATAAGTTTTCATATTCAAAGAGCAACAAAGATCTGTTGAGCATTTTTAAATGTAGGCGTGTAAACAATCATCATTAGTCAATCAACTAGTTTTCGTTCGTCTCATTTTTGTACCAATATACTCTTCTCGTTGGACCGATTATTTATCTACCAACCGCTCATCAAATGCCTAATAATGCGCTTGTGATGTTGAATTTTCGGCCACTTTCAAAACGAAATTCGAAAAACTTTCAAGTCCAACGACGGTGACTATTACATAGCTATTAATTATCTATTGCACTAACAGTTAAACGTCGTACCACTATTTTCCTATCCTTGCCGGTCAGTGTTTTTTTCAAAATTGAGAAAATGTTACAATTTAAAAGTGGGTAGAGCAACTATGGATAATGTAAGAATAGGAAGAAAGTAGATCGAAAGTAAATCGTAGAAGTAAGGAAGATAATTATTTTTCTGTTAATGAAATGGATGTTCATTTCAGGATTTTTCTTTTGTCAATTAATTTACCTAGTTCATTGACTTATTGGATTTTTACTCGAGAAAATTGGTGTTTCATTGATACTAATACAATTTCTAGTGGCTAGTGGAAAAACCGGTTCTTCCATGTTTGAATTTTTTTTCATGTTTCAAACGTTAAAAATTTTTTAATTTTATGAAATTTATCATTCTTCGTACATCAGTCAAAACTAATTCGATTATTACTCACATTCTGAATCTTCGGTGCGGATGACCATTTTGGTTTTGCAGTGAACGATTTTGATAGGTACCAGAGTTAGACCGAGATTGGAACTTTGGATGTCCTCGTTGACTGCCAACGAGCAACTGGCAACTATTTCGGCGGGTCTTCGCTGACTACGAGTTCTATGTTATTCTTCTGGGCAGCGTAGGCCAACGAAGGATTCCCTCCTGCCGTTAGCCAAAACAAGCCCCGTAGTTGAGGTGGCATACCCCACTCGTATCACCAAGGCTAGATTTGACTTGGAGCAGAGATTTTTAAAAATTGTGCACCTGTTTATTATCCCCGTAAATTTTCTGAAATGATCGAAATCCAACTTTCACGCAAAATTGTACGTTGAAAACAGTATTAAAATGTTTTTCGCTAACGAAAAGACCATAAACACTTGTATGTTTACTTTAGCCAAGTGAGGTTCATAACGGAACATGCCACTTTGATCTATCGGTATGATAAATTTAGTAGGTATAGAAATTAGGGAGATTAAAATCCTGGCAGGTGCAGATACTTATATACATATTGACGCACATATTAAAGTTTTTGCGACTCGTCGAAAATTTGGAGAAAATCTATTAACACGAAAGAACCATCATGTTTTGTCTTAATACACTTGATATGCAGAGAGTACTCTCGATCAATCTCCTCGTTACCTGTTCACAAGTGTTGTAGAGCTCAAGCTGGCTACAGCATGTCATGAGTACAATCCTGCGTGTGGATTCCAGAGAAACACCCCATCGTCATTTTTATCGAGTAGGTATGAGTTAGGGATTCCGTTGGAAAGCGGAGCTCTTCGCGGATCCAATGAGATAAAGAAAGAGAGCCATATCTCAATAAGTAGTGCACGATTCGCTTCTCAGGTAACTCATCTGATCGTCCGAGTGGTGGCAACACCCTGTGGTCATCCGAGTGATTATATTTTATGAGGTAAGAGACGAGGTCAACGTGGTCTCCATTTTGGATGAGAAAAGTATTATTCTATTCCTATTTTTTATTGGCTAGTTTTGGTTTCTTAGCATACTCGTATCATTTACCTATACGAATAGGATGTTCCCTGAAGTTATCCTATATTTTTTTGCTTGTTAAAAGATGCCTACCTAAAAAACTGAACGATCTCGTCTATTGGGGTGTTTTGGGTTCACTAGTATGTTGGCCGTTTATCATAATATAATGATAATAATATGACTATTATAAAAGGCCAACAAACGAGCAAACTCGGACTTAATTAGCCTGAAAAATTTAAGGATACAACTGTTATATCCTTCGATTTTTCAGACTCATAAAAAAAATATGGATAATCAAATATTGACAGCAGAATATATCGTTCTGGCAAGTTGCCAAGAGAGCGTGCACAAAAACTTATGGTTATTCGACCTAATATAGGTTAACATTACTTCACTATTATTTTTCTTCTGTTATAAATTCAGTAGAAACTTGAAGGCAATCTTAATCAGATAGAAAGCTTGGAATTTAAAGTCGCGGATGACAAATTTCAGGCTGGCACCCTCTTTTAACCTTTGATGGTTTCATAAATATGTTTTTTTTTCTCAGTCAGGAATTCCTATCCTATCATGAATTTTTCAATCCAAAAGTATCATGTTCAAAATAAAATTATTTTTGGATAATACCATTCTGGCAATTCAGGCATTTTTATGGGTTAATTTTCATGATTTCAGGAAGTACTACAAGCTGTACTATTTTTCATGCTAACAACGAATCTGTTGCCACTGAACTCGAAGGAGACGATGAAAAAATACTGATAAATAAAAAATTTGTTAATTTTTTGGTTCTTTTTGTTTCAACTCTTGTAAACAGATAATTCCAATCCCTTCTTTCATTACTATTTCAGCAGCCACCACACTTTATTGTCAGGTTCTTTCTAAACTTACAATTTTCCTAGGAAATTCGCTCATTGGGACGTGAATAGAAATTTTATATAAATTGAATGCTGAGAAATGTATTGCTGAAAATATCTCCACGCGATTGAGATAATTATCAGTGTTTTGCCTTTCCTGAAAAGTGGCCTAAATGACGATAAGGGGTGTTACTCAGACACTGACAACATGAAAAAGATCATAAAAATATAATTTCTTATGAAAGAACCTCAACTCTCTCACCGAGTGTTTCGCGTTCTATGAATTGCATCTCGAAGGATTTTAGCAGCCATGTACTACGGTAAAATGAGTATTCATTTATTTACATTAAAAAAACGCTGCAAATGATTGAACAGTGGTTTATTATTCCTTCGCTTCAATAGGTATTGATTTATGAAGACTATCCATTTGTGATAGTAACTATTCCGAACATTTTTGTGAATGTTCTCAACGAAAAACAGATGGTAACTATAGAGGAAAAATCCGTAGCAACTATTGTAATTTTAACCATTTTTATTTTTCTTAATTTCCTAATTAAAAACTTAATTTTTTGCCTAACTGTACAGCTGGAGAGAGTGTTTGACAACCATTCCAATGAGTATAGAACGATTTTTATAGCTCCAAGAACTCTCGAGTTATGCCCTCATGTCAAATTTCTAAAAATCTCCCAAATTCGGCACAAAAGCTGCGATAACTCGAGAACCAATAAAGCTATCGACCCGGCGATGGTCTCATTCGATTCAGCGTCCAAAAATCTATATAATTTGATACCACGTACACATTTTTCTGAAAAACCTTGGAAAATATGAATTTTCTCCCCCTCAAAACCCCCAAAAATACCCTTAAAATTGAGCTAGCAAGTTGGTTCAAGAATTGGGCCGTCGTAGGACCGAGATTGATTTTTGGTGAAAATTTCAAGAATTTAGCTATTATGGTTTGGCCGGAAAAGTGTTGACGGCGTACGGCGTACGGCGTACGGCGTACGGCGTACGGCGTACGGCGTACGGCGGACAGACAGAATTTTTTTTATTGGATATTCGGATCCTACATGCCTTGAAACGTAAAACATCAAATTTTGAGGGGGGGTTATAAAATTTTTTTTCTTGGGCGATTACAATGGTTTATTATTGAATAATAAACCAAAATCGGTAACGTAGATAAGTACAACTAATACAGGCTACCACATGCTATTGCTGGCGACCGGACAATAAATTTTTTTTATCCTTCTCTTGAAAATAATACATCGTTTTGCATAGGAATAAACATAATGCACAGACATGCACGTCCACTTGAATTTAGTCAAACGAGAGTTTTTTGAAGGAACCTTCCATTCCGCTAGTTTTGGTTGTCTTTTTGCCCATGTCGATTTTAAGAGTTGCGTCAAAATCAAACCAATCCTTGTTAGCTCTGATCTTCTTCATTGTGTCCTCTGAAACATAATATGGAACAAAATTTCGTTGGTAAATAAAGTAATAGCATGTCTATTTTGGTTTACTATTCAATAATAAACCATTGCAATTGCCCAAGGAAAAAATCTAACTCCCCTCCAAAATTTGATGATTTACGTTCAAGTCTTATTGAATCCGAATATCCAATAAACAATTTCTGTCCATCCGCCGTACGCCGTCAACACTTTTCTGGCGAATTATAAGAGAAAAATCAAAACCTAGATGAGAACCATCAACGTTATTCTACTATTATGCGTTATGCTATTCTTACTCATTCGATTCTAGTGAATAAACACACGATGAACAACAACAGCTTTTATTGAATTTTGATAACACACGATGCATTTGAGATTTAACAGTTCTAAGTTTTTTCTGTTTCGATTTTTACGGGCAATAAGAGTAAATATTTTTCTACGTTTGAGGTCTTAAAATGTTTGTTATAATGAGCAGATTACCCATTCGTATATTGGGTCACTTCAGTACTAACCGCGTTATTCGCAAATTGACAGTATTTGGATTTTTACGGACCACAACAATGACTAAATATTATAACTCTGGGGGACTTTAAATTTTTCTATATGACAGCTGAATGTCGCTTGATTTTAATTATTAGTGTCACACACAGTTCTTCCTTGTAAAACACATTTTAATCAAGCACTATTGCATTTTTCGGATCTCTTAGCTATAAATATAACCAACTTTGACCACGTTCACAATACTTGTTTTGTATAGTTTGGATCACATAATGTACTCCCGCCTAATACCGTTTTATCGCTGTTAGGATTTTTACAACAGGCCAAAATTGAAGGAAATTGAAATTTGGAGGGATATAATAAAGATAATTATAATAAGTAATTTTTGAAATTCGGGATTATTTTTTAAATGTTCTGAGGAAAACTTACTGAAGAGGGTTTCCATTGACGGGGCATCACCGCCATAATCTTTGGGGTGCATGTGCCGCGGAATCGCCTTGTAACTCTGGTCCAATTGGTCAGGAGTGTACATCACTATCTGCAATCAAAATATAGGTTAGTTGATGCTCACGAAATTTTGCATTTGCAGACCATGGAAATGTCTAATTAATTGAGTTGACCAATTTCACAAAGAAGGAGAAAAGTGAACTTAAGTTAGGTAAAGAATAAAAGGTACTCGAAAATGATAATTTTTCTAATAATAGGCAACTATTCACCGTATATGCCAAATCACTATTAAAAAATTACCTGTTTCGCTTGTTCTTTGCCGATGAAAGGCTTGATGAGCGTCATTATATGCGTAATCACTGCGTTGATGTTGATAATATGCACGCCTCGAAGACGGATCGGCATAGCTTCCTAAACAAAATATTATTGTCATTCAAATATCACATTTTTTTGCTGCTACGAGAATTATTGGTTTGGCCAAACTTTTCATTAACACTATTAAAACATTTTACTGCCAGATTTATGCACACCACTGGTTTACTTTCAAACTATATCTAGCCGCGCCATCCCTTGCAAAATCATCTCATCTGGCCATAAACGCGAGTTCAACTTTAGTATTACCTCCACATTTTATCCCTTGGCGAATACCCTCCTACTTTCCCATCCCGTTCGGCGTGCCACTAATTTCCAAAGGAAAACCAAAAACTTTTCTTCTCCACACTTGTTTTCTCTACGTTTTTCCTCGGCGTTTTGTATTCAAGTTTCCACGAGCCTTGATTTCCAAAGGAAAAAACGTCTGTGTATGGCCAGTGTGTATGACTAGCTATTGGGTGCAGTTACAAATATTTTTAGATAGTGTTTTTTAATTTTTTTTTTTAATTTTTGTTTTTAGGAAAACAATTCCTAAAATTGTCATTGAGCTTAATTCATTTTTCAGGGAGATATAGCGATTAATGTCTCTTTTTGATCGCAGGCACACGGACTCACAGACACTCTTTCAGAAAGTGATTCGGAGTACGAGTAGAGTAGTACGAGAATAGTAGGTACTACGAAAATTTCTTCCGACAGGACCTCCGTCCCAAATTTGACTTTTCAGACAATCTCAATACTTCCATACTATACGTGGAAGTAAACACCTCCGCGTATGGGGAATCCCATCAATAAAACTGTCATTAGGTGCGGCTTGTTGTAATGCTCGTAGTTTCCAGATGATCAAGGAAAAATCCAAGAGATTCTCAGTCAGGTCGTGAGTTAAGTTTTCATCTATTGCTGTCACTGATAAATTGAACTATCCCCTAGCAAACACGTTCTTCTCTCATTTCGTGTGATAAATCACGTGGTCTTAAATCACAGTTGGGAGGCAGTCTTCCGCGAATCCTTTCCCAAATCGTTCGCCGATTCTCATGGCGTGCGGTAACGTCCACGAACACAAATGTTTTTTGAAAGGTAATGATCCCATGACGCCTATCTTAAAAGCCGAAGAATGTTCGAGTACCGCCAGCTTATGATGTGAGATATGTTTCGAGTTCAATAAATGTCAATCATAAGAATAAGCATTTTACCTGAACGTAGACAAAATATTTCTTGACGGACGAGAGGCTGACCCGTGCGAGATGACCAAGGGTTGTGCCAGTGTTATCAAACACGAATAAAAGACCTGGAATGAGATATAGGTATGGATGTTCACAATATCTGTGGCTTAATCAGGACCAATAAAATGTAATCTTGTCCAATTTTGACATGATGTTGTGAGTATGGATTTATAGTATTTATAGAGGTGGATTTGTGTCTATGTATAAATTATAAGCTGGTTTGGTAAATGAATATGAACCGACCTTTCGCATCAGTGTGTTCCGTACGCAGTATCGTATCGACGACCATGAACAGTAGTTTTATACAATCGTCCAACACAAATTTGGACGTGTCTGTGTCGATGAGCCGTGACCACACAACTGCAAACCCTTCGGCTGTTTTTTCAGGAAGAATCACCATTTGTCTGAAATTTTTCAAAACAATGATGTTGACTGATAATAGATACGGAACGGTCCTCGAAATTATTTCTTATTCCAAAATCGACTTTTTTTTTAGCATTGAGTCGTAAAAGACAGAAAACGAATAGTGATGACTTTTTACACAGCAGTTGTTTGGTGAAAATTAGTCATTGTAACTACAAGATAGCGAAATTGGGAAAAATCTAAATAAGCCTGGCTAAATTAAAAATGTACTCACACAACATTAATTATGTGTTGGAGACCTTTACATTCGAGATCTCGGTTGGCGAAGAATTCCGGCGTAGCGGTTTTCATTGAATAATACGTGTCGATTGCTTTCTTTGTCGTTTCCATTTTAGAAAAACAACTGAACAGGAACAATGATAGCATTTCATCTGCAAATCGTAAGTTAGGCCAATCAAAAGAAAGCTTACTCAGGCGGCAATAAAATTTTCTGATTACTTTATACTGTATATTATATTTTTATTTTATATTGATTTGCTGATTACATTATTTTACTCTAGTTTACTACTCAAAAAGTGCACAATAAAATAGAAATATTGTCGGAAACACGGAATTTGAATCGTTGCTGGTGGAAAGGCTATTCCAAACTAAACTTTTATGATTGTCATGTCTATTTGCGAAAATATAATATTCTATACTATAGACTATTCAAAATAGGACTACCTACTTCTGTGTAAAAATGTTCATTAATCTACAAGGCGGTCAATTGTTGAAGAGTCAGAACTGGGCGAAAATTTATTTATTTGCATGTGTACGTTGTGTAAAAACAATAGGTACCTAGTTGTTCTTTCCTTATATTCAAACAAGGTATTCAGCGAGCCCGAATTTTTTTAGAACGGAATCCGAGAAGAAAGTTCCTCGTTGGATTTATGTGTTTATTGGGGTGCTGACAGGATTTTTAGTTTCTTAAGATGTGAGAGCCGAAAATGCCATAAACCTAAAAATTCCATCCTTGTTTTGAAAGCTGGACATATACTTGGCTGCGTATGATATGATTCGAAGATAGAGTTCTAAAATTCTTTAAGATGTCATAGCGAAAGTTCATTTTCAATAATTGATGAAAGACACGTCTTTTGTTTCATACGGTAAGGTGAAATAATTGGTCGAGGATTGTCTTGAGTTCTCTGAGAAACAACTGCGTGTTGGAATGTGTGTCTTAATTACTATGATTCAGAGCATGACTTGAAGGCGTTCATGTCTCGATAGTTTTTATCAAGTACATCATTTACCTGTAGTTGCAAGATAGGCGACAGAAGCAAGCAGTAAACATATTCTGTGGCACAACTATGGGACCTACAACCTTCGCAATTTTATAGTGTGAATCGATCTCTAAAGGAAGGCGAGGTTTCAAAAGCTTCTTTCAAACTTTTTTTTTCATTTTAAAATGCGTTTCATGGAATGATTCATCAATAGTAAAGTTCCAGTATACCTCTACTGTAACCCATTGCCAGTTAGTTTCTTCAGCTTATGTTTCCTAATCTCTCCTTCGTAACATCTCAAATGTATAGTTCTACCTATTCAACCAGTGAAAGCTCACTTTTCAACCTTCATTCGAAAGACAGCCTTTAATAGCCGAAAGAACACCTTTCGTGGTGGTTATGATAAAAAATTGTATTAAATACAATATTATAGGGCTCGATTGATATAATCAGGTCTTCAATTTCTTAGGTTTCGATAAAACATTTATTTAGTATTCATCATTTTAATATCCGCAAACATAGAGTCCATATCTATGAGCGTCCACCATCAAAATCGGATAAATAACAAACTAGTACGATGGGTCAAAAATACTAATGCCTCCACGTCAATATCAAAAGTCACTTGGTAAGTAAAGTAAGGAGTCAATGACAGAGACATCACAATCAACCAAAGGATTCCAATACGAACGAAATCGAAGTTAGATAAATCAAAATTGAAGTTAGAGCGAAGCTCCAGAACTGTTCCTGGATAAGTTCTCTATCGCGAATTAAAACTTTTTGAACGTTAAGGCCTGAGGAACAAAATCTTGTGGAGATGAAATTTCATAAAATTCCTGGTGTAATCCTAATTAACCGAAATTAGGTCCTCGTCTGAAATAGACTGCATTAAAAACTATAGTATAATATATTGAATTTATTGCAACAATACCTGGTATTTCTTTGGGAAGGTGAGGTTGCTTGCTGACCCAATCCTTAAGCACTTCCATGTCTTCGTTCGCCGGTTCCCAATTTGTATTCGGGTCCATTCTATTCAGCGACACCAATCATTGCAGTTACATAGTTGCATTTACAAGGCGAGCGTAATACTACTGTCTTTATTATGATAATAAAATTGAAATTGCAAGACCTACTACTGCTTAAGATTTTTAAGACCAAGTTTCTTTGAATATAATTGTTTTCCGATTGGAGCTGTTGAGACCAGAGAATTGACATCTAGAAGTTGGATTTGACATTATGGAGATTTATAGGGGATTTAAATAATGTGGATCATAGGAATAGAAAAGAATTCGTGTTTTCTACTCCTTACTACACTAAAGGTTGAAAAGCACGAAATCGTCCACAACCATCATTATAATAGTCTTTTCGAAAAAGAAAAGATGATGAAAAAAATTATAAATAGATAAAATAGAAAGATTTTCATCTGCAATCTTCATTTGCAGTTATTATTAATTTACTTTTAATTTTCAACTTTTCTTAAACAATTGTCAAACGTAAATATAAAACGAGAGCCACTAAACAATATCGAATAATGTCATGTTGGCAAGTAAACGAAGTTTTTGCTTTTTCGAATTGTGTTTCGGTTTTGTAACCACGCCAATGTGTTCAACATTGTTCGTCCGTTGACATAAAAACACGCGAACACGATTTTCGTATGGTATTATGTTGGCGTATCAAACAAAACTTACATGATAACTTTTGTAGGTCTTCTGAAGAGTGATAGGAATCGACTGGGCTGTGCAACCGGAAGGTTCTCACACGGAGTGCCAAGGGAAACCAGACCAAACCTGCAACAGTTCCTGTTTTTAACTTGCAGTTCAAGTAAGTTTTTTCGGATTCGTGACTTTTTTCGTTCTCCTCAACCTACTTCGTTGAAAAACTTGACCAATATTATTATCAACAAGTACCATTGCAATGTCTACGATTCATCAGACACATCAACCAGCTTATTTTGAACGTTTACGTGTATGCAGACATAGGAATAAGCTCATTTTATAGATTCTATGTTATTTTTGTAGATATAAAATATATAGTAAGTACTTTTTTCATCATTCCCATGCAAAATGAACAATTTCAATAGTATAATATATATATGCGACTGTTGGATGTATTTGATGATGAAGAGCGTCACATTTTTTCCAGTTCGAGAACTCGTGAAAACAAATGCAATTTACAAAATAATTTCAAAACGTATAAGACAACTTATAAAATCGATGTCTATAGATTTTTAAACTGAACTGTTTCCATTGAATTACACCACTCGATGTCTTCGGATAAGGTTCTTCATTGGTAGTGTTCTATTACGGAAGAAATGAAAATTAATTGGTAAGTATACGAGTTTGATGAGTTTAATAGACGCTCTTAGTGAGAGAAATCTGCTAGTTGAATCAGCTGCGCAACTGGTATGAGGACATTCGCCTGACGAATGAGCAAAGCTCGTTTCGCTGGTGAGAAAGAATTGGAGGTTTATTTTCATTTGGTTCGTTTACCATTAGTTACCAATGGTGAAGAAGAGGCGACGGCATTCGAATAAATATAAATTATACAGAACAAGTCTTTATATCGAGTATCGCCTTGACCTCGAGTTACTAACAGGAGTAAAAAATTCAAATAGACGTTCCACGTCTCGAACCCACTTCGGCTCTTCAAAAATGAAAAAAAATCTCATACTATGAAGTTGGTATTAAACCTGCTCACAGACGGTGAAATGTTTTTTATCGCAGTATTTCTAATGTTTCCTCTGTAGGTAGAAGTGAAACTGCGTTGATTCGTTCGACTGGGGAATTCCCAACTTGAAGGTAAAATGGAAATAACGAACTTTTTGGTTCGAAACCGGATGACCGGTCCTCGCAGCAAATTCATCCGAGTTTACCTATTCGAATAACGTCATATTTTGAAGCCAAAACCGTTAGAAAGAATAAGATATGTTTTTGGAGCTGACGTAAAATGTTGAAAGAATGGTGGGAAAGGTCAAGGAAAACGTGAGACTGCAAGTGAATGGTGAAAAGAAGATGAACCGGAGGATGGTAAAATTGAAATATTAGTTATTTTTGGGAAATCTTTATCCAAGGAACTACAATAGCTGTATTTTCATCGCAACCTTAAATATTTTAATTGGTATCCGTTTTTGTTTTTTTCTTCGAAAATGAGGTTAACTAAGGATTTAGCAAGTCCTTTGTCTCGTTCGGCTCTTACTTTAAAATAGCTACTATTTAGGGTAAAGTTTCCTGCGATCACCTGATTCCATTTTAAGCTGCGAGGGCGCTGACTTGAGAATTCAGAACAAGTGCTCTAATGTACTGGAGAGAAAAGCCAGCCTGAAGAAGGTTTGAATCCAAGGTCTACCCTTTTAGCCGCAAGTTTCTACATTCGTTTAAATAGAGGCGACACAATGTTACGTCAGTGCATCTCATCAAGTAAATCAGAAGTAAATCAGCTTTTTGATGACCCTGAGATAGCGTTGAACTAGTCGCCTTGCAAACTAATCGTCTTCATATCCGCTGCTTTTCAAATCACGCAACGCAATCATTGCTTAATGATGAAAGAGAGAAAAAAAAAAACGTTTTACGATCACTGTATTAAGGCATGCTTTTGATGATTTGAATGTGAAATATCATCTGCGCAGCTTCTAAATTATCATTATCAATTAGCATCCTTTCGCATTATTGTTTCCATTTTAATTGTAAACGTTCTCATATGAAGTAGACTGCAAATTAGGATGAAGTTTATCAGAGCCCTTAAGAATGATTAACAATATCAGTAACAAGCCAACTCAAAATCAATAACAAATATCCAAAACAAATGATGTCTATAGATCACTATAAGTACTTCCACGTTTGAGTCGGTAGACAAATACTATAACCAATTATAAATTCAAGGAACTCATTACATTGCCGCAACGTTTAGTACTATTCAACATGTGATCTGAACGATAAAAATCAAGCGTCATCTGCTTGTCATATCAAACATTTCAAGACTTCAACCGTTCGACAATACAGACAGTAAAAATCAAAATAAAAACTTCGAACGCATAGATCTCGGAAGTACTGCGCACTATTCAGACTCTGGAAACGGCTAATTTAGAACATTAATTTGGGGAGTATAACCAATTATAAAAAATCTGAAAATTCTGTTGAATGTCATTAATTTTTTACGAACATTTTGTCACTGTTTTACCACAAATGCGCAGACAGACGGACGTACAGATACACAAACAGTGATGTCCAGAAAGCGATTCCAAGTAAATGTCTATGAAAACATCTTTCGAATACACCTACGTTCCGAATTCGACATTTCGGACGATCGCAATACTTCGATTCACTACAAATACATGAAAGTAAAAACGCTGCTAACGATGGTGCAATAGTTTATTATTTCTTCGCTTCAATAATGATTTAAGAAGACCATCCATTTGTGATAGTAATTATTCCGAACATTTGTGAACGTTCCCACCGAAAAACAGATTGCTAACTGCAGGGGAAACTCCATAGCAACTATTGTAATTTTAATCATTTTTATTTTTCTTAATTTCCAAATTAAAAGTGAAATTTTTTGCCAAACGGTACTGCTGAAGAGAGTATTTGACGACCATTCCAACGAGTATAGAACGATTTTTATAGCGAGAACTACGCCAAATTTCTGAAAATTATCCAAGTTCAACACAAATGCTGCGATAACTCGAGAACCAGTATAGCTATCGACCCCGCATGGTCTCATTCGGTTCAGCATCCAAAAATCTATAGAAATCGATACCAAATACACATTTTTCTGATAAACGCTGGAAAATACGAATTTTCCCTTCCTCAAATCCCCTCAAAAATGCCCTTAAAATAGAGGTAGCGATTTTGCTAAAAGATTGAGCCATTTTCAGACCAAGATTAATTTTTGGTGGAAATGTCATGAATTTAGGTAGCTTTTATAGTTTCGTCAGAAAAGTGTTGACGGCATACGGCGGACGGACAGATTTATTTTATTTGATATTCAGAGTCCACATGCCTTGAAACGTAAAACATCACATTTTGAGCGAGATCAGAATTTTTTTTTGTTGGGGGTTACTATGGTTTATTATTAATAATAAACCGAAATGAAGAGAATCATCTGGAAGACCTTGGCATAAGCAGTTCTGGGAAAATTCCCAGAGCTTCGGATCACTTCCATTATTTTTTATTGAGTTACATAAACAATCTTACAAATAAAGACTGCAGTGGTTTTTTTTTCTTTGCAGCAGCAATGAGGTTAGATAATTATTAGAAAAATAACTTGTTTTTGAAATACTATAGGCGAGGATGAAAAGATAAGGGAGTGGAAACACATTGAGCAGATCGAAGAGCGTATGAGATCTGGATCAGAGGATGCTTTTCCACTACACCTCATTCAACTTGTCAAGAAGATTATTCTTACTAATGAATGGATATAACAATTCTATGGGAACTATTCAGTATACTGTGGGAACTTCAGATTTCCATGTCTACACGAAACATGGAAATTCTACATTCTACAAAACATGGAATTCCACATTTCATATTATCTCTCTATTATTTCCATATTTACTTCGTTCTATTACACGAGTTACTCATACTTCAAAGAATAGCATCCAACGACCAGCATAGAAGACACGGTGATTGTCACGAAATCCACTGATTTTAAATGAGTTATATTGTTATATAGATTTCAGCGATTATAGGTCATCATCAGTAACAATCTTTACACTTACAACTTAGTTGCAAGATTGTTGGTGATGATGGCCTATAATCGCCGAAATCGATAAAACATTATACCACATTTAAAATCAGTGGAATTCGTGACAATCTCCGTGTCATTTCCAGAATCTAAGCGCGAGCGGTTTAGTGAAAAAAAGAAACCTAGGATATATTTATTACTCTAGACCCATAGATATGTACCAAAATGGAGTGACATTTTATACGAATTTCATGATATTAATAAACATAGGTGTTTAGTTTGTGGACCGATATCTGAGAGTCCTCAATGTAACTCTATTCGACGAGTGTCATCCTTAAAATGAATATGAGCTTAATCGAAGTGCATTCTTAGGATTTCTTAATATTTCGATTTTCAAGATAGAAGCTTATATAAGTTTACGATGTATTTTAGAGAGGATGAATATTTTTATTAGTCTACATCAACTACTAAAAGTAAAGTACACGAAATATGACTGTATGTGTGATTGAGAATGAGAGGGAATGAGAAGCGGTTGTTGTGAAACACGTGCCGCAGCCCGGGCATGCGGTGTCTGTCTGGTCGTCTCTCGTAGGAAATGCCCTGGAACATTGGCTTTTGCGTAAGCGGATTGCCCCTTCGGAGCAGTGCGAGTTGCGAAACTGAAACTGGAGCCGAGAGTTAAAAGATGTTATGAGCTTCTTACGGTTTCATACGAGAGAACATTGTTATCAAAAAATATCCGGCTTGAACACTTTCAAACGGCGGTCGTTTCCTCATGAATGACGTTACTGCTTCAGGCACGAAGGCGCAGTAATCAATGAAAAAGGCTAAGTACTATTGTAGAAAATGGTCATTTGTCAGGCAAAAATTTCCAAGCCCTCAACCACTACAGAAAACTCAACAGTCCATTGTCTTTCTTCTTCAAGGAGACTTCTGACTTCTGTCATAGCGAAGAAGTCCATCGAAGTCCTCAAAGTGCTCGGCGGAAAATGGCAGAAATGTACCAATTTACTGAATTTTATCAATTTTTATTTATTTAATTTTTCTTTTTTCTAAAAGAGAAATAGCAAGGGAGTGTCACCATCACCTTTGAAAATAGTTTGTTCAAAGAAATCAATGGAAAATTCGGTTTATAACCAATAAAAAATGACACCGATTTCTCTCTTTTGCATGTTATTTTGAACATACCGACAAAAAAAAAAATAAAAGTTCTTCTGCAATGAATTTCAGGTCAACTTGTGGATATGACGAGTTCGCATAAAATGCAAATATAAAAGCTTTTATTCAACTAAAAATATCAACTATCGTCCGATTCATTAGCTGCACCGGAGTTACATTCGATCGTTTAACGGTTTTGTGATGAAATCACCGAAAGCAACGATGTTTTCAAATTGCACAACACGAACCCGCACTCGACGCACATCGAGTTAATGACAACCCGTGAAGCAACACGGAAAATTTCTACCCAGCGCAACTCGAAATCGGTCCTTTCTCGGACCGTTCAAAAGCAATTTTCTATTCCTTGGTATCTACCGGATACAATCGACGTTAGGCACTTCGCCATTCAAGGCCGGCCCGTAATTAAGTGCCTAACAGTTTTTCTTCATACTGTTGTTAGTTGTCTCTTACGATTATGTTTCAAAGCAAATCGAAAAAAATGTACGCTAAGTAAGGATAAATGTTGCATACTCGGGTAAAACTAAGAATACGCCTACACACAAAATTGGTCTGAGTAATGTCATGAAGATATCGAAGCAAGGTGCGGAAACAAATACCAGGAGATGCGAGGGTGAGAAAAACTAGACTCATACTCCGATTCTTTATTTGCTGGCTCAGCACTTTCAGAGAGCCATAGGGTCCACGTAGCCCGAAAACCAACGTCGCCCGAGGATGCCCGAATGGGCGAAAGTGCTCTTCCAGCAAATAAAGAATCTGAGAATGAGTCGCCTGGTTTTTCTACCCCTCAGATCTCCTAGTCATCAAAAAATGCGACGACAAGGAAAATACGAAAAAAATTACTTATCGTTCGTATCAAATGGGTGCTTTTGATAAACGCACGTTCATTCATGTTCTCGGTAAGCACTTATGTATAAGTAAGCACATACAATAAATTATTGTATAATATTCTGATGAATATTATGAATAAAAAATATACAGGTATACCTTATACCTATCATAATAAAAAGAAGAATAAATAATAGTTTTAAAATTAGCGTTTAAAAAGTTATTTAAAGTTAATTATCATGTTGATTGTAAAAAGTAAATAAAATGAATTCTAGTCAGTAAAAAGGAAAGAGCGGTTGGATAACCAACAAAGAACCGAAACCGGAAGAAAACCGAACGAATTCGGGTCAAACCGAATAAAAGCCCAAGCATAACTTTCTAGCGGAAGTTTACCATCGGATGGAAGGAAAGAGCGGTTACTTTAGCTAAGACAATCGCAGGCCATAAAAGCCGGCTTCCTAAGGATGTTTTGACAATTGAATTAAAACAGAATGAATTCTCCTTCGGTCGTTACGATGACGTAGGTGGAGTCATTCAGACAACGTGCCAAATAGGCACGATGGCCAGGCCTTAACCTTGAGCGATCATAGCGTAGGTGCCTATACGATCCAGCTCATAACACGAGTTCCCGCCCATTGACGTAAGTGCTGATCCAGAAAAAGTATCATTTTTCCTTGTGCGAAGACTTGATTAACGTAGCTTTGCCCAGCATAGCGTGATTTAATTCTCGCGCGTGTGATCCACAACGCGGAACCGTGGGTCAACAAAAAAACTGATAAAAATGTAAAGGCGACTGGATTTTGAGAACGTTTCGATAAAATGAAGAAAACACCAAGGACGAGCCTTAATTATTTATACATTTAACCACTGAACCATTAAATGGCATTGTGTGAATCAAGCCCGCATAAAAACGATTACGATATTTTAACGTATAACACTCACTTTTCCATGTTTTGCGCCAAATTAAACCACATGATTGTTTTACGATTAATTTCATTTTTCTTCTTTGTGAAATAATAAGATCTATTATTATTTATTTCTTAAGCAAAATCGAGAATAATCGTTAAAATTCAACAAACAAATTATTATGAATATTTATTGACCGAAAAAAATTTAAACCTGTTACAACATTGCCAAAAACGTTTGCAAAGTTTTATCGTTGGACTTTGAACCACGAAATTTTGCTCACAGTAGTATGATTAAATAGTATTATAGATTTCGATTCAATCTCTAAAGCTGAAACAAAAAGTTGTGAAAAATTTCATAGTTTTTAAATAATTCAGCATTTGAATTATTCAGTTGAATGACTTCTTAAAATAAAGTGAAAACAATATAATATACCTATTTAAATTTGTCTGTCGATTGCGAGCTGAAAATTTTGATTTGTTTGAAACACATTTATGTACGTATTTGTTGTTATTTGCTGTGAGTTTTTTCAAAGCGGAAACAATCAAATCAGCTTACCACATTACTCTAAAGTGATATTTATTTAATGAATTAACAATTTATTTTTCTGCGCAGTTTAGGCAATTGCCCTTTCTTACAACTATACAGAATGAAAAATAATAAACTTCCGCTTTTACATCTCAATCAGTTCTTCAGAATATTTATATACAAAAAAATAAAATAATAAGGTATCCAATCTTCCGCATGTAAAAACATTAAAAAAAAAAATCCACAAGTAAAGAACAAATAAAAAAACTTAATAACCAAAATCAAATACATAAAAACATTTAAATCAAATTAACATCATAAATATTTTGTCTATAGGTTATTTCTCAGCTCACTTTTGAAACTCTCTAAACTTTCAATTTCTTTAAGGTTAGTGCCCAATTCATTATAAAGTTTGGAAGCTTGAACTACGAATGAACGACCGAATCAAGCAGTCTTGTGTGACGGTATGCATGAAAGTCTCCTTGAATTTTTCCTAAATATTGGGCAAATAATTCAAAAAATTCTCTATTCATGACAACAACAGTTTTTTGAGGTACGTAATCTACATTTAAAATATTTATTCCATTCGAGGTTTACGAAAGTCACCATAGGGAATTAGCTTGTTCTTCAATTACTGACCGACATAACTTGAAAAATTAATTTTTCTTTTTATTATTGGGAGAATAATATTTATTTAATTTAATGTACAGTATTCATAGCAAAAAGCTTTTGCAAGTCTCAAAATGTAAACATTATTTAGATAAATGTGAAGAAATACCTCATGACTTTAATCTAAATTTAACAAAATTCAAATGATCGCTAACTTAAGCTTGGTCACGAGGAGTCAATTTTTACTGGAACTGAAACTGACATTCTTTTTGTCGGACAGAAATCTGTCGAGAATTTTTCAAAGGTAAAATCAGATAGGCAGAAATTGGGACATACGCGACGTTCTTGTTTCAAAGATCTTAAGGCCGATTAACGGTCCACGATGTGGGAAGCTCGAATCTTACCAAAGAACTATCTCACCTGGACCAGGACTCGAAGAAGCGCCTAAAGAAGAGTACGATGACCGCGAGCAACGTCTTCGGCGTCGTCGGGAGGAGACTGGAGTAGATGTATCCGAATCGCTCCCCGAAGACCAACAGTTGAAGCACAACCTAGTGAGTTGGCAGCAAACTATTGAAGACTACAAACGGGGTGAAAGCGGTGAAGTGGCGCTCAGATGAGGAATTGAGTCCAGGGACACAAGAGATCATTACAAGGAGGAAAATGAGGAAATATGAAGCAATGAATCGGAGTTCGCCGGTAGCAGCCAATGGGATCGGATCGTACCCGTATTGATTGATTATTTAACCGGTTAAATTGCCGTATTTTGAGCCGTTTTTTTTTCATAGTGGTTGCTAGTGATCTGGTGCTACGGTTTTCACCGCGACAGTCGTGGACTGAGCAGGTTTGCTACCTTCTTTATTGAATTATTTTTCACGTTGGAAAACGTCAATTGCTCTGGGTCGTCACCGAGAGAATCGGAGGAGCCCGACGTGACCTTGAATCTATACACGCATGCGTAGTTGCTTTCTCTTCTAATCAGTTGAACGGTATTCTACTCCTACTCCTCGATTGACAGCTTCGCAGCTGAGTGACATCTGTCAACTGACATTCAGTGCGAAATCAGAGAGCGAGAACGAATTATTGTCAACTGGGAACCGACGCTCGATCTCCGGAGCGACTGTTCGACCACGTATTGGTTGAAGTCGCTCTCACCGAATCCTACGCCCGTTTGCGTATTACTTGAATGTTATAGTACCTGGGTTTCTAGTTACTATATAAGAGACCGTTTATGTCTGAAAAGAGAATTGAGAATTATTTTCCAAGGAAGCGCTCTAGAACAAACTCTCTCGGGTCACCGATTTTGAGCGAGATGCGGGAGGACGTTCAAGTGGGGCAGCTGACGCTGGGTGAGTTGATGGCTGCGATAAAGGAAGCACTACCCACAAAGGATGATTTTCATTCCCTTAGCACTGAGGTGCAAGCGCTCAGACAGGAGAATGTCCAGCTTCGAGAGGAAATTAATAACATCCGTGCCGATTGCGTAAAAAATACAGAGACAATAGAGTTCCTGTTGAATAAATCCAAAGGAAACAATCTTGTCTTGAGAGGAATTCCTACAGAGCCAAAGGCAGAACCGATGCAGGTCGTTAGAAAATTGTTCGTTGAGGCGCTGAACTTGAGTGAGAACATTAAAATCAACAAGGCTTTTTACATTGGTCCAGCTGCTCCCGATAGAATGATCCTTGCTGAATTGTCTTCATCGTCAGAGAAATGGTCCGTTTTAAAGAACGCTAATAAATTGAAGGGGACCAAAATAACGATATCCCAGGATTACAGCGTGCAGACTCGTGAGAAGCGAAGGAAACTCTTCTTGACCATGAGCGAGATAAAAAGGCGCAAGGGGGAAGGAGTTGAAACGTTCGTTCGCGGTAATATGCTGTTGGTTAATAAAGCTCGGTTTTATTGGAATAATGAAAAGGGGCTGGTAAAATCGAATCAAGAGGATGGAATTGGTGCCTTGAAGTCGATAATCGGTGAGGATTTATCGCATTATATCGCGGAAGTAAAGTCAGGAAAGATCGCTCATCGTCGCCCGCCCATTCCATCGGTGTCTGGATCTGGAAGAGTATAGCAGCCAGCGAAGAGTCATGCAACGGATATAGGCAGCACACGGATAGTCGCATACAACGTCAACGGCTTGAAACAAAGAGTTACTAATCCCGGTTTTTGTGAATTTATTAGTAAGCATGAAATTATTGTATTGATTGAAACACACGTTACCATGGATGATTACGATAAATTTAATAAGTACTTTGTTGATTATTATATTGCTTGGATAGGAGCTGAGAGAAGTTCAAGGTTTGGTAGAGCAAGTGGTGGTGTCTTAGTGGGTTGTAAACGTAAGATCTCGTGCAATTTTAAAACCTATGCTCTTTCTCGGGGTATTTATGTGGAGGTTCTGCTGGGAGATCAGTCTTTCAGTGTATTCCCAATGTATTTGAATCAGAGTAGGTGGCAGGAGGATCTTCACGAACTCTCTGATGAAATTCAGAATAATTTGGATAGGAATATTATATTGATTGGTGATGCAAACGCAAGGATAGCGCAGTTGCAGTCTGTGCCCGAAAATGTCACAAATGGATTACCCGCTGTCGTATCAAAGTTTAGAAATAGCAAAGATGGTGTAAGCAACTCTGTGGGAAGAAAGTTTATAGATATATGTAATGAACTGGGATTGGTCATAATGAATGGGAGATCTATTTCAGATGAAAATGGTGAATTTACATATATAGGTCCCCGTGGTTCATCAGTTATTGATATTTGTGGTGTGTCAATGGTATTTTTGGAGGACTTAATGGATTTTGAGGTTGTACCTCAGATTTATTCGGATCATATGCCAATAGTGCTTACAATTAGAAATAGTATTGAGGAGAATGTTGCCACATTGCCACTGCTGCCAAGGCTGCAATGGTCTGAGGAAAATAGTAAGGTGTTTAATCTTGGTCTCAGAAATTCTCTGTCGCAATATCTAGATGGGTGGGATGTTGAAAGTAAGGAGAATTTCATAACTGATTGCATACGAAGGGCTGCAGGGGGTCGTTGTGGACCGGTGGCGAAAGTATTCGATTGCAGGTTCACTGCGAATAGGCCTTGGTTTGACCGCGAATGTAATCGAATGAGGAGTAGATCATTTGCGCTGTTGGATAATCATAGAGCTAGTGGGTCTGAATTAATAAAGCAGTTATACCTTCTCGTTAATAAGGAGTATAAGTTAATGTGTGAACGTAAAAAGAAGAATTACTATCGGGATGTAGGTAGACGGTTGGATGTAGTGGCAAATCCTAAGGAGTTCTGGGCAATAGTGTCATCATTTAAATCAAAAAATTTGGTTGTGGATTCACAGATTGATGGGCGTTCGTGGTACGAGCATTTTAAGTCACTTTTGTGCCCCAATCAGGACATTGGTACCATGGCATATGCAAAACCGTTTGTGACTATCGAGAGTTTGGATGAGCCGTTTGAAATTAATGAGTTAGTAAGTGTACTTAATAAGGCTAAGGTAAACAAGGCTCCTGGTCCAGATCAAATTCCGTATGAATTTTTCAAGGGAATGGACTCTAGTTGCCTCCAGGTTGTGCTGAAATTCTTCAACCAGGTGTTTGATTCCGGGAACGTGCCCAAAGGCTTTGGTAGATCAATCATCTTCCCTCTTTTTAAAAAGGGTGCTCGAGATGTGTTGAATAATTATAGAGGTCTGTCTTTTATGAACACCTTAGCAAAGGTCTATGCGGGGCTTCTTCTTAAGAGATTGACTGCCTGGATGGAGGAGCATCATATTTTGAATGAGTACCAGGCCGGGTTCCGTAAAAACTACTCAACTGTTGACAACATTTTCAGTTTTATGAGTTTGGTGAAAATCAAGTTGAGGGTAAAGCGAGCAAAGGTTTTTGCTTTTTTTATTGATTTTGCGTCAGTTTTTGACCGCGTCAATAGAGACTTTCTGTGGTTCAAGTTATCTCAGGAGGGGTTGTCGACAAAGTTTATAAACTCGTTAAGTGGTCTTTACAAGCGTACGGAGTCTGCCGTGAAGCTACTAAACTCTTCTACTACTGAATACTTTGCAACATCCACAGGGGTAAAACAAGGGTGTTTGTTGTCGCCGAGCCTGTTCGCGTTATTTTTGAATGATTTGCACGATTCACTGAGTGAAGGGGTGTGGGTTGGTGATCGTGAGGTGCGACATTTGTCCTATGCCGACGACGTGATTTTAATGGCGTCCAGTGTGATAGGCCTGCAGAGAATGATGGATAGGATGCTGGTGTATTGTTCAACCTGGGGCCTGGAGCTGAACCTTTCGAAATCAAAGATTATGGTTTTTAGAAACGGAGGTAAGCCGAGTGCAAAGGAAAAATGGCATTTTGGAGGTCAGAGAGTGGAAGTGGTGAATAGGTACAAATACCTGGGTTTCAATTTAACGCCTACGCTTGCCCTCAACCCCCATGTGCTTGAAAAAAGCTCTACAGCAAAATTGGCGATCATGAGTATGTGGAAGCCCTTCTTGTCCCACCCAAACGTTCAGCTCAAGGAGAAATTAAAGGTTTTCGACGCTGTAGCGCGCTCAATTTTATGTTATTCGTCTCAGGTTTGGGGATATATGCTCAGTGATGGTGTGGAATCGGTGTTACGATTTTTCATCAAATTTATTTTCTCACTTCCTAGGTGCACACCGAATTACATGCTGTTTCTTGAAACAGAGCTTCAACCTCTGTATATGTACACTCTTCGAATGCACTTTGATTATGTTTTGAAGGTAATGAGGATGCCTTGTGAACGCCTTCCCAATTATTTAGCAAAAAAATGCATGGAATACGACGTGTATTGGGCAAGGGAGTGGGGTTGCTTGAGGGAGAAGTATGGGATTCCGCAGTTGAGTATGGGAAACTTGGGCGAGTGGAGGGCGCTTATGGAGGAAAGTATCGCAATGATAGGCAGACAAATGTTTGCCGAAAATTTGGAAAAAGCGGGATGCTCCCGACATCATCACCAGTACTTGGTTTTGAGGTCGGAAGTGGACGTGAAACCTCTTGCCCAGTTCAGGGATTTTCAGCACATGAAATGGCTCTTTAAGGTAAGAGGGGACCTTCTTGCCCTGAGATCACGCCCATATAGAACGGAGGATGGTGCCCAGACGTGCGAAATATGTAGTAGTGGAGAAATTGAAAATTGCTTCCATTTCGTAGGTAGGTGTACGGCGCTGGCTACGGTGAGGATGAGATATTTAGGGAAGATTGTGCTCTCCTGGGATGAATACGTTGGTATTTTGAAGCAGGGTGAGGCAAATTTGACGAAATACTGCCGGGTTGCCTGGAATTTGAGGTACCGAACTATGGTGGAGTACGGATTTGCGATGTAACCGCAATCATCTCTATGCCCTCTGGGTCCGATTTTCCGTTGTTATGATTCTTCTTTAATTGCTAAGAAAAGAAAAAAAAAAAAAAAAAAGAAGGCGAACTCATCGAACGGTCTGTAACAGACCACGATTATCCGCATGGTCCTTTGTTTTCATTTTCTGAGTATTTCTTTTTTTGTATCATAATAAAGCATGTTTTTATCTATCTATCTATCTAAGCAATGAATCGTTCCGTGGAAGAAAATTACCAATATTGGGTGAAAAAAGCTCGCTTTAATTTCTCGGATGTGTAGAGCGGGATTTAACATTTAACGCAAGTAAATTAACAGTGAACTATCAGAAAGCAAAAATGATTCAACTGTTACAAAAATTAATCTATTAGGTAGGTACTGAAGGAAGCAATGACCTGAAAAATTAATATATTTTCTGTTAGCGCCCGCGGTTTAAACGAGAGCAATCAGCGGATGCTTCAGATAATTGTGCACCTGATAGTTTTCTGGACCATCTTTTGAGAATATATTAAGTACAGAGCACTGGTATGCTCCAAATACAACATTCACGACGACCAAACCAATCCCGTTATTCATTACTACGGAACAGAAAATTGATTTTATGAACGGAAATTTTTGAAGAGAATTTTTTTCAATTTCAAATTTCTACATACATATTTCTACATCAAGAGGTAAAATGATGAATTTTCTCACTCATCCCTCCAATGAATCAATTGAAGTTCAGAAAAACACAAATCAAGGAGAGAAATACCATTTATTAAAATATACATTTTTTATAACGCTGAACATTTTTGAAAAATATGCAATACCTATAACACATTATGTACAAATTGAGCCAAGATATGAGAAGCTACTAGCAGCAATTGTACAGGCACAAACATTAAAACACTAACGCTAGCAGATATTCCGAATTTTAGACACTAGAATCGAAGATCACAAGCCTTACGTACCACCTAACGTAAACTTCGAATATTGTCAAATACAAATTATGCTTCCCGCAAAAGCTCGTCGATCGAGTTTCCGAATTGCCGCACAGGAAAATCTTAATCGTCACCTGAATTCGTTCCTATGCAGAGCTCGAGAAAGCCTTCTTAATAGGTTGACGTGCGTAGTTTTTTTTTCGAATTTTATCACGAAACTGCTTTAAATGAAACATTGTTTACAGTATTATTTAAATTTGATCAAAGCTCTAAAATCCACCACGGTTCAACGTAGAACATTCTCACTATTCCAATATCGAAACTTCGGAAAAAGAAGTTGAAGGTGAAAAAAAAGAGACTGAAAATGTTTAAGTTGGTACGCATCTTTCGCAAATCAAATCTAAAAAAAAGTATAGAGAAGGACCATGTACTATTTTGGGATCATTAATCATTTCGAACCTCCTCTAGCGAACTGAAAAATTTAAATTCTCTCAAAATCAAAAGAAAAAGAAATCACAATATAGATTCATAGAAAATTAAACCTCAGAAAAGCAAAATCTGAGCCTACTACGTGTGGAGATAATCTAGCAAGGGTTCATGGTGGCCTGTAAAAGATTATATAAACCAGGGTGACAAGGCAAAATAAGCAAACCGGCCAGTAGTAATTAAATAGGAAAATTAAAAAATGAAAAACGGACAATCCTAATATCAACGAAGAAAATGTTGACACGCTGAGATCCGTTCTGGATCCCATCGAATTGCACATTTGCAGAATAGGCTCTTTTCACAAAATGGAGACAAGATAAAAAGCGAACAAATCCGTATCAATTTAGAATCCTCACGCCACAGGAAACGCTTGATGAATAGACTAGAACATTACAGAACGGATTTATTTGGCACAGGTTAGGCAATGCATGACGAGGCTTCTAGAAGAAGGAACCGAAATGTAAGTGCTCACTAAGGGCAGTGCTATTTCCCCCGAAAAAATAAACGCAAATAAATAAAAAGCTCGCTTCTGTTGTAATTTTTGATGAGAGTTTATAGTACAGAGTGATTTAGGCCGCCTTCTTCTTTTATTTGAGAGCTGTACGACAGGAACGTCGGGAAGATGAATGATGTTATCAGGTACGAAGTGACGTTGACAACAAATGAATTATTTGGCCCACGCGTTCTTGCCGGTCGTCAACGGTTGGTCCAAAGCAGGGAAATTGTTGTCAAGCGAGTGTTTGGTAAGGTGCTCCCTCAGCTCAGAAGTGCGTAAAACCTGGCCGCACGTTTCACAAGCGACGAGCCGATTTCCCTTAGTTGACGCCAATTCGAATTGTTGCCGATCTTCTTGGTAGTGAGGCCATAACTCCTAGAATGCAGAGACGTGGAATTATTCGAACTCAATATTTAATGAGCTAGAGGAAGATGATCAGGTTCAATTGTAGCTGAAAAATGCAACTGGGGTCACATAATTAACGTTGAAGTGCCTATTTCAGCAGTTAACTTACTCACATGTCATATTGTTTTGCTGGAAGCTTTAAATCATTGTGATTTGAGCTATAAATTATTGGCGAAATGTACTAAACATCAATGGAAAGAAATTGTTGAGACATCTCTCCACCCTAATGTGAAAACTGAAGATGGGAAATAATTCCTGAAAATACGGATTATTTTGTGTTAGTAATATTATTAAACCAAAGGTTTACCTGTTGCTTGGTAATGTCAGGAAGCAGGGCCAACAATTCTGGAAAAATTGCCACAAACTTCTTATCACCCATGACCTGCTTGCAATAGGTGTAGTATTCGGCTGATGAGAGAACACCACTGCGAAAGGCGAATGACACTTGCTTGAAGTCGGTCAGAGCATCAGCTCCCAAAGCACTGGAGATCTGTAAGAAAGAAATTAACACTCAGTAAGCAAACATATACTGTTGGATGGAATAGTCTAATTTTATATCATCAAGTATGCTGACCGAAAATGGCAGTGATACCACCTATATCAGCTGATAACGAACCTATGTCGGAACATTGTTGTTCCTATATTATTATAGTCTCTGTAGACTAGATCGGAGGCAAAAATAGGTCAAATGGGTTACCTCTGAATAGCATTTTTATTACCTTCCCTACGAGGGCCGTATTGCGGGCGTCCAAATTTGGAGGGTTGACAAAGGTGCCCTCAGTGACCAGAGGCGGGAACGAACCGTTGACCGGGGTGAAACCTGGGGGAGGATTTGGAACTGCCACCGAGTCAAGGCCCGGGGGTACAGTGGCAGCCACAGGTTCAAGTCCTGGAGGTGGTCTGGCTACTTGGGCTGACGGAGATGCCAAACCTGGAGGTGGAGCCTTTGCTTTAGTTGTATTAGTACGACTGCTGGAAATTTTCTTGAATTCCCATTTGGGAGCAAAGCCTGGAGGAGGTGGACCGAATCCAGGCAAAGCTGGAAATGCGGAATCATCGTCAACTTTAGCCGGTTTCTTTGGGTGGTTTGATGATTGGGAAAGGTTTTCTTTGCCGTTGCCAGCAGCATTTTTCCGCAGCAGTTCTACCTCTTCAGCTGTTGCCATCTTGATCTGAAATCAAATTAAGTCTATGAAATCAAAGTCTTTAATCAGGGTTCATTGTAAGCATTGTCAAACAAATTGCCCTTGTGTGACGTCCCCGCAGGCTCCCACCATGACTTTTCACCAACGTCCCTCTCTTAATAATTTTTTTAAAATTTTGTTTAAGCTGTCAATCACCTCACAATTATATCATTTTAAAGCCTGACGAACAAAATTCAGACAAAAAATATTTCTTCATGCATGTTTTTCCCTGGAAAAGAAAGCTTTGCTTAAGCTTGCACCCGAAGAACTCTTGGAGAAGGAGCTTCTCAGCCACTGTTGAGCCAGAACATGAACAGTTGAGATAAAGAATAGTTTACTTACATTGGCATCCAGTTGTTTGATCGTCGATTTCTCGGTTTCAATCATTCCATCGTACAGCAGAGCATGTTTATTGTGAGCCATGGAATTCTTGTGTGGTTCACCTGCGCCAACACCTCCACCTACGGGATAGGTTTACATTAGTAAAACTTCTTTTCCTTCTCGTCGCATTTCTTGATGTCCGGGGGTTGTGAGGTAGAGAAAAACCAGGCGACTCATTCTCCAATTCTTTATTAGCTGGTTGAGCACTTTCGCCCATTCGGGCATCCTCAGGGCGACGTGGAGCCATGGGGCCTGTGGCTGTGGACCCTATGGCTCCAGTTGGCCAACCAATAAAGAATCAGAGAATGAGTAGCCTGGTTTTTCTCCCCATCCACATAAAAAAATGACAAGGAGAGGAAGTATTATTTTACAGTTCATCACTATAATAATAAAATATAATCTCATTGCCTTCAGTTTGTACAACGTTGGCTGCCTTTGGTTTTGACCCTATAGTTATAGGCGCAGCGTTTCCAGTTGCCCCCTTAGATTTGGATTTTTTCTTTTTAGTTTTCGCTGCCGCTAAACTATCTTCGGTGGTTATAGTTTTGATGGGAGCTGTATTGGATCCTGTAAAATAAACAGAGTAAATACCAATAAAAATATGCAAACATGAAATGGAACCATCAAACGGCTTCCACTATCAAACATAAAGCTACAGCAGAAAATAAATCCAGATTCACTTACCGGTAGTAGTCTTTTGCGGTGCCGTTGGTGGGAAAAGTGGTTTTGAAGATTTCGATTCAAGCGCTGGAAAATCATCCATTTTAGGAAGTGGTTTTAATTTTGAAAGCTGCGATGCTGATGTTTGTGTTTCATTGCTCTTCTTGGACTTCTTGGATGTTGTTGTCCATTGAAGAGCGGTCGAAGGAGCAGCCGAAGGTTGAGGAGGGGGAGGAGCTGTGCCAGGACCCTCACCATCAAGAGCCGGGAAGTGAATGTTGTACGTATTTTGAGACGTCACAGTAGTTGTGAACCTCTGCGACGAAACCTGATGAAATCAGGATGATGTATAATATGAGTAATAAAAGGTCTCTAAATAAAAATTGTCAGATCTCAATGTTTTTGTTGCTTTGATTACTTTTAAGATAGGGTCATTTAACCTACCTGAATTGACAGGTTCGTCTGTGACGGAACTGTGGAAGACGTAGGAGTTCGTTCAGCGTTGAGCTTCATAGTAACAGAAGTGGTCACAGCGGCTGGCGCTTGAACAGTTGGTCGAATAGGTTGAGCAGACGCTCGTTTTGCAGCAGGAGCAGGATGTCTAGGCCCTCCTCCTGCATCAGGTCCAAGAGCTGGAAAGTCGTCCATCGAAAACTGGTTTCTAGGCCTGACCGATGCAGACGCGCTTTTTCGACTAGCAGATGGCGTAAGTGTCGTCTGTGGTAGCGCCGGAGCAGCACCTCCTTCATACAAAATTGTACGCAAAATAACAAAATTGAAACAAAAGTCGTGTGTCGGGCGAATAACCAAGTTATTTAGAATGGACTATTTCATCAGTCGCTGGAATTTCTTTTCTGAAAATAATGCATCAAAACAACCAATGTAACACTGTCAAAAATTGAACGGCAATGTAAAAGAGAAAACTGATAAATCATCTAAATCAAGTTTACTAGTGATACATATTAAATTTCAAAAAATTAAACACGCACCTAAGGTGGGAAATTCGGCAATACAGTTCGTGTTCAACTGGCTGACAGCAGGTGGCGGTTGCTGAGGTTTTTCAACTGCTCGTGAGGGAGATGGCTCTTCAGCAACGGCACCACCCACAGCGCCAGTAGCTTCCGAATCTTCGTCTCGCCCACCTCCACCAGTCCCACTGAACATGATATTGACAATGAGTTGGAAAAAATGTAGGCTTGATAAAAAGTATTTGATGTAAAGAGTACAACCTAGTACAGAGATACGTGAACTTTTTATTGGATAGAATTTAATCGCGAGGTTTCCAATCGGTGTTCTGGTACTGACCCGGAATTCGGTTGATTGTAGTGGTGGCGATTGGTTCTCGAAGCGCGCGGTCTGGGAGCCAATGTGAACGCTATGTCCAAAGTTCTTGCCTGCTTGAGACCAACTTTGCCCAAATCCTTGCCATGAGCTGAAGCCTTGTGAGCTGTAAACGGTTGTACAAGGAAATTGTATGAGCAACGAATAAAGTTATTTATTGACAGGCAAAATTGTCAACTGAAGAAAGAAAAATATCATCAACAATGGCATAAAAAACGAACACAATCAGGAGTGATTGCCGTAAATGAACCAGATTCATTATTTTTACTGATTATTGTTACCCACATAATTTTTAGGATGGCATTGGTGGTCGTGATAAAATCAAACCAAGTATTTACCTGCAAATAAGGTTTGCTTAGATTAGAAAAAAATAAATTATCACAGTGAGTATAGCATTCTGCAATTTTTCTTCGCAGGCAAACTGAAAAAGTCCATCCACCAAATGAAGAACCAAATAGAAAATTGACGCACCTTTTAAATCGATTTCAGTTCGAAAAACAGAAGTAAATTGCTCAGCATAACAATTCCCTTCTTCGCAGAGAAAGTGGTCGTTTCTGTAGTGTTCACGCAACGACCCGTACGTTCTAGAACAAAAAAGAAAATCCTTTAACGAATTACAATCGGGTTTTTGCTCACGGTTATAAGTGAGCATTATAAGACTTTTACGGTCCCAGTGAAGTAACTTAGTGTTGACGAGTTGTCGCCTGACGAGACCAGTGACTTTCAGTAGACAAACTCAAATACTGCTAAAATATCTCCACCTTGGAAAAATAGCATTTTCTCTTTGAGTGAGAGGAAACTTACTTATAGTAATAATGAAAGCCGTCTGCATCGCAGAAATGGCAGAAAAGATGGTCTCGACGTAGATGCTTGTAGAGTTCTTCATTATCCATATAACGCTTGTCGCAAAACTCGCACAGTGGATGTCCCCTGTGAGACCTATCGTCCGGATCACCAACTCGCCTATGGGTGGCCAAGTCCTTCCTCGAGTAGCATCGCCGTTCATTGGTGAGGATCTACAATTGCCCATTTCCCACAATGATTATCCAGATTTTATATACATGTTCTATTTTTGTAGATTGGAATAGAAAATATTCTTTGTAGTTGAAGAAATTCGAACACCAGAAAAACGGTTAACTGGCAAACGTCTGCAGAAGTTCGGATTGAGATTTTTTCAGTAAATTTCCTGCACAACCCTTAATCTGAACAATTTTTAATAGCACCATAACCATCAGCAGTTCGCAAACTGGCTATTTCCTACGTACCTTCAAATTGTCAACGCAGAGATCGCAGAAATTCAATTGATGAACACGGCGGACGTGGTCGCGTAAGTGGCCAAAGTTCGGGCTGACTTTTTTGCATTCCGAACAAACGTGCGCCAAAAGATCATCGTACGCCCGCTTCTCGGTTTCAGAAAAAAATCCGATTTTATACTTGTTGTCCAAGACGAATTTGCCATCTTTGATTTTCTCGAACTGTTTAACCTTCCGAGTGAAAATCACCTGCGAAGAGAAGTAAATTTCTTTGAACAAAAAATTGAGCAAGATTTTCAAGCTTACAAAGTTGATCGAGTTTATTTTCGTGAGAATGTCAATTCGCTTGTGAATTGATCGTTTTGAGTAGCATCCAATGTACTTACAACAGAATAAAAATAACATCGAAATTTTAAACGCGAGTCGACAAGCAAATCAGCGCCAGTCAAGTCGAAAAATGAGACATGGTTTTTTATAAATGTCAGGTACATGATGAGGTTGGGAAAAAAATAAGATCAAGACGTCCATTGCTATATAATTGAATGAAGTAAAAAAAATAGCTTTTCTACTTCGTAAAAATTCAGCCACTTAAAAAATTCGAACTTATACACCTAAGGATTGGTGGGAAAACCTTCAGGTGCCAACGAATAAAACGTTTTCAAATAAATGATTCAGCACTCTTCTTAATAGCCAAACTACCTTATTAGACTACCAGTATTCACAAATTTGAACTCAGGATGACCCCAAAAATTATTCCAATTATCCAAGGGATGTACAAAATATCACCGCCAGTAGCAGGTCTTGACAGGTTCGTACCAAGGGCATATCCTGCCGGCAAATAGGACATTCGTTTTGACGGCAGAGGACACGCATTCTCGTCGAGCATTCGAAACAGACAGGATGGTCACATTGGCCGACCGAAAATATTTCCACTTCTTTGAAACAGACGACACACGTGTTCTCGTTGACATCTTCCATAGCTACTGCAGCTGTCTTTGACGCCATATCTTCAATAAAGAACTCGGTTTAAAGAATAAGAAAATTCACAAACGATCGTGAAGAGAGGTTTGAGAAATTTAAAAAACTCAGAAAGAATGGATTGAAAATAATACGCGTATAGGACGATACAAAAAATGTTCCACAAGCACCTGAACTCCTTGCGTTTGCCTTATCGTTTCGCATACATTACCGAAATGCCAACATTGACGAGATAGCAGTGATAAAAAATCAGTGTTACCCCTAGGCAAATGGTAGACGTTTCTCCACAACGTTGAAAATATTGCATCACGTATTTCATTTCTTTCGAAAGCGAATGCTATTTCTTCATGAGAAGAACCAACGGAGAACGGAATTGATAGACTAGTTGATAAACCAAAAAAAAAAAAATTTTTTTTAATCAGCAATTTTGATTGCATTAATTTTAATGCAATCGACTTAGTCAGATTTTTTACCAATTCGGTGTTTAAAGAATCTAAAAACGATAATGATGGTAAATTGGTTAATTTATTATTCCTTGGCTTCAATAATGATATAAGAAGACTATCCATTAGTACTTAATAATTACTATTTTTTTGTGACATTGGCGTACATCTCCAAGAAAAAAAGACAAAAAAGTTGAACACTTTAGCAACCATCATAATTAGAAATATTTTCATTTTTTAATCATCTAATTATAAGTTAAATTGTCCGCCTTATGACACGTATTTAGAGAGGGTTTCACAGTTCAGCAATGTCAATTACATAATTTTTTATTTCTTTATTTATTCGCCTGACCGTATAGTTGAAGAGAATATTCGACGAGCATTCCAATGAGTATAGAACGATGTTCATAGCTCCAAAAATTCTCGAGCTATACCTTCATCACGAATTTCTGAAATTCTAAACTCTACTCGAAAGCTGCGGGAACTCGAGAACCAATAAAGCTATCGACCCTGCGATTCGATTCAGCGATGTCCAAAAATCTATAGAATTTTAGCGAATTGAGGGCTGAACTACTCTTGCTGTTGACCCATTGAGGCAATTGCGCCAACGAAGTGAACAGGCCTAAAGCATTAATTTTGTGTCCCATAAGAGTAGGAAAAAGATGGAAGCAGGATAGAACAATGATTTGAATTGCGATTTAATAAAATCAATTAGAATCAGTAGGAAGTAGACAGATATTTACATTTGGATGAAAAATAAAAATAAAACTATTTTGTAATATTAACACAATTTAGAGTCAAGTGGTGCTCATTTTTTCTAGGGCACTGGGCTTCATTAAAATACGCGTGTACTCGACGAGATGAATGTCTTGCTGATGGGTCGTCAAACGTTGGAAATGTTTCTCAGTATATGGGATGAGACTTTCTAAAACGTTCCTAGGGATTTTAATTCTGCCAGCAATCATGTCCTCCAGCATACAAGAAATGAGAACCTGTACAACAAAATACACAAGGTTAATAAAGGGAAGAGAAAAATTCAAGAAGCGGAAAAAAGTAGGTATATCAAAATATGGAACATGGTTCGAAGTAGCAGCTGATAATTGAAACGATCAAATTTGGATAAGCACATCATGAATAAAAGAAGATAGAAGATTTCTTCTAAGGATTTATTACCTGAGCTGGATAGCACGTTTTACTGTTTGTGTTCCAATGAGCAACGTAATTGAGCAAGTCTAATTTTTCCGAGTCGTATAATTGTTTGACAGTGTCTCCCAGTCGTGCATCTCCTTTTTCCATCACATCTAAAAATTATAAGAAGACATTATATTTGAAGCTTTCAAACTCCAATTAGTCCAAAAGTAAACATTAGAAAATCATGAAATTCAAACTACCTTGAACAATTTGCAATACTGTTGCAGGTTTTTCAAGGGAAATGGCCAATTGCAATGCGCTGAGAAGATCGTCTTCTTTCATTAGATTGGCCAGCTCTTGCTCTTTCAAAGCAACCTCTTGCATTTTCTTCGCTTTCTCGGTCTTCTTTTCTTCAGTAACGTCCCGCCAGAAAATCAAACGTGAATCGGAGCCACCAGTGACAATCTGTTTCTCATCACGTCTCGCTGGAAATAAACGCCACCAAAATAAGCAAATTTCCCTGGAAATAGTTCCAAGAGGTAAACTTGCCAAAAAGTATTGTACTTGAAAATAATAGTAAACAAATGTCACCTATCAAAGCCCAAACTTTGCCTTGATGTTGATCGAATGTAGAGATAACCTCGGCAGTTTTCAGTGACCAAAGTTTCAAAAGGCCATCACCCCCAGCGCTGACTACTTGAAGACCACTGTTCAGAAAATTCGCCCTCATCACTGACGATTCATGACCTTCCAGAGTCTGCAAACGATGTAAACAGCAACATCACTACCAATCCAAAACCAAAATATGTACATGAAACTCTAAAATCTTAGAAAGAAAAATACAGACCTTCACGCAAGACAGATCGCTGATCGACCAGATTTTGAGCGTTGTATCTGCTGAACACGTGAGGACCACCTGATCTAAAGGAGAAAACATGGCTGACCAGACGCCTCGTCTGTGGCCCTTTAAGGTCCCTAGAAGGGACAAATCCTTGGTCGACCACAGCTGTGAAGAATCAAGTGACCAAATCAGATCAACCATAAGGAAATAAGAAGTGTAGATTTGCAAAAAAGAGTGATTTTTCAAGCAATTTTCGTTGTACAAAAGATTGATAGACCCTGACCTTGGCAGTTTTGTCCATCGAGGCAGAAACCACAAGTTGGTCATTAGGTGACACTGCTACTCCATTAATATCTTTGTCGTGGGCTACCAGACCTTTCACATTAACAATGGTTACAGATTCACCTGAAACAAGATATGGGCAAGATACATAAAATAATGCTGCAGTCAGTTGTCTTAATGTAAACTACGAGCAACAAAAGGCAGCCAGTGCTCATCTGGGAATATAACATGGGATTATAGGCTGATTCAGTTTATATTCCAGTACTATAATTTTAGTATTTATCACAGCAAAGTATAATACAGCAAGTATAGAAGAATTTCAAGAAGAATTAAATACTCTTACCAGTTTTGCTCATTTTCGACAATTTCCACAATTTCAATGTAGTTTCCTCACTGCCTGACACCATGAACTTGGCTGTTGCAGCTCCAAATACCACTGATGTTACTGTCTTGCCATGAGCAATAACTGAACCAATACAAATGATTTGCTCATTTTCCAGAAGTTGCCATAATTTAATTGTCGTATCCTATAAAGAATAGTTATCATGAATCGATAGCACAATGAGAACAATAAGTTATTTTAAAATGCTCGAGTGTCTACCTTGGAGGAGGATGCAAACACTTCCGGCTTTGCTTTGCAGGTAGAAAGAGCCATCACAAAGTTCTCATGCCCCTTCAGAATCTGACAGTTCATGCTGGATAAACAATACATTTTTATATCGTTGCTATTTGTAGCAACGGCCAGATGTGTCTCATCCTTACCGACAAAAGTCACGTCGAGAACTTCATTACTGAAGCCGATCAGCTGTAGAAAGCAAAACAACCATTATATCAACTGATAATAGTCACCCAATAAGACGTGCAAATAGCGGCAAATAAGAGCATTTTAAAAAGAAGAAAACAACTTTAAAAAAGCTGCAAATTATTACAATACTGTTCAATTTTGAGTTGCGCACTCAAATAACGAATTTAACTATAGTTACTGCCAAAATAGTTGTATTTGGAGAGAGGTGATTGGAGTACGTCTCATGGTGCACTTACCTGTTTGTAACACTCAAAGCTGTCAAGGTGATGGATGAAAATATTGTGGTCGGCTGAAACGACGGCAAAACTAGAAGTTGCATCGTTCACCAACAGGTGCGATATGGCAAATTCATCACCGTCTTTAGCTTCAGAAATGAGAGAATTATTCTGCTTGTAGAGCTCTTTTGCATTGAGCACGTCCCAAACTCGAACTGAACCTGGAAATTTGTGTTATGGAGTGAATAACAAATAATGCTTAAGGCAAATCAAAGCACTCGAGTACATTGGGCTCATTGAATCGAATCTAATTTTCAGAATTGGTTCCTCAAATTATATCTGTTTAGAAAAAATGACTCACCACTTGATCCGCCGACAGCGACAAAAACGCCATTTTTGAACTTGATATCATGACCCGGAAGGACGATGTTATCAGCAAGGAGAAATATCGACTCTATAGTTTCATACATGGGCAGCACATTGATTTGCTCAGCAGTTGCAAAATTCCACAGAATTACCACTCGATCTCTGCTAGAGCTGCCGAGGAAAAAATATGAAGACTAAAGATCAAGTGCAGAAATTTTCATAGCTCAGGAGAGATAACTAATGTAATTTATCTACCTAATAACGTGATTGAAATCCTCGGTTACATCAATGGCTGTCACTGTGCTGAAGTGACCTGAGAATGTTTTCAGTTCTGACCCGTTGGTGTTCCAAAGTTTTATGTTGGCGTCGTCTGCGGCTCCGAAAATTAATAGCTCTTCCTGTTTTTGAACCATTTTTAGGACACTGTAAAATAATATACTTACCAAATTATTACATAATTCATATTACATGGTGATAGCATCTCTAAAATAAGGGCTCGGCAATGAAATGAGAGCGTGGTTGTCCCCTGGTATTACATTCACTCAAACTGTCAAGATGTAGAGGGATGCAGAAGTGGAAAAATAACAGTATTTAAAACTATGGGTTATCAATCCCAATCAAGTTTGCATTGTGTAGTGTCCGATGTGGAAATCCTGTCAATCTTACACTGATCCTAATCCTACAATCTTGATACTGATCTATTGTCTCGATATTAAAATATCGAGCTATCATTAATCGTATAACTGGAATACACTATACGTAGTTTTGCCCAAATAAGGTGACTCTTTTACTGTGACAAGATAATGCTAGCTTGAGTTTTCGGCAACATGGGAAAAGCAGCAGGTATTAGAAAGTATGTAACCATTACTGGACTTACGTAGTGACTCCTTGGATGCCTTTGAGCGTTTTGAGACAAGCGTGATGGCGTAGATCCCATAGTCGTACTGTCGAATCAGTTCCACCAGATGCCATGACTGCTCCGTTTGGACTCAATGCAACCCTGGATACAGGCCCTTTGTGTATGCTCTTCCAGTGTTTGACAATAGATTTCTCTGCAATTCAATTAGCTTTCTTCAATCTCAATGCCCAATAGGCTATGTCTAGAGAAAGACCATGAAATGGTGGCAGTAAAACCACTAAATTAACTTTATACTAACCTTCAAGGTGCCACATTTTGAAAAGACCACTCTTATAAGCAACGATGGCAAAATCACTGTTGGGGCTTAGAGCAAAGGTAAGAACTTCATCGCCAGTCGATTCTCCATCAAAAGATTCATCGGTAACACCCAACTGGCCAACGACTTTTGATTGTGCAATGTCGACAATTTGAACCAAAGGACCGCATTGGCAGAGAAGAGTTTCACCATTTTTCGTCCACTGAAATGGAAAATTACCAACCACTTCTTTTTTTGTCGCATTTTCCACTCAATTGTTGAAGGTAAGGGGAGATAAACACGGCGACTCTTTTTTCTTTCATTTGTCAATATCTTCAGCCTTTGGGGTATCTTCGGGGCCACGTGGGTCCATCAGGTACCTATGACCAGTCTGACCCATGGTCAGATACATCGCAAATGGCTCAAAGAGCACTGATCGATGTGAAATTTAAAAAAAAAAACGAGATTTGTATTTGAGAAATGGAATTAAAAAAATGAAAAAAATCTGACCAGCCTGACTTATAGTCATAGGTACCTGATAGACCCATACAACCCTGAAGATGCCAAAATGGGCGAAAGAATTCTGCAAATTAAAGAACGAACGCTGCTACTAATTGTCCAGTGGTTTATTATTTCTTTGCTTCAATATTGATGTAAGAAGACCAGACCATTTTTTGTTTATTGTGATAATAAGTATTCCGAACATTGGTGAACATTTCCACCAAAAATAGATTGGTAACTATGGAACAGTAACTGTGGAAATGATAATCATTTTTATTTTTCTTAATTTATCAAAGTAAAAGCTAATTTTTTCACCTAACGGTACAGTTGAAGAGAGTGTTTGACGACCATTCTAACGAGTATAGAACTATTTTTACTACTCCTAGAATTCTCGAGTTTTACCCTCATTCCAAATTTTTGAATCTCCAAAATTTCACGCAAAAGCTGCGATAACTCGAGATCAATTACAGGTATCGACCCCGCGATGGTCTCATTCGGTTCAGCGTCCTAAAACCTATAGGATATTGATACCAAATACACCTGTCTGGAATGCGTTGGGTAAAATTAATTTTCTCCCCCTCAAAAATACTCTTAAAGTTAAGGCAGCGATTTGGTTGAAGAATTGGACCGTTGTCAGGGCAAGATTGATTTTTGAAGGCGTACGGCGGACGGACAGAATTTTTTTATTTTATTGGATATTCGAATTCTACATGCCTTGAAACGTATAACATCAAATTTTAGGGGGGTCAGAAAAAGATTTCTTGGTCAATTACAATGATTTATAATTAAATAATATACCTACCAATATGGAGAAAGAGTTGCCGTTTTCATCACCTTCTCAAGCACAATATCAGTCAACATAACACATCAATCTTCATTCAAATGTAGCTAATGTTAACGACATTTGAGATATTTATAGTGGACAATCCCAAAAGTACTTAATTCCAACGTTTAAAGTTCAATTCTCACAGTGGGCAGTTTCAGTACACAGGGTAAAATTAAAACAATTTTGAAAGCAAGATGGAATGTAAGATTAGAATAAAATACACTCACCTGAACTTCTCCTCCAGTGTAAAATTCCTTCAGAACATTTTCTGCTTCAAAACTGAAACCGAAAAAAGTTTATGGAATAATTTAAGAAGCTGCACACATCGAAAATGAATGGTACCAGAGTCTAAATAACGTTACTTACTTTTCAACTTGAGTTGATGGCATTTTCGTACTAGACGTTTTCGAATCACAGTAAAAGCGACTAGTAACCGGTTGTTAATGATAATAATACCATAAATTATTATGGAATGTTCTCATTTTACCAAATAAAATCATTAAACTGTCGTATTACTAATCGTAAACAGTCAGACCGACAAACAAGAAACAAACGAGACACGAGCTGAGAGGTCACGTGTGGAAATATAAAATAAAGTCACGCTAACGTCGCTAGTTCGTTTGTGTCAAAGAGGTGATTCTGTAAAAAAAATTCCGAAATCAAGATATTTTCCAAAATTATTGCGCGGTATCTATTTTCAATTAAGACTTGATATCATTTTCGCCACATATTCAGTGAAGAAATTCATGATTACGAGACGAGAGAAATAATGAACACAACTAAGGAAATCACTTCGGTGTGGAAAAACAATAAAACCAGATAACCTCTATCTACTACAGCGCTCCTTCCGTTTACCATCTTGAAACACCGATTGCGTTGCAAAATCTATGGATTAGGTTATTGGGGGCGAAGTGTTTTGCTTTAGGTTCCCCGTGTTCTCTCCTTCTGGCGTTTCCAGTTGGGTCATTGCGTTTTGGCTTATCAGCTGTCTCTAGTTTTTATTTGTTCCGGTAGAAGGAAGTTGCAATTTAAAGACAGCGATGAAAATCCCTAACGAAAACGGCGTCGAAGTCGGCCAATCGTCGAGTTCGGGGAGCCCTCCTCAGTCACCGACCCCGTCGGGAGACGGTGACGATGGGCCCACAGATTTCTCCGAATACATGTGGATGGAAAATCAAGAGGAGTTCGACCGTCAGGTCCTGCAGGTAAACTGATGTAAACGTTTTCTGAATGGGCATCAATCGCCTACGCTCGATAGTTAACAACTACAATGTCGTCGCAGCTCGTACAAAATTCACCTTCTTGATTGCTACAAGCCATTGTAATTGGGTCGTAGTTCTTCCGAGTAACTATATTAAATTAGCTTATCGCTAAATAATAATATCTGCGGAAATTAAGAATTTACGGTACATCGAGACCGTCTATAGCAGAACTTGATTATTCATTGGTTGCTATCAAGTTCACCTTGGACATGATGCCTTAGTAAATATTTAATACGAACCGTCCTTACAGGATGTAAAATTTGATATTAGAGATTTCCATCTGTACACACGTGGTATTGTATAAAGACTACGATGAAGGGGCTATTTATATTGCTTGAATACATTTTTTCAATACTATACTAGTTGTAATAATGATTTTATACACTGTGCTGTTATATGCGAGAAAAGCGTTGTGTAAATGAGCATTATGAGACTCCTGAGATATAAGTCGTGCTATGATAAAAGACAAAATTATTAATGATATTTCCTGAGGAGACCCTGGAGAGCGATTCCCGATAGCGCCGATTAGGTACTGTTGAATAAATCTTTCTAACCAAGTGCTTTCATCCACCATACTCCCTAAAAAAGCCTATTGAATTAGTGGTATTCATAAATAAAATTACCTATGGTTTAACAACACCGTGAAGATGCATGAAAGAGCGAAAGATCTCAGCAGGAGTTCTTTAGGTGGCCATTTCAGCTTCACATCAACGAATAAATTGGCCGGCTTCTGTGGGTGAAACAGTTTAGGCGTCTGTTTCGACTCGAAAACCTAAAAGGCTTGGCCACGGAGCTGGTGTGACCAAAAATCAAAAAGAGCTGACAAAAACGCCTTGGGAGCTGGGGAGACGAGCTCTTTCAGATGTAGTATAGCGGTACAGAAGTACCCCTGCAGATCTTGAAATAGGAACTATGACCTATTAACTTTTGCAGGCGTATATCATGCCCAGTTGTATCCATGCAGTGGATACAATTGATCCTATGAGGTTCGATAGATCCAATAAATGCTAGGAGGTAGCATTGTCCACGAACGACTATAAAATCATTCTTATGTTGTATGTACAGGTTAAAAAAGAAAAAGGATTAAATTGAATGGCTATTACAAATAATTGGAACATCTACGGTATTTTTGCAGGAGCTGGAGGAGGTAGTCGGCTCACCAAGTCCGCCTCCTCGGGATCCGAACGACTTCTCCGAATTCATGTGGATGGAGAATGAAGAAGAATTCGACAAAGAAGTTTTGCGCCAGTTGGAAGAAGAAGCCCTCATGAAGCAATGTATCGAATCTATGCTAGACGAGGAAGAACTGAGCATCCCCTCATCAGGTCGACCTGGTACCACTAACGGTGCCGGGGGAGGTTCAGCAAGCCATCGGGCCAACCAGCGAAGCCAGCAGTCGTCAGACTTCGTCCGCGATTTCTCCACTCTTCGAGTGCAGGACACTCGCGAAAGGAGCGACATGGTCAAGAAATCTACGCTCAATCCCGATGCTGCGCCATTTGTTCCAAAAGTAGCGCTTGAATCCAAGTAAAACCTAGATACCTAGATTTTATCCATTAAACTATCAACTTTTTTGTCCTTCAGCAAAAGCAAACAAACATCTGATCGACTATGAAATTGGCAAGAGATATTGTATTGCGGCGTATGTCAAGCTGTCTTACAAATTTCGAACTAGGCAAATTCAGTTCCCCTCATTCAATGCAATTATCAATGTATGAAGAGAAGTGAGACATTAATTTTTCATTTTTTACCTGTACATAAGAAGCATTCATCATAGCTGAACAGAATAAATCCTTCACACGCCTTGTATTCAAATTGCACTGTTATTAAAATTTTCGAGCATTTTCCACTTGTTCAACATTTCGGATCTCGCTCTCTCTATCTCACCAATTTGCCATCGAATTTGTCAGGATACGGGCCAAGTTTTTGGCATCGAAGTGATGACCAATCATGACACATAATGAGTTGAATGATCTGAAAATGTTTTGACACAGATAGCAGGAAATTGCTCCTGAATGATAATAGCATATCATGTTATTGTTACATGCAATCATTTCGATTATAAAATCGATCGTAAAAATGTCAATGAGTTTTTCAATCAGGTTTCGGCCATGTCTTTCTGTTCAAATTGCTGAAGTCACCCTTTGACAGGGGTCTATTAGAAAACTGCCAACCCATCCCTCACCTTCGAATAATCTCATTGCTAGGTAGATAAATTAATTACAATGTTTTCCGACTGCTAAGTTGAACCCACACAAGTGCATGCGAGGTGTAAATAATCTTCTACGAAGATTCCAACAAAATTCAAGAAGTCTTTTACAAGCTTTGGTTTATTGAAGCAACAAAACATGTATGCTGGAAGTATAGACTTTTTCAACGTGAGTTCCTCGCTAATGGCTACTTACCTCTTATGTGTACGTTGTGTCGAGTAAATTAGAATTTTTTTTCTTACGCAAATCACGATTTTCTTACCTACCGCGTACGCCGCATGATTTTTTTCGCATTTCATGCGAACTTGACCATATCTATTGTTTTCTCCTTCAATAACAAACCAGTTTAACGCTTCCTGTATTTATGAATGCATTTTTTTTTACCATTGTCTCACATTTTTCGCAATAGCCAAGACCATAATTTTCTCCTGATGACGGCTTGGTATCTTGTCAATACCTGCCTGGAATTGACATGATCCCTCAACTCGTCATCATTCGTGATGAGACGCGTTTTTTCAAGTAATTTATATGTTGCATCGATTTTTTGCAGAAAGTTCATCGCAATTTATCATAACATTTCGCTGACGTGCTTGCCAGTGGTTAGTGACAATGTTCGCCATTCTCTTTTTTTTTGCAGGAGTAATCCCATATTTTCTATAACTTGCATCAATATAAGTACTGATTAGACTCATCAGTTGTGGTCACGTTTCGTTATACTTTTTGGGCGTTCTCAAAGGCCTAGTGTTTTGAAACACACTAGAGTCTCTTCCATCGGTGCCTAGTCCATTTCCAACTTGCAAGCTAGCTAAGAAGAAACTACTCAAGATTAGCGTCTATTTAGCCCCTCAAAATTCAAATCAATAATTTAAGGTAGCTGATCTAAATTGGTCGTGTTCGGTTTTCGATTCAAACAATTCGATTTTGAAAACTTTTTAATTTATGATAACAACTTCTTCACTTATTCATCAAATTCATACCTCAACAGAAAATGTTCTTATTCGTCATTCCATCAAATGTTTTAGCTCAACTCGTATTTCCAGCGCTGATACATTTTTTAATCAGGTGGTGCTATCCTCGTGGTGTTGAATCAAAATATATTTTTTATCAGCATTGTTAAAGAAATTCCTGGCGAGCACTTCATCGACTCGTTTTGATTTCTGTTCAAATTCTGTTTCGTTCTTGGGCTAGGGAGAATTCAGAATTATTTTTTCAAACGTGAATCTTTTACTCGTAATCTGGAATTTACCCTTTAAATTCAGATTTCATTATTTCACTGAATCTAAAACTCTTCTTTTGGCCTCCTACAACATCTGAACCGACTTGTGAACGTACGCCGTTACGTGCATTTTCTCGCGATAGCCTTGCGAAATCAAATCAAAAGCGGCGACCTTGTTCACTTGTTTTGTAAACAATTGGCCAGATAGTAGCACTGCTAATATTATCCCGTTCTCTTCAATAAGAACCGATTGAACGATCACGGAGCGCAATTAACAATTCACAATAATTTCCCGTCTATAACGTCTTATTTCAGTTCTTTCGTAATTTATCCATTTATTTCTTAAGAGCACTCGAGTACCTTTTACGTCCCTGTGTACCTCAGTCAAGTACCTGCGCCTTTTCTTCTTTGCAGCGAATAGTTTTCTTTGACAAGCGCGCTTTAATTGAATGAGATCATAAAATCATAATACTCGAATTGAAGAAAATTAGTTTGCACTATAATTAATGCCCTCAGTTCTACTTTAAAGTTAAAATGAGCGAAAAAATCGCAATAGCTATTATACCTTCGTTCTCAATTATTGTGAACGAGTTTGTATGACATCCAATAGTGCTTTAATAACATCTCACTACAACTAAACTTTTCCCATCAAGAGGCTTAACATTTTTGGCTTAAAAAGTAGCTGTCTTTAGTTTCTCTATAGTTCTCTTGTTTTTATCAATTGCATTTCCTTCAGAAGCTTGCTGATCACAAAATATTTATCCAATTGAACTTTGTAAACATCGATCTTTTTTACGCAAAACGAGTTTCCTCAATAATGATTCTATTTAAACGGAACCACATCTCCACTGCTCTAACTTTTTTATTATTTATTTATTGCGAGTTCCACTCATCACAACAGTAAATTCAACAAAAATAGCGCCCGTACCGCGTGTCGGGAATCGCAATCGTGGACAAACGAACAAATTATTGATATCATTAGCATGCTATTTATTTTTGTAACAAAATGTTGTTGCTTCTTTGAACAAATAAAGACTTCGACGAAATCGAGTACGCCGTTTTACTCCTTGCTCCCTATTCTCACTATTTATAAGTAGACAATTGCCTCTTTTGGGAGTTCTCCCGTATTTTTCGCGTCTTCGGTTATTCAATAATAGTAAAGATTCGATTTATTCGACCTTTGGAATATAAATCATAATTGATCAAAAATATTGCGCGGCCATTACAAAAATAATCTCTTCGAAAAGAGTTCGGAAAATTATTAGTATTACAATGTTACTGATTTATTTATCCATACCGAAAATAGTATTGGAGATATTATCTTCGAATTATGAATTTTCTTATCAACTAGTGATCACATTAATTATGGTAGGTCAGCTTAAATTACTCCGTTCTTAAATCAGGTTAAATAAGTGTCGATAAATCGTTTTATAAAAGACGCTGTATTAACCCTCGTACAAAAATATCGGTTCCGGCAATCGTAGGAAATATTTGAATGCAGTCTTGAGATCGTTATGAAGAGATAAATGTTGAAAATTTATTCTGCAAATCTTGCACACTCGTCTGCGCAATTCATAAACATATGAAATTCTCTTACTGGTAACAAAAATAATCTTTTCCAGCGATCGTTAATACAACAAAAGAAATAACTGGCCAAAAATGACTGCTGAAAGAACATGGGGAGGCTTAGTGAGCGTTGTTAGCAGGATCGCTGGAAAATTCATTAGATACTTAGTGATTATGAACAACTCATATCAAGATTCAATATAACGTAACACTTCTAACTTACTCCGTATTTCTTTTTTCAATCTAACATTTTTCAATCTTATACAATTTGTATTAATCTTAATTTTGTTATCTTCTAATCGGTAGGTAACATGTTTGCATAATTTAAAAAAAAAATTTCCGCATGACACGATCGAATATTAATCTATTAACATTTTTCGGGAAAATGATTTTATTGATAAAATTGCTTCTGCGACGAATGTGAGTTGAACAGATCAAATAAAAAAAATAAACCTCTGAAGATCACGACTTCGGTACGTTAACTACAGACATTTTGTTGCGAAATATGGTTTTAATGTTGCGGCTACAAAATTAGAGCTATGGTGTTAGAACAGGAGAGGGAAAAATACACTTTTATAGTAGACATAGCGGTAGAAAATTTAGAATTGACATAAAAATTAACAGCAAATGTTAATTACATTGCATGCGACGTATAGCTAACATTTTGTCAGTGTAACTTGGAGAAAGCGTTTAAAATAAATAATGATAATTCACCGTACAGTTGCCGAATTGTGATTTCGACGCCGACAAGATGGGACTAAATGGGTAGGTACTTCAAGTGAAGGAAAGTTGGGCTGGGGTGAGTAAGAAGACGACAGGGCTTCATTGTTGAGCGTTGTTTCTTGGCGAAGGAATGTACAAGAAGAAAGTTTTTCAAATGAGCAGGGAAGCGTAATTAAATCAAATAATATCGGCGATACCGTCGGAAGCTCGAAAATGAGGAAAAAAATTATAACTAGGTTAGAAGAAAAAAAAATTAGTAGCAAATGGAGATAAAAGAAACCTACGAGAAATGAAAGTGTATAAGTTTAATTAGAATGAAGAAAGTAGTAAAGTGCATTTGAATATACTAGGTGTATCGTCGCAAGAGAAAGAAAATATGAGCCTAGCGGAAAAAAGAACGGATAGAAATGTTTTTAGTCGTATGTATCAACCCTAGTTGTGTTTTAGGTAGTATGATGATGAGTAAGTTCCAAGATGAAAGAAAGTGAGTTGCTGCTTGAAGTGAAAGCGCCCTGAAGACGTGAGTGTTGTGAACAAGTTGAAATAACTACGAAGTATCAAATTTTTATTTCACCAGAACGCAAAATAACAGTTACATTTAACGTACAATATTTGCTCTTGAAATGATCATGGAAATTCGAAAAGGAATTATAAATTTCAGTACCAATGATAATAATTAAGCAAGTAGAAAAGTAACGTTTCAGTGAAACAATCATGGTTTGACGTGTTCTGAGCTTTAAACTTTTTATTTGTTTAACTGGGTTCTATAGAACTTGTGTTTGTAAAAAAATATTAGTCCAAACCATTTTCATATAAGAAAAGTCCGAAAGATAATGCGCATCGATAGTTATTTCATAATAATATGAAAATAAAATCGAGTATAAAAACCCAGAAGCATAGACAGCCAAAAGTAAGGTGAAAAAAATTGAACGTGTAGGGAAATTCGAAAAAGGAGAATGGAGCGATGGTTGGGAAAAATTAAGAAGAATTGCGGTCTGAAAGAAGGGTGAAAAATAGAGAGAAAACGAAGACAAGAAAGAGAAAAGAAAGAAGAGAAATTTGACAGGGTGCGCGCGATTGGATCGAAAGAAGCTAATAAGAGAGCCTTTTGGAAAAATGGCGTAGTCCGTAGCTTCATTGGATCGAACCGCCTTTAGTCCGTGGAAAAATCGTAAAAAAGAATTTTGAAAGATATGGAAAGCCATACCCAAAGCGAGGAAGCTGCAAGGAATGAGCAAACCGATGTATAAATTTATCCCACAATCCGAAATAGTAAAATGTGAATAAAAGACCAAGCTGCAAGGAATGAGGAAACCAATATATAACTTTATCCCACTATATCGAAATAGTAAAGAATAATAGAACGAACAGTTGCAGCGATAGTTGAGTTCCGTACTAGCGCGATAGGATTATTGCCGAAGGACGGAGTTAGAAGTGGAAAGGAGGAACTATTGTATTGCCGCGAGAAGTAGTATAAACTAAAGATGCGTGCAAAAGGATCTTAAGCGAAGAAGAAATTTACGGCGGTGGAAATAAATTATGCGAGATAGTGTGGATCAGTCGCGTATGACAAGTAGTTATGGTAGAAATACGGAAGAAAATGTGACATAAAAGTAAGCTGAAAGCTAAATGTGAGCGCTATATTCTACCATTCATTTTGAAAAGGAAATATTGCGAAGGAAATACTGAAATAGGGTACTGAAAGATAAACGGATATTAAAGTAATAAAAAAGTGAACATTTTAAATGAGAAGAGAATGGACTTTATTATGAGAAGAGAAACGCGCGAAGTAAGAATAATTGATAACAGGGAATAGGTAAATAGACGGAATAAGAAATTCCTTGAAGATTGGCCAAAAATATGAAAGATGAAGAATGAAGTAAAACGTGAATATCTAGCTAATCGGCAATACTGGGGCTTATAGATATCAACATAGCAGTTAAAAGAGAGAAGATATGATAAGAATGAAGGAAAAGAAGAATACAAGATTTATTAGAAGAAAACAGAATTCAAACAAAATCGAAAAAAAAATAGAAAATAAAAAGAACGAGCGTGAGAAAAGAAACTACTAAATTGTCTAGAATCCCAGACCAAAGAACCACAAAAATAGAAGAATGAACAAATAAAATTAGAACCATGAAAAAGAAGAAAGTTTAAAGATTTGAAGAAATCTAGTTTGGAAAAGAACAAGAAATCGAAACAATGGGTGAAGAATGGACTAGAGAATAGCGTTCAAATAGCAAACACTTAGGGAAAGAAATAGGTTGGTTGTTCCATCAATCGAGTGATTAATCAATAAAGAAAACGACCGATGGAAGAAAAATTAGAGAAGAAATAAATGAAGAAGGAAAGATCAATGGAAACGATAAAGTCGAAACAGATAACGAAAATTCAGAGAATGAAGAAATCAATGTGAAAATGAAGAGGCAAGGTGAAAAAGAAGGAGAAAAAGAAGTAAGAATACGAAAAATTGGAAGAAAATCGTTGTAAAGACGATTAGAAGGAGGGAGATATAGAGAACAAAAGCACAGTAATTAGAAGGCAAGGTGATGGAGAAATGAAACCAGTGGTGTGCATAGATCACACAGTACTTCCATGTTTGAGTCGGTAACTGGTATAACCAATTATAAAATCGAGAAAATCGTACGAAGGCCGAAACGTGACCCTAGCGGTAAAGATCAGGCGTCATTCATTCGCCATTACAAATATTAATACCTCCAGCGTCAAACGTATTGATTTTTGCACCCTGTAAAAAGCTCAACAGCGATAAACGGCGTAGGGCGGAAGTACGGTATGTGATCAAAACAATACAAAACATGATCGTTGTTGGTCACATTTAAAGCAGAGACCCGAAAGTTACAAGAGCGCTAGAATGAAATAACTGAAATTACGAGTAACGAGGAAGTACTGCATGTGACCCCAATAATAAAAATCAAGCAAAGTTCAACTGTCATAAAGAAAAATTTGAAGTCTAAAGTATATTCACTCTTGTGGTCTATAAAAATCTCTAATGCAAAAAAACGGCATAAGGCGGAAGTACTGTGTGTTATCCAAACTATACAAAACAAGTTCTGTGAACGTGGTCAGAGTTGGTCAAATATATATAGCAAATAGCCCCAAAAAGTACAGTAACTGAAAATGCGTTTTGCGAGGAAGTACTGCAGGTGACCCCAATAATAAAAAACGAGCAATATTCAGCTGTCATATAGAAAATTTAAAGTCTAATGTATATTCACTCTGGCGGTCTATTAAAAACTCAAAAGTTAAAAAATGGCATAAAGCGGAAGTACTGTGTGTTACTCAAACCATACAAAACAAGTTTTGTGAACGAGGTAAAAGTTGGTCATATTTATAGCAAAGAGACCCTAAAAGTACAATAACGCTTAATAAAATAACTGAAAATGGTTTTACGAGGAAGTACTGCAGGTGACCCCAATAATAAAAATCAAGCAATATTAGGCTGTCATATAGAAAATTCAAAGTCTAATGTATAATCACTCTTGCGGTCTATTAAATCTCAAAAGTTAAAAAAAGGCATAATGCGGAAGTACTGTGTGTTATCCAAACTATGCAAAACAAGTTTTGTGAACGAGGTCAAAGTTGGTCATATTTAAAGCAAAGAAACCCAGAAAATACAAATTAAACAACTGAAAATGCGTTTTACGAGGAGGTACTGCATGTGACCCCAATAATAAAAATCAAGCGATATTCAACTGTCAAATAGAAAAATTTTAAGTCCTCCAGCGTTCAAATATATTCATTTTTGTGGTCTATAAAAATCAAAATGTAGCAAATGTGCAAATAACGCGGATGTACTGCATGTGACCCATTTGATAAAAATCAGGCATCATTCAATCGCCAACCCCAACATTTTAAGACCTCAAACATTCAAATACATTGAGTTTTGCGGCCTGTAAAAATCAAAATACAAAACATGCACTTGTGAAATCGTGAAAAACGCTCATAATGTGGAGGCATTGTATGTGACCCACTATACAAAAAATCTAGTGTTTTCTGCTGGCCATAACCGACATTTCAAGCCCTCAAACGTAGAAAAATATTGACTCTCATAGCCTGTAAAAATCGAAACAGAAAAAACTTTGAACGCTTATATCTCGGAAGTACTGTGTGTAATTCAAAATCCGGAAAAACCTAATTTTGCACAATCACTGGGAAAACATTCCCTTAAAATTTCAAAGGGTTTCATCCATTTTTCAGGGAGATATGGCGATTTATGTCAGTTTGTGACCACAGACAGACGGACAGACGGACAGACGGACAGACGGACAGACGGACAGACAGACACACAGACACACAGACACACAGACACTTGTTCAGAAAGTGTTTCTGAGTATACTACTATGAAAATTTCTTCCATCAGGACCTCGGTTCCGAATTCGACTTTTCAGACGATCTCAATACTTCCATTTACTACGTAAACATGGAAGTAAAAAAATGAAGAGAGAACCTGAAGAAGGTTATTATAAAAGAAAGGTAATGATGAGCTGACGAAAGACCGAAATAGAAAAGAAAATGATACGTGTGGAAGAAAAGTAAGTAAAAGCGGAAGAAAGACAAGGGAGAAATAGAAGGGATGAAATAACGCGCTGAAACAAGAAAAATAAGAAAGAGTTCAGATAACGAACACTTAGAGAAAGAAGTAGGTTGGTTGTTCCATCAATCGAGTGTATAATTAATAAGGAAAAAGACGAATGGTAGAAAAATTATAGAAAAAAACAAAATGAGAAGGAAAGATCAATGGAAACGATAAAGGCAAAACAGATAACGAAAATTCAGAGAATAAAGAAATCAATGTGAAAATGAAGGAGAAAAATAAGTAAGAGTACGAAAAAATGGAGAAAAAATCTTAGTAAAGACGATTAGAAGGAGGAAGGTATAGAAAAAAGAGCACAGAAATAAAAAGCGAAGGGGATGGAAAAATGAAGAGAAAACCGGAAGAAGGTTATTATAGAAGAAAGGTAAGAAAGAAGGTTAATAATAAGAATAAGAGAAGGAAGATAAACAAGAGAAAGTTTATAATGGATGGAAGAAAAGGGGAATAGTTAAAGCAAGACAAGGTTATAGAAGCTGAAAACGAAAGAATTTTATCATGAGGAAGCTGAATAAAGACAATAGACGGTACTAGATGAGTAGTAAAGAAAAATTGAAAAATGGAAAGGAATTAAACAATATAAAATGAAGGTAAGAAGGAAGAAAAATAGACATAGGAAAAGAATAGAAGAAAAAAACCAGCATCGAAAAGAGTGGAAGAAAGAAGACGTAAAAGTAGAAGACTAGAAGAAAGAAGACAATAGAAGAAGAACGGAGGAAAGAAGACAATAAAGAAGAGGAATGAAAAATTAGAATATTTAAGAAGAAGAATTGAAGAAAGAAGAAAAAAGGATAGAATAACAAATACAAAGGTAAATAAGAAAAAAAATACATAAGAAAGGTGGTAAAGAAAAAGAGAATAGAGAAAGTGAAAATTTTTGAAAAATGAATAAAGTACGTGAAAATCGTTGTAAGGTGAAGTGATAGACAAAGTTCAGGTTAAAGATCTAAAGATTAGAACATAGAAGATAAAGAAAAAGAAGATTAGAAGTGAGATAGAAGAAAAATTAATGAATAACACTTCTTCAGTTCTACGGTAGACAATCATAGAAGGCGAAGTATGGAAAAAGATAGAAAACGCAAAAAAGACTAGAAGAATAGAACAAAAAAGAAAGAACAACAAACTCAAAGAAGAAGACAGAAAGAGTGAGAGGAGAAAGAAGAAGAATGAAAAAGAGGATGTAGGCAAAATAGGATGAAAGAAAAAGAGTGAAGACTGAGAATAAAGAATAGAATAAAATTAAAATAAGAATACAACCATAGAAGAAAAGAAGGAGGAATATTAGAAAGAAAATCAACAGAAGTAGAAGAAATGTAAAAAAGAAGGGGGTAAGAGAAAGAATAATTTTTGGGTTTGGTAGTAGAACTGACTTACGAAGTACACTAGATGGTTTGACCAATTCCTGAGCAGTACATAATGGGCAAGGCAGTATAAATAACCAAAGAAGTGGAATATCTATACGAGATCAGAGTAGATTAATGTAAATATAGTTCTGCAGCACTATAGGAGAGTCGAATCGAAAACGTATTCGTATAATTAGAATAGCGATATCGTTGAAAGAGAAAGAAGTTTGAAGGCGGTAGACAGATGAAGAGTGAAGCGAGGGACGGCGTCTGAAACCACGTTTTTGAACTTTTTTTTCGGTCGAAATCCAAATTACAATCTGTGAACTTGTTTTGAACTTTCTGAAGCACTTTTGTTTACAGTTTGGTACACTATGAAGGCGGCGAGACTGATAATATCACAGACGTTCTTAGTAGTTTTAATGATGTCCCGGAACGAGACCTGATCGATTCTTAATGAGGATGGTCGTCTATGTCCGGAAGCTTGTGAAATCCGATGAAAACACGGTCGACGTTGGCGGCATTTATCTGGAAATAATTTTCAAAGGCATAAAACTGGAACGTTTTGACACTGCGTCAATTTAAATGGCGAATCATTAAAATGATTACATTCTTATTGCGTTGAAAAATTGAGGTGAATAATAAAAGTGAAAAGGAAGCATTCAAAAAGCTTACTCAAGGACTTCATTCTTGGAGTGAGTGTTGTCGAGATGTTCGTGAAAGACGAAATCGGGATATTAGGAAGAGGGAGGTGGGCGAGAGAAGTGATACTGACGGTAAAGGTAACATAATTTTTTGAAAAAGTTATAAAAGTAGATGATGTCGATAAGAACATGCACTAAGAAAAAGATGGAGTTTGAAAAGAAGACACTAACAGTGAAACCAGTACACTCCCAATTAGCGCCCACTCATTAATCTGAACAATGCGAACAATAATTAGGCATCTGTAACTGACGGCGTCTTATGAAAGCAACACGTGGGCATTGAATTTTGCTAAACAGAAACGGACAAATTATTAAGAAAAACAATGATGACCCCATTTCGTAGTGTATTATCATGCCTCAACAGACAAAAAAAAAAAAAAAAAACTCAATACCCAAGGTGCAGGAACAGTGAGGTAATCTGCTCTAAATAAATACGTAATATTATTCTGAAGATGATTATTGTACGTAGGTACAAGGAAATTATCGTAAAAGTAGAAGTAATTATGAAAATAGAGAGAGTAAAAAGATAGATTAAGAGTGACTCCGATGAGCATAAATTGTAGAGGATTAATAATTAAAATTTGAAAGTATAGCTTAGCGTTATGCACATTAGTTAGCGTAATGGTGATAAAATGAACGTGGTGACGTAAAACCCGATACGAAAGCGATTCAGTGATTGTGATATTATAGACATAAATAAAAGATTTTATAAGCCAACTATCGATGAATATTGTCCGTGAGAAGCGCATTGCCATTAAACTTGGTAACGCCAGAAAATGAAAGTTAACATTATTGGTGCTGTTTCATGCATGTCGAAAATAATAATAACTGGATATGGATGATCCTGGGTCAGTTTTCTATGTGAAGAGTGTTAGATAAGGAGGAATAAATTAGGTACTGAAAAAAGGGTATTACAAAAGACAATAAAATGGCAAAACAATGCTTGTGTAAGCAGTTAAATCGACATTCGTTTTTGCAGTTTTTGGAAAGTAGCCAGTGGAAAAGACCGAACGTTCCAAGAAAATGGAAGTGTAGATAGAGGGAAGCAGAAAAGAAGAATTTCATAGATTATAGAGCGTGCGAAATAATCAGAGGTAAGAGCGTTATCGATAGAGGAGGTACGGGTTTAATTCATTTGAATAATAAAAGAGATCTGAGAGCGGAAGTTTGCCAGTTCAAGCCGAATTTGATGGAGAAGAATATAAGACAATATATAATGAAGAATATAGAGAGCAGGTTATAACAGATAGAAAAAATTGAAGATAGTCCTTGAAGCTAGTAAGAAAAAAAGTGTTCATGAAGAAGTATTTTTTCGCAAAGGCTTTCAATTCTAATCGTAGGCGTTATAGTTAAAAATGGGATACAATGAAATGGCAGGTTACAGGGAGAATACAATCATGCGAACAGACAATTCAACAATCTGGAAGATTTTAAATATAGAATAGAAATTGATTAAACATTTTCGGTTATCGATTTGCGAAAGGTGATAGGAGTGAAGATTCTAAAATATTGAAAGCTCTTGTAAATATTTTGTGCATTAGATGGATCCTGTTAAAAATGGAAAGGTTCTAAGCATAACAGTTATTTTGTGAGAAGATAGTGTTTCAGTGCGAAATGGGAATAGAAAATCAGGGTGCAGATAGAATAGAAAACTCTGGAAGAAGAATAAGTAGAAGGATATTGTTTGGAAACAGTATAAAGTAATACGAAGAATAAATAATGGGGAGCTATTAGTTCAGTTTGCATCTGCCGATAATCATCTCTTGAGAAAGATTGTACACCAATTCCAATCATCCGATCAATGTGACGCCGATTTGTTAAGTGAAAACGAAACTGGAGAAAGAGAGATAGAGAAAAGAAAATTCGACAGATAAAAGATAGACAGCGAAGTATGAAAATTCTGCCCTAAATTGTTTGGAGTAGCGCATCGCGGAAGAATTTCGGACTACCATGGAAGGGACTCGTTCTTGAGTCAAAACTCTGCCTAACAAAGACGGACAGAGAAAGAGAGAAGAGCGGTAGAGAAAGAAAGGAATATTGAAATTCCGAACGTGTTAGTGGAAATCGAAAAGCGTTCACACTGGCCGGACATAGGAAAGAGAAGTTGATCCAAGTTAATATGTTCGATAATTATCGGCAGAAAATTTCAGAAGAAAATTCGGTGTCGAAGGAGACTAGAATCAATTTATTCATGAAGAAGACACAGAAAATAGTTCCCGGTTAAGAAGAAAATTAAGTAATGAAGTATTGATAAGGAAGATGGAATGTTTTCAGTTAGAATAATCGTGAAGAAGAAGGGAGGAAAATAGTGGAAAATGATAGAAAAATGCGATTGCAAGAGAAGTTGAAGAAGGAGCGTAAATTTAGCAAGAGAAATATAGAATTGGAAATCGAAACGAGCAAGTGTAAGAAGGGAAATTTGAAGAGTTAGGCAACCAGCGAGGGGAGGAGGAAATCGAAGACGTATTATAGGTACCTCGGCCCGAAAAAAATGGCTCCAATAGCACGCATTCTAAAAAAATGTCTCAGTGTTTAGTGGAAATTGAAAAAATTAGCCAATGAAGATAGAAACGCATTTCAGAAACGTAGGTAGACGAATTAAACGGGATAAAAGGCGAATGTATAAATTAAAAAAAAAAGAGAGCAGAAACACCCGTAAAAAGTTATTTTGCTGGAAAATCAAAGCGTGAAAAAAATTAAAAAATGAATGAAATTTAAAAACACAAGAAGAAAACTGAATAAGACAAAGCGGAAGAGAAAATTAAGAAAGAAGTAAAAAAGGAAACAATGTAAATGAAGTTGGTAAAACAATTAAGAAGTACAATAAAAATAAAGATTAAGAAGAAATAAAGAAAAAATACACAAAGGAGCAAGAATGAAGCCACTCGCAAATTAACTAAAGATAGTGAGAAGGTGAAAAAAGTGAAGAAGTGAGTGAGAAGATAGAAAAAAGAAGAAGAAGTAAAGACATGGAACAAAACAATATATAAGAAAGAGATTGAAAATAATGAAACTGAGAGAAATAAGAAAAAGGAAGAAGAATGGAATGAAAGCAAATAAATAAGTAAAAGATGAATATTGAAGAAAACAGAAGAATTAAAATGAAAAAAAGGAAAATATAAAGAAAACGTTTGAAAGAAGAATGAGAATAAAATAAAGATTAATCACTAGAAGAGAAAAGGAAAATAACATAAATACAGTACAAAGAAAGGCCATGAAGACACACAGAAGAGCAACAAAAATAATTGCAGAAGAAAGAAGAAAATATTAGAAGAATATAGGATAGAAAAAGGCCATAGAAGATTGAAGATTGAGAGAATGAAGCGGAAAAAACGACAGAAGAATGAAAAAATACTACACACGGAGCAAAAGTACGAAAGAAGAAGTCAAATGAGAGCTAAAGAATTATTAAAGGCAACAATGACAACAGAGGAAAATAGAAAGACGAAACAAGATAGGTAAGATGGAGAAGAAGAAATACAAGACGAAACAAGATAGGTAAGAAGAAGAAGAAGCAATACAAATGAAAATGGAATGTGGAAGAAGAAAGATGAAGTACATAGAAAAGTACATGAAGTACATAGGATATAGAAAAAAAGGAGTTGACTCAAGAAAAAAGAGAAAAACATAGACAGAAGCTGTTAGATCTCAATATTTTCAGGTGAAGATGGCATTAGAGTAAGTATATTAGAAAGTAGATAGCAGTAGGCCAAAACGTTCAGCCAGATGTAGGTAATAATTATGGAAGATGGTATTTATTGTCGCACGTGTTATAGGCGGAATGAGCAAGAAGATAATGCGGATAAGAGAAAACAGCTTGAAAACTTTTCGAAGCTGAGAGAACGAAATTTTGTCGCTTTGAAAAAAATAAAGACGATTGAAAGGAAAAGGAAGGACTTGAAACACGAAACTGAAAAAAGGAAAGATTGAAAGAAAGAAAGTGTGTGTTGAGAGGGAACAGCAGGTCGTTAGTTTTGAAGAGTAGATTTTTTCGAAAATGTCCAGTTTATAGTATCGGTGCTGGAGCTTAAGATCGAATAAAGAAGGGGGTGGTATCTGATTTGGAAAATAGTTTCCGCGGAAGTATGAAAGCTAACCTAAGTACGCGTTTCAGTAGATAGCCCTGAGGATGGAACAAGAATGAGAAACAGCGAGGGTGAATAAAAAGATTGAGTAAAGAAGAAGAAATAGTACATAACGCAAAGAATGATAAGAGGCGAGAAAGAAAGTGAAATGGTGTCTGAAAAGCTTTGATGCCATTTTAACAGTGTCAAGATGAATAAAATACATTCGGAGGGTAAAATTAGTTCTAGAAGTAATAGTAGAATTATTAGCCTGCAGTACTGATAAAATCGAGACACGAGTGACAGAAGAATATTATTTTATACTAAATAAAACTGAGAGATTTTCGCAACTTTACAAAAGCTAAGTAAAATACTTGGCTTCAACAGAAAAATTAGAACGGCCATTTCGGAGAGTAGGTATCACAACGTCAACTCATTAAGGGAACAGATTTGGATCGTGATTATAAAACAAGAGAATATTTGTTTCGAAGTATCGGCGAAGAACAAAAAAACCAGCGCAAGGCATTAAAATGCTAATTCTGAATGGGAAATGGAACGAGCAATATTATGATAACGGTATGAAACCAACTACCTACTTCGTTGCTAATGAAACATTTGCAAACTAACTCAAGAGTACTCGTTAAAAATATGGAAAATGAAATTATTCGATCATGTTTTTTGGATTACATGGGAAGACTATGTTCCCGGATTAATTCAAGCTGAATAAGACATAATTTATGATTAATCAAAACACGAGAAACAAATAATTTTTAAAATTAATCAAAATTATTTTTCAAGAATAAATTTCCATTTCTAATAAACTTTCAAGTGAATTAGTTACTGTGCGATCAGCCGCAGCAACAATGACCAGCAAAACAACCAATGAAATATCAGCAAACTATAAGGACATTTCATGTGCCATGTGTGCAATGTTCTCTAAGGTTAATTGGGTAACACAGCCAAGAATCACCGGTTGGAAAAATATCTTTAAAAAAGTAGTGCGGAAACAAAATACAGCGACAAACAAAATGCCTTTCGCATTTGGTTATACTTGTCAGTAGCGATAGATCAGCTAGTGATATTCGTTGAGTGAGAAAATGAAAATGCATACATCAAAACGCAAATTTTTTACAAAAATTATTAGGTAGGTACCCATTTTGAAATTTTTTACAAACGAAAAAAGAGGAGCTAAAGTTAAAGCTATATGACTAGAAGATACAACTGGTTAGCACAATATACAGCTTTCAAATCTATGTTTAGGCAAAATAGTAAATACAGAAATACACGCGTAATTGAGTGACGTTGATCTTCAGAGGTACGTGACAGGCACAGTGCCATGCGAGTGATGAAAGAAACACAAGGTTATTCATGCGGATCAATAAAAACGAATCAAAATTAGTCAACACAATCGCAAGGGTTGAAAAATTTGCGAACAGGATAAAGATTCGTACATGCAGTGTGAACGAAAAGGAAAATGTTAATAAAAGGCGGAACAAGTAGTTTAATATGCTAAAAACAGATTATTTTCGTGTCCATTGTTTTGTGCAAAATATCATGCCGAATAACTCAACACCGAACGAGTTATTTGGAAGTTATTTTCCATAAAACAACGGAGACTTGAAAGTTGAAAAGAGATTCGTGTGGGGAAGTCTTTTCAAAAAGAGGGCAACGATTAATTCACCTTCGCGTCGAGTTGACATTTTAGAACCGTGCGGAGGATTAGACAAAAGATCGGAAGGATGTAAAAAAGACCTTGCGCGGAATTTTATCAACCAAAGAATTTTCCACCGATCGCTTTTTTTTGCAAGTTTCGGCATTATTTTCAAAAGTTTAACCGGTTGCATCAGTACAAATTTTTTTGAAGAAAACTGCGCCGAGTGGTACCGAAATTAAGAAGAAAAGAAGGGAACGCAAATAATAGGCAAAAATAGAGAGCGTTTTTTTCCTTCAACTAGCGTATGCTGCGAGGCCGAGTATATATTAGAGTATTGTTTCACGATTTTTCTCTTCCTCCAAAAGTAACACGATTCCAGTCAACGCAATTTCCTCGTAGATATAAACAAAAATTTCGGAGGAATTGAGTTTTCGAAATCATTGAATCTATAACGCGTCCCGATTTTCATTATTGCGCTTTATGAAACCCATCCCCCGTTCGTGATTTTACCGAAATATCACCGGAAAATTTGACCGAACGAAATCATTGGAAATATTGGGAAACGGTCTCATTTTTTAGCGATACGAAAAGCGGTGAAGGATGTGGTTGGAGTGGATGTTTCTGGAGCGAGTTCTCCGTCTCTGACCCAGAGTCCGGTCTGGTCTCCAACATTCAGCTCCAGAAGGACTTGGTTCGAGCCCCCGCCAGTTTTAGGTCCTCCAGCACTGAGCACGTCCTCCCAGTCTTGGTTGTTGGTTCTTTTCCTTAGCACCACTCTGCAATCAGATAAATATTTGTATTAACAGTTCTTTGATTGTCATATGATGTTTGAGAGCTATCGCTACTGCGGAACATTACATAAATCACTCGGGGGTAGTGTCCTTATCACTCCTATATATGGTATATATATAGTATATAAATATTATATAGTATAGGTATAGGTAGATAGTAGTAGTTAATTATTTGTGTATGGAGAGTGGGAATCTATAGGTATTTTTATAGTAGGTAGTACTTAGTAGTTGCTATAATTTCGTATGTTGGTGGTGGTGTTGTACTTTGTATCATAAAGTATTGTGTTTTTCAACTGGAGCAAAGTAGGAGCAAAATTAGACATAACAACTGTAAGTTTTCCAAGATTTGTAACTTGCACAGTGGATAACTCAAACAAAAAGTCGTCAATTCAGATGTTTGAATATACCAAAAGATAGGTAATTTAATTGTCCACATTTTCCCAATGTAATGTACCTATCCATTTTTCAACCGTTTTTGCGTTATTCTACAATAATAGTGGACTATACACGAAAAAATCACATTTTTCAACTTTAAACGTTATTTTCATCTATTTAGTGCGAAAGAAACAAAGAATGAACCATATATTATTGATGTACACATCATCAACTATCATTATGCTGAATTTGAGCGAAATCCATTTCAAAAAATTTTTCGCGAAAAATCCAAGGGGTCCCCCTGCGATTTTTTTCAACCGAACAGTTAACGAATTTTTACTCGTCTTTCAATACAGATAAAAATCTGAAATTTTCAGGATAGTTGTGTCTTACCAAGATGTATTTTTGTGATTTTTTTTATTTCTCGGAAAAATCTGCAAGTGGTCCAAAAAAATCGGTTTTTGAAAGCTTAAAAATTGGACTTTAACCGTGATTTTCGGGGTCAAAATAAATGCGAATCAATTGTTTTATTATGCAGGAGTCTTCATTTGAACGCCTTACATACGTACATAGCAAAAAATTTGGTGAAAAAAATGTAAACAGAGCCAGAGAAATTATTTTCCGTAAATCGTGTTTTTTGCCGGCTGAAATTCCGAGCTCGGTAATAGTGAAAAATTAAATTTTCGTTTTAAAGCGATTTTGAAAGCTATTCTTATAGGAAATTTAACGCTGAATCCGAATATGACGTCAAAACGGCGGAAATTTCACGACAACTATCAGTTTTTCCAGTTTACGACTACGCCACTCCTACGTTTTTCAACTTTGAAATTCCGTTGCAAATACTTACAGTACTGTTCAAATTTGATTAATTAATGATTCCTACAGGAAATTAGACGTAGAATTCGAATTTAAAGTGATAACAAACAAAATCGAACAATTATTAATATTTTTGGAATTTTTTTCGATTTTCATACTGTTGAAGTTTCAACTTAGGGATTTTTTTCGTCACGTTCCCGAAATGGGAACGATTAGGTGCTGTGGATGAAAATGAAGGAAATTTAACGTAGAATCTTGAAACGTATACGGGAAAACTTTATCAACGATAGTAATTTTGATTATTTATATTTTCCTTAATTATTTGCCATTTAAAAGTTATATTATTCGCCTAATTATACAACTTAGAGTGTTGGACAAGCATCAATAAAATAACTTTTTAAGATCTTCATACATTAAAGGCTAGTGAAAGAAGAATATCGTACATCAACAAAACATTAAGAGCACTTCCTCCTCGCTGGGCAGATTTATGCATATTATGGATGTATATAAAGGCTTTTCCGCTTAGAAATTTAAGCGTGCATGTAAGTGTATATAATATGCATAGAAGTGTATGTAATCCGCCTAAACAAATCTCTAAACTGCTTCTTAACAAACACGAAGCGGTTTCAGCCAAAAAGTTCAATAGTCAGATCTACATTCTCACTGATAAGAGCCTTAATGGATGAGACCTAATGGATAAGCTGCGACCAGATCCTAACCGAGTACGCAGAGAGATAAAACCATCGACGGCAGCTGTTACAGCTCCCACACGTAACGTGTGCGGTTTTCTGCTCTCGCTGTTACGCCACTGAAAAGCTGAGTTGCTTTCAAAATGATAAAAAAAGGAACAGAACGCAAGAGTGTGGCTCTCGAACAAAAGTAATTTGATTTCAATTCAGTTTGATTTCAACTCTGTCGTCTTTGTCATTTCTCGTTGACAAAGTGCTCTCAATAAACTAAACTAATAACCCGAAAGTCAACCACAGTAACCTCCTTCTTTTGAGGTCGGTTAAAAATCAATCAAATTTTCAATAATACATTTTTTTACTTATTGAAATTTTCTCATCCCAGCGCATTTCAATGAATCCTTCTACTAAAGAAATTCCTTCAAAAAGCCTTTACGTTCTCGATTTTCAAAAACGGCAGTTCATTTTGCTGATTGATAAATATTTCAAAGCGCTATAGTTTGTGGATAAGAATACAACTCAACTCGCGTTCCAAAAGTCGATTCGACTCAATTTCATCGTCCGGAGATTTTACAGCCTAACTTTCAAAAACATTCCAAATCCCCAAAACGAGTTCACCTTCCTGAAGCGATGAAACAGTCGTTAACGGAGCTTTGAAAGCTAAACTGCTTTGTTATAGAATACAGAAATCGCGAGTGGGAGGCGTTGGGACTATCAGACGGTTGAGAAATTGGGGAAAGTTGAACGTAAATGCTACCAAAGTAACTTTGGTACTGCGTAGGGTATCGCCCGACATTTCTTTTCGCGTTTCTATCTCGCGGCTCTTCGGAGATGAAGTCTTGTCCTATCAGCGTCTCAAAAGATTCACCCCGTTCCAATTCAGCCGCTGAGTTATCGTTACTTTCTCCTCTTCCGTGCGTTTCTCCTGAACCAATACCATCTTTTCAACTATACGCAAATGTAGATATCAGCTTACGAGCCGAGTGCTATACCGCTTTTCTGAATAAGCAAGTAAAGGAGTTGGATATTTCAGTTATTTTACCTTATATTCGCGAATTCAGCCAAACGAGGGGGTCCAGAACGAATTTACGAGCTGTTCAAGTTATTTTGTGTTTCAAAAAAAAAATCGTAGATACTATTATAATATAATTAGGTAGATGCAATATAAATATAGGTACAATGTAAATTATTTTTATTTCTTTAGACCCTGCATCCAAACATACTATTTGCAATTCTTAAAAATGTGATATTTGACCCCGTAAGTTCTTTTTCTTTTGACTCACATTCAGTTCTTATTGAAAGATTGGCGTAGAATAAGCGTATGGATCACTCTGGACCTCAGATTATGCCACTTGAAAAACAGTTTGCACGCTGCGTTATTTTCCAAACCGGGTTCTTCGATTCAAGTTCGAATTCAAGGAATTTCTATTCAAGGAAGTTTTCAGTCCATATCGCCAATTAGCTAAAAACAACCATATTTAGATTATGTTTCCTAATCCCCTTTCTTTCGCTTGGAATATCATTTATTGGAATTGGGTACCTTCAGACACAATACTTTTAAATAATGGATTTCCATCAGCCTTCAAAAATGTCAAAAAATTGTGATTTGTATAACCGAGAGAAATTACTTTTTGTCAAACAAACAACCCATAATACCTTGGTTGGATGCAAAAAAGTTAACTCATAACCTGCGATTTTCTTTACCCCTTAAAAATGTAAAATAATAATCCCTTCATTTCGGAACACCATGCTTTGTGAAAAACTGTTTCTCATCATCATCACGGTTGTACTACTTTACTTGAATAAATTGTAGACTGAGTCTTCGCTCGTCTCAGCGGTAAATTCCTAGTATCGTTAAACTGAACGAGGGTGTAATGCTCGTACTCTCGTATCATAGCGATAATGGATCGCGTCCGAAAATGCAGTCTGTCTCACGCACCCGTAGTTACTGGGGATTTATGAGATGATCAGTGGCCTGACAACAACGAGAGTCCGTCGAGGATAGTAAATCACGGAGACCTTCCTTCCCTTTAGCGGTTTGCCCACTAGAGAAGGGTCTCTTCCGTTTCTAGTCAGTCGAATAGTTTCCTGACTAGGAGGTAGACCAACACCGGAATCTGGCTCCATTCATATCATAAGAGCGGAAGCCGAACCGCAGAGAATCCTCTGATCAGTCGAATCCCGTAAGCCGTTAGTGGGTTGATATTTGAAGCAAGATACGATCGGTAACCATAAATAAAATATGTGATGTACTGATTTTAATTCGCTTCAGTAGCCAATCGTTTTCATGTTCGTTTATTTATTCTTTAAGGGAATATTTAGTTACTTGACGAAATATTTCTACCTATGTACACAAATAATGTGTTCTTTTGTAGTTAATGATCACGTCTTCAAAACTACAATATCACTAAAAAGTTTTGTTAGTTTCGGCACAGTTTCACCGGTAAGAATCGATCCCAAATCGCTTGATGTTATACAAGCTTGTTCCAATGCTGATTGGTACTAAATTGTATAACATAAAATACGGCAAAACATCAGTGGAGGTTCGGTGAGCTCTATGAGTATAGATTTTAATTTTACTCCGCTTTCCATGAAGAAAGATTTCTTTGTTTGAATAGTGTTAAGGTTGGCATATAGCACGTTCAGACCGCAGTGCCTTGGTAATATATTTTCACTTCAATAAATTAAGTTTAGCAATTAGAACAGCTTCAACTTCAAACTACTAAGGATAAGAATTCTAGTTCAGGCTGTCTGATAGGTCACTGAGCTGTCTTGAAGTTCCAAGCTCAAACTTTCAGCGAATTTAGTCGGAATTGTCCTTGATTGTCTTCATTGTTAATCCAGCTTTAGTACTCGAGTGAGCTCAGCCGAAGCGAAAGGGTTGATGAACGCCGACTTCGTCTCGTCTCGGTTCATTTTATTTGAATTTGGATCGTATTTTAGAGAGTTTTATTCGCTTGTCTTCTTTTGCACGCTTGTAAGTCATAAGCTCATGATTGAAGACCGATTCTGATACGTGTTGTTTAATAATTGTGTTGATTTTACCAGTGTTGATTAATATGAATTGAGTAGATTTTACCAGTGTGAGTTCATCTCAGGAATTCAACATTTTAGTTGTACAAATGCGATCCGTACTTAAGTATATTTGGGATCTTGAGCAAAAAAATTTTTTTTTCATTAGTGTGACCTAATTTTTAGCTCGTGGTCGTCCCAGTCAGTGCTTCTTTTGAATCGTATATTTTCAATGTCGATTAAGCGGTCAAACGGAATTCCCAAAAACATCGAACTAGAACGACAGCCAGTGGTTATTTCACGCCGATTTAGCTACGAGCTCAAAAATTTAAAATATTTTTACCGAATAAAGGAAAAAATGTCGCATACTGTCTTCAATGAGAGTCTCATGAGTCGACCTCAGCGGTAGAACATTTTATTCACTATAGTTCCCTAATGATGAATAGGGCTGCTACAAGGGCGTCAGCTTTACTTGGTAGCGTGCCGTGAATATGACATCGTTCCAAGGCCCTCAATTTCCTTTAAATGAGCTTTCACGTGCTTTCAGCATACTAACGAAAAAGTTCTTGCGTAAATCTGTTTCTCACGACATTGAGCCATTACTGTAGTATAAATTCGTTAAATTTAATACAATTACTCACTTGGTGTTATCGGATTTGCCGTAAGCGGTGAATGCAATGTGATAGATGCCTGGACAGTGGACGGTAAACTCGCCAGTTTCGCGACTGAGGCCGACTCCATGGTCGACGAGCGCAGTTTTGTAGGCTATCAGTCCCGACTGGTGGACTTTTAAATTTCCAACAGCTGTGAACCTGAACAGAAGATAAGTAGGTTAAGCGCCGCTGAATATTATTTTTGCTCGCGGCTAGTAGAAAATAATAGCATTATATTTAATGACCTATGGCGTTTTTAGTTATTCATTTGCATCGATGTGCTACTCTGGACTCTAGATAATTTTTTCCATGTTTTTGTTCTAGATGAATGCCAATTATATTTTTGCCAATTTTTGACCTATTGAGAAATATGAAGCCTTCAGGAAGGAATCGTCACTACTCGTCAGCCAATGATACGATTTTGGAATCCTAAATTTAAAATTCGATTTAAATAGAATAATGTGGATTAAGTTTAGCGTGCGAGTAAGTTTACCGAACAATTATATGAGGTTCCATTGACGGATCTCGATGTGTCATTCTGAATGAGTTTCCAAAAAATATCAGTATTAATACTACAGCGCTTTAGTTGCAAACTAGCGACTGAACGAACTATAGAATGTTCAAATCGGTAGGCTAAGCGAGTAGACGGATTAGAACGTGACTCACGGCTAAATGGAAGTTAAACGTACCAGGTAACGTGTTTGTTCGAAACGTCCCACGACTAACAACCGATTTGAAAGTCTCGAATATAATTATCACCCAAAAAGTCAAGCTCCATATTCAACGAGATAGACGGCACAAGACAAATAGCTTGGTAAGATAAAAATGCAGTCATTTCTTCAGAGAAATAATTTTCGAGATCCTGGTACTTGAGAACTGGAAAATTTCACTTAGCAAGATGAGTCAAAATGAAATTTTATCATGACAGGCGATATTCGAAAACAAATTTATTCTGATAAAAGAATAACTCATATTAAAACCCGGTTGCGAACAGTTAGTGCATTTTTCATAATGGGCTTTTATTTTCTCTCTAGCAATTACGAAATCCAATTAGTTTCGACAACATCGAACCACGATATTAACTTACCCAACTGGCCCAGAGCAGTCGACCGCGGTCGCCAATTTCTTCTGACCGATGACGCCACGAGCTGGTTCAGGATTGGCAGCCCAGCACCAATCGCTAGCAGCAGTCAGCACCAGCAAAAGCCACAACATTCTGCAACAAATAAAAACAAAGTGGCTGTTAACTCAATTCACAAAGAAAAAAAAAAAAAAAAAAACGCGGATTATCAGCATCAAATATCACACGGGAAACCTTGATACGAACTGAGAAGTTGTTATAAAAATAATATATCTTACAACCGGCTTCTGAGACCAAACTTCCAGGAAAATATCGTCCGTCACATTTTATTTATTCGTTATATTTATCATCAAGTGATATAACTTGATCTCAGTTCACCCTGGCCTTCGGATTTCCTGAATGGTTTATTCAATTAGTCTCAAGTCTATATTTCGATATTACTCTAGTATCAATGGGCTCTTTGACCAAAACCTGGAAGTTGCTCAGAAACGCAGCGATATAACTAAAATGATGCATTAGAAAAGGAGGAACAAGTCGAAGAAGGAATGGGCTTCTGGGGGGGGGGGAGGTCAACTTCTAAAAAACTTATAAAATTGGCATAGAACGTGATTAGAACAGATCCTTAAGAACGAAACAGAGATTTATTAAACTCAAAATCGTCTTTAATTACCTACGCGTTTTTTTTTTTTTTTTTTTTTGTGAGAAAGGTTGAATATTTGCATGCTCGAAAGGAGGCCATGGTAAGAGAACAGCAGTAGCCGGATTCACAACATATTAAGAAACAATAACCACTCGACCAGAAATGGAAAAAATCATATAACAATCTTGAATCGGCTGAGAATTCAGATGGAGCCTATGGTACCTAATCTATGACCTACACATATCATACAGTATGCGATCGAATATATGGGTGTTGAGTATAGATAAATATCTGAGCACGCCGTTTTTCGATACATCGTTTACATGTTCCGCTAGATGGAACAAACAAATCGACGCATCGTTTGAACATCATCACGTTCTGACAATTGATCATTAGCAATTTCTTACATCCGGCTTTCCTGCTCGAGGTCGCAAAGTTATACTATTACTTAAATTCAAGTTATACTACCCGCAGTAACAAGAAGAAGCTCGAACGTTGTTGTAAATTTATTGACGTTTCACGTTTGCTCGCCTGTGATATGAAATCCGGAGTTTTTATGCTCTCTTGTTGAGTAAATGTGTGACACTGTTTTAAAAATATTCCTATCTTAGAAGAATATATATTTTATCTCACTGGCTTTTGTTAGGACTCAAACCTTCACGCCAGTCAAATTGTTCGAAAAAGTATGATTATAACTTGATTGATGAGACAAATGACAAACCAGCTCATTCATATAAGTTTCATTCACTGTCCAATACATTGGAATGATAAAAAATTGTTAAATATTTAACCTCCATATCTAACAATCTATCTTTGGTGGCAGAGGTGAAAATGAAACATTCAATATAATATTGATACTATTGTTTTGTTCTCTTTGATTGGTTTTCTATTAATTCAGCGTTATTGCATAAAAAAGTGACATCATTCACCAGGGGGAAGCATAGATTTTTGTGCACCGCGTATGAACCGATCCATCGTGAGATCCAATTCTGTTGTCCATCTATTTGGGACCTCGTTTACGTGCGTTATATTTTGCACGCCTCCGACTATAATTCGATGGGAATGTTCGCTGTCGATGAGAGCGGTGAAAGGCATTCAATGTTCGATAAGATTCACGCAATTTCCGGTAATAGTGTTGAGTAAAATGGTATCAAACCATAACAATTCACTTCTTTTGGAATACCGTGATTTTGAAAAAAAAAATCAAAACAAAGTTTTGCAGTTCTATCAAATTTTTTGTTGTTTTTCCGCGCTCAAGGAAAAAACTCTCGCCAATACAGGTCATTTTTCCGTTGAACGTCTTTACTCGTTTTCGAGATTCCTTGAAAATTCCTGTCGTTCTTCTTCACATTCTTAAACGGAGAAACTTCAAATTGCTTCAAAACGGTTCTATGAATTATTGATACTTCCAGAGATTGTCATTTTCAATTAAACGTAATTCGTGCCCTGAACGTTAGAATCGTGTAGCTCGTTTCACGTTCCTCGATAGTGATTTCACACGTGAGCGTGACAACAAGTAATTTGAAGAGATTCTGTAAACTGTGATGTAAATGAACAAACGTCACTTTTACCCGTATATTTTTCAGCGCCGTATTTCATTGTAGAAAGTGTACACGCAACACTGTTCAGATTTTGGCGTCGTTGCAATGAGTAGAAGAACTCTCATCAATAGCAACAAGTTTAAAATTCGTTATTGTTGGGAGAAATGTCAGCGTTCACAAAGAATTTACAAAAAAAAAAGGATTAGGTGTATGTATTGCTCAGGAATAAAAACTGCCTTTTGTGGCAAATAAATAATTTATATTGGTTTTTGACCAAGTGAAATATAAGAATCCGTTTTAGTAAAATTTTTACCTGCTATAATACATTGTAAAATATATCCATCAAACCATAGAAGAGTGTTTCAACGCCAATGGAAACTATTTAGCTTTACTGACCGAAAACGGTCGTAATGGAGATCGCTCAAAATCTGCGCTGGTTTTTTTGTGACATAAGAACTGTCGATGACTCGGCTGAATGGAAGAATTTTATGTACGTCAGCTGAGGTTAGTTGGCACTTTCTGTATTGAAGCGTCTCTCTCAGTGAGACATTGTTTACTCATTGAGAGAATTACCTAGATACCTGCCAAGCTTCAACTCCAAACTATAGCTTGCGTGACAGCGTTATGTAACGCTTTGTCCTTCGGAAATTTTTTCCTCAATAAAAAAATACAAAGAGGAGCAGAATAATTGAGGTCACCTCAGTCAATTCACTTTCATTTCGTTAGCTGGCTGGCAAAAAATTACGGAAACCGAGAATCATCGTTACGAAAGAATTCATAATAGCGCAAGTTAAGGCACTGATGTAACCAAATGCAGGTTGTTAATGTTCTACAATTGCGTTTCGATTTAGTCCGATAACTCGTTCCCTGACATGCATCCCCTTTTGACAGATTCAGCTCTTATTGGCGGATTCGGTTTTGAATTCAGCAGTACACAGGATCCTGGTGTAAAGAGCATACGAGGATGACGATTGCATTCATTCACACCTCGTTCATGGTTATAACCGTAATCACGAGAGCTATCAAGCCCGTCGCTGATGGAATAGTTTGCGCAATGGACAGTGACTATAAAGTGCTAGAAGGGTCCTTAACGGTCTAGCTGCATCGTAAACTTCACAACATTAAATGTTTACATAGCAAGTGTAAAAAATTTCTGAAATGTCAAGACATCGATGAGATGAAGAGAAAATATGGGTGAATTTCGGGAGCGAGAGAAAATTTTCGATCGTTTTTATTTTTTAGCCATCTTCAGTGTCATCAATAAATTGAAGAAATAATGAAAAACCAAAATGTTCACATCATTCTCCGAAAAAGAGCTTTCTCTCAGTGAGTTAATAAGTGTTTTTAAAATATCTCCAAACAATATTACGAGAAGCATTTGACTTTTTCAATATCTCTTATCAAATGGGCTTTTAAATGAAAAATCGCGTTATGATTTAAAATGTCGTGTAACAGTTTTTAAACATAATTTACACCACGCGCCTAGAGGGAATTTCGCAGCTTTGAACGATAAGTCTACTTGAACAGACGTGAGATGCGATTAGAAACCAACTGAATCGCAACAGTTTCACCGCATTTGAGCAACGTTTGGCGCGAGGGAAAAGTGGCAAAAAAGAAAGAGACCAAGCGAGCAAGAAAAAAGCTAACCAACTGAGAACAAAGCGGATTTGACGGTCGACGAAGTCGAGAACCAACCAGTGAGGTCCATTGTTAGAATGCGTCCGTTCTTGAGAGATTCGCCGTTGTCTGTGTTTGATGTGTCTGTGTATTTGAAAATATACGATGAGAGACCGAAAAACCGCTTTTATAGATATTCAGCATTTCTTCCGCTCGTTGTGGAAAGAACGTTTCATATATCCTTCATTACTTTGTTGATTACAAGTGGTAAACAATGTTGAGATAAATACGCTAGTTATTTTTATTTAGTTGTGCTTCATTGTCGATTCGATTGAGGAAACTAAGTACTATCATTCGCGCGCAAATGATGCAAAGTTTATCAGAAACTGAAGAATAAAAAAAAATGAAAATATATTCTGTGGATTAATTAAAAATCTCAAGCTATTAAACAAGGATGCTCATGCCTGGCGATTGAGTCTTCAGAAATCCCATTAATAAACGCTTATTCGTTTATTATTTTCATATATATTTATTTTTAACATAATATTGCTGTCAAATGAAAACATTTTTTTCAACTTCATCGCTTATTTCAAGAAGAATCTACTAAAAATCGCTTTATCCAGAGCTATATATGTTGTTGATAAATGGGAGTTCGAGACTGAATTTACGCCGAAAGACAAAAGCTTTTCCATCGTAATCAAAAACGATTTTACAGACTCGCAACTTTGAGCGTTACCTATTACACTTTACAAAAACGAATTAATCTTTAGAATCTCAAACGCTATTATGCAGTGAAAAACGTTTGCGCTGAAAAAATGAAACCGCCAAGGACGGCTTCGAAAAAATCTGAAAATAAATAATTGAAAGCAATTTTCTACCCTGAGATGAAATACAGCAGCTTTGTTCGGCTCATTTAATTTCTTGCAAGGAATCATCTAAGGCAACGCGTGTTGATAAAAGAGGCAATGCAAAAAATCGCCTCCATATTACTCAAAGAGGATTTGCCCATCTATTCGACAAGAAATGAACCAGAATAAGGCTAACATGCCTCAGGGGAAGTTTCTTTCAATATAATTATATAATCGCAATTTTCAATGCCTACACAACACGAGAGTATCAAGGCTTTAATTTTAATTTTATTTAATTATTTTTTTCGACTTCGTAGGTAACTATTACTTTTTAAAATTCATCCAATGACAGAAAAAGGAGGAAAATAAGTTTTATTCTGGTCCGATTTATTAATAGCGGTAAAATTGGTAGGTAGATGTAGTTGGTTTGAAAGGATAAAATGGTACTTTTAACCCACAATGGACATGATTCTCGACCTCTTGACCGTAACGACAGGTTGCTCATCGGACTTATCAGCTAGATCAGAAGTCACAGATTGATGTCATCCAGAAAGGGCGAATGGCCAAAAGGGGGAGGTGATTGAGTAGAGTCAACAATCAATAGGTATTTGAGCTTAACCGTAGTCAGGGTGTATTTTATTTCTTTTTATGTTTGAAAGTTTCTCTTTCGTTGCGCGCAGCTTCATCTACCAATAACGGAAATCCCAACATGGGATGTGCGTTTTCTCACAGCGCCAACTAGTTTTGTGTGATTCATGCGGTAGCGCTTAACGACGAGTATTAAAATAACAATAGAGCCTATGAGAATTGTAAGTGCCCCTGACCCATCTTATTCTGGTGCATAAGAACGCACCTAATAATTAGCCGAGCAGACTTTTCTCACTGTATGGTAAAAAATCCTCGCAAAAGAAATTGAGCCTTTCGTGCCACTAATTCGCGTTGAACATTTTGCGGAATTTTTCGTCTCACAGCGTTTTGATTAATGACTCGTCGATTTCTGAAATGGTCGTTGAGATCGAGGCAAGATTTCCAACAAAAATACTTCTGTTATGAGATGCTGTGCAATATGTTTACCACAAGTATGTGCTTATTTGGGATTAAAATATTTTGAGACTCTAATAACTAGGCCGTAAGTGGAATAAGTTGAGAATAATATATCCTGCTTAAGTTTGTTAAAAAAAATCCACACTAAATGTTTAAAAGTTCACTAATTTGGGGACGCAAATAATAGAGCGTTGATTTTCGTTATGGAAGAAAACCAAGACGAACTCATAATTTACCAAAACGTCTCTATTTTCCTGACAGTTCTTCCCGATTAAGTTCAGGGAAACAAGTAATGAAAAACTTCAAAACTTTGGCGCAACGCATTAAACTTGACGTTGGCAGAGCTTCAAAACGATGGTGGCTCTGAAATGATAAAAGCACTAAATGATTATTCCAAACAGAATACGTTTTATTCCCGTCCAACGAAAAGTTTTGGTCCAAGTTAGAGAAATGTAATAGCACGGGCCGGCTTCAAAAACTTTCATTCGAGTTCGTTTATTGAACGGCTGAAACAACTCCAACTGAAAGCGCAGTGGAAGCATTTGCGTGTCGACCTGAGTTTGAAACTGGACCGCAGCATATTTGCAACGACGTACTTCTTTTTGCATTGACGGACGAACGATAAAACCACGTTTCGGAGGTACTACACGATAGAGGGTTGCTATTTTCAGTGCACTTTAAAATCCAGCCACCGCAGCTCGTGTGCTCAGTTCAGCGCTCGATAGTGGGAAAAATTACTACCCTCGACAAACTCGAACCTCCCGCACTCTCCTGATCGCCTAACTTCTAAAATGGGATGATTATACTGCCATTCGGCACGAGAACAGCAGTGAACAATTATTGTATTCTTCAAAGATCTCTTACATCTCGTTCGCGAGATTACGAAGATAATATGCCCATTGTATTTCGCGTATTAAGTAGATTTTCACTCAGGAGTGTGTTTTGGAATTGGAAACGGAACGTGCCAATGGTTAATTAGCT